>PYHX02000158.1:102590044-103190044 GCA_004302925.2 Cochliomyia hominivorax | reverse complement strand
AAAATATCCTTAGAAAATAAATGTTCTTATATAGTTTTCCCTATGAGTTGGAGTTACGTTATTAAATTCTATATTAAAAGCAAAATGATTTCACACTTTGATATTTCATTTGTGTAGGATAAATAATCTTTTGTTTTCATAATATTTGAAATAATAAAATATAAACGAAACGAAAAAGAAAAGAAATATATAAACTTTTTAAATTGTTTCAAAACAAAAATGTCTCCAAAGTAGAAACAACAATAACAGAAAAAAGAATAAATAAGTAAAGAAAAAATGAAAACTATAGCAAAACATCATATGTCCCAGAGGACCAAAAATACCAAATCTTATCAAAGAAGATGTTTGTGATAAAGAAATTATAAAGAAAATTAAAAAAAAATTAAGTTCATTTGCCATTGGACATTTAAGGGAATTAATAAATGAAGTATGTTAATTTGTTTTAAATAAAATTTAATTAAAACTTTAAAACTTTTCCAGATACAAAGTACAATATATTATTATGTTCATGATATTCAATTTGATTTTAAATTGAATATTTTCATTTATCAACCAAAATATTTAGGTTCATTTATACTTTCTACAATCAAACAATTAGATACATATGTGTGTATACATACATTGTTTATTATGTCGGTTTTTATTGGCGCCATCATGGTAGTGTCATTGCCTTAAAAATGTCGCTTCTTTATATGAATTTGTTTTTATTTGTGTCTGTACCAAAAAAAAAAAAAATAATAAATAATAAAAAAAACAAAAAGAAAGATAACTGGCGTCACTTTTTTGGCGTCTGTTGCCAAACTAACAAAAGCTTTATATTTTGTTTTTTATTGAAATCCATATTTGAAGTAGATACTTTTATGAACATTTCACTTTAAACATGATCTAAGATTTTTATGCAAAAAACTTAAATTCATTTATTAACGTTCGTTCGTTAGATTTTTAAATTTACAATAATAGAAACAACATTTTGCAAAAAAATCTGTATATTATCCTACTCCAATTGACATTAATGAAAGTCCGATTGATTTGAGTTTATTTTTCATTCCATTATCGCAATGATTTAATAACTTCCATTTAATTTAAAACCGTTATTATTTTATAACAAAATTATGTAACATTTTTATTAATTTTTTTATATTAAATTTGATATAAATAAATTTTTGTTATCTTCATTACAATCGTTTTGTTGATTTTATCACCAAAATCCTTGACATGATTTTAATTAAGCAAAAGAATGAATTTACAGTAAATGATATAAAACATAACAACAACAATTTAACCTGGAATACAATAATAAATATTTTAAATATTTGTATTAGATAAGAAATGTAAGCAGAAATTTTTAAAGAAAACTAGAAAATTTTAATTAAAATTAAATAAAGTGAAAACAAATAAATAAATTCAATTCGATTTGTATTTGATCGCTTAATCAAATATAAGTAATTTTACCGTTTATATGTAAATGTTACCTTTTAAATGTTAAATATTTTTTTCCATGTCATATTCTTTGCAATTAAATTTAAAAAATTAAAAAAAACATTTATGTGGTTTTATTTTAATTTAACATAAATCAAGTTAAACAATGAGATTTTATAAATCAAATATTTAAATGAAAAGACAAAAATTATTTAAAACCACACACAAAGACACTTATGCATTACACATTTAGTAACACACACAAAGAAAGGAAAAACTTTACAAACAATACAATACATACATAAATAGTTATACAGACAGAAAGACAGACAACAAAACAGAATGAAGATGAGACCACCTGTAGTGTTGTTATCAAGTAGTGATGTTTGTTGTTCAACATTTATTGTTCTTTGCAAAATTAAAAAAATATATAAACTCATAATAAACATATATATTTTTATTTTGAAAAGTAAAAAGTAAAAAATGTTACAAAAGCGGAAATTAAATACTTTGAATATAAATTAAGGAATTATGAACGCAGATATAATCTAGAGATAAACATATAAGCGTGATAGACATAATTAATTTTAAAAATAAAAATATAAAAACAATTCATATATCAATGAAATTCAATAAGTTTGAATTTTTTACCATTTTAGAAGAAAATAAAATAAAATGAAATAAAAAATCGAGTAAAATTTTGTGATTGTGTTTAATAAAAAATGTACAAAATTTTAAATATTACCAAATAAGAAAATTTAAGGAATTTTGCTATAATTCTTTGGAAATATGTCCGGATATAAATAAAAACTCAGATATATTATTCTTAATTCTTTGCTTATTTTAAAGAAATTCTTAAAGTATGTCTTCAGGACATGAACACAAAAAATATACGTGTAAGTTATTAACCATAAAATAATATTAAAATTTTTAAGAAACTGTGTGGAAAATGTTCCCCAAAATGTTTAGAATTTATTAAGCTCTGGATGATATTTAAAATCAGGTTTATTATATTTGTATGGTAAAAATACTTTACATTTGAAATTTTTTTTCCATTTTTATTACAATAATCACAAATATACTTGAAAGAACTATACTGTCAAATTTAGCATTTGTTTTATATAAAATTGTTAAAATAAATATGAATTAATTAAATGTAAACAAAACAACGTTAATAATTAATTAAAAATTATTATTTTTTATGATTTCTCTTATTAATAATGTGATACTATGGCAACTTGACAATAATATCATTTTGGCACAATTAAAACTGCGTAAGAATAATATTGCATAATATAAAAATTTTCATTTTCACAAAATATTTTTATTTAAAAATTGAATATCAAATGTTTCAGTTATAATTTTCATACACATAAATCTATGATAAACAGCCCTGAAGAACACTATTGGCACAAAAATAAAAATTTGTGTTTGGAATTACATTCACTAATGAAGTAATCAACCCAAGTAGGTTTTTCAAAAACGGTTTTTTATTAATTAAATTAAATTCTTCTTTTTATCTGGCATCATTGTTTAGTACATATTTTCTGACGTATGATTGACATTAAATACACATTACGTATACGATTTATTTAATATTGAAACTTATGGAAAATTAAAAACCAAAAATATTTTTTGACAAATTCTTTAAAATTTAGTTGGAGATATAGATTTTTATAAATTATACCTTCAAATATTAATATCAATAGAGTAGACAAAGTAGACCACAATCTAAAGTAATAGTAATAAAATTACTAATAGTAATTTTAATCATATGTGCTCTTCTTACATTTAAATCTACGCCTTTTGAAAAGGAGTTTCCGAAAATCGGAACACTCTCTCAAACTTCAAGTAATAATATTTTATAACAATAACAGATCTTATTTGTTTCTGAAAACAATAAATTTTATCTACTTAAATTAGCTATTTAATATCCATTTTCCACATAATTTTTGCTACGTTCTTTTAACATTCAAGAAGTCATTTAGTCTGTTAACATAAATATGAGAAAAAAAACTAAAACTAGTCAAGTTTATATTGCCTTTTTGTTATTCTTCATTTCTCATTTTCTTAAAATGTATAACCATTTACTGAAATGCTTTAAGCTCATTTACAAATCAAACATTTTCAACAAAACTGATTGTTGACCTTCCACAAGTCAAACATGATGTTTATCACTTTTGTTCATTGGTTTTATCATATTTTTCTTAAGTTTTCATTTTTTAATTTTTAACGTTCTATAGTCTATAGAAATGTAGGTATAATTAACAGTTAAGCTGGATCATACAACAAATTGAATATTATATTTTTTGTTAAGGAAAAAAATATAACCTCACAAGACCTAAAAACCAAAAATAAATAATATTTAAGTATTGATGCTTAAAAACCCTTTTCAAGGGAAAGGAAGGGAAAAAAATAAAGAAAATATCTTAGAAAATAATTTCCTTAAAGTATAAAATATATGCAACAGTCGAGGCAAAGGAAATCGAATACAAATTTTATTTAACTAAAATATTTTTGCAATATTTTCCAATTGTGTACTAAATTTTTACATTCAACTGATGGTGACTTTTTGTTCTTTTATTGCTGTTGGCAAACCCGAATTAAAATCTTATGCCTCATCCATTTAATTAGGTCTCAAAAGCGTGTTAAATAAATACGTACTTACGAGTGTTATTTGAGTACACACACACAAAAATGAAAGGATCAATTTATTTGGTATTTATATAGAAAATTTGCTTTTACTTATATTCTAAATAAATAAATAAATAAATAAATAAATAAATAAATAAATAAATAAACATATTTGTGTGAATGTGTGTGTACTTATATATATTTAATTCTGTAAAATATTTTATAGCAAATGTTATATGTCTATTAGTCAGTCAGTAAGTAAATTAGTTTTTCTATTTGTGTTGAGTTTTTAAAAAGTTTTGAAACCTTATTTCCTTTTGTCTGTTAAATCTTAAGTATTTTTGTGGTTAAGTGATAAACTTTCATCATCTGTTATGGCTTCAGTTGTTGCTATTTTAGCTAAAAAGCTTAAGGTTCTTTAGTTGAATGACTTTCTATAAAATATTTATTTATGTCTTATTGAAAAGTGGTCATGAATTAAATTGACCTTTATTCATGAAATTAAAAGATATAAACTGTAAAAAGTAAACATCTCTATTGAGGTTATAAAATATACTTTAATGAGAAAAATACAGTTTAAAGCTTTTATAAGTAGATGCTTCTTAAATAATGATATTTTTATATGAGAGAGAAAAAGTAAAATGTTAAACATTTTTAAATTAAAAATATTATTATTAATATTTTTTTAAATAGATATTCTCCTATAATCACAAATACTAAAATACCAGAAATGTCGATCACGTCCGATATTTGAATTTTTGCAAAACAAATTATGATTTCTAAAAAGATTAATTAGTCTCACTGCTGTATTGTTTAATCACTTCATTATTAGTTTCACTATTGTATCTCATAATAAATTATTGTGTAAGATTATCTAAACTATTGCAATTTCACATTCACAACAAGCTCTTGTAAATAAATTTCGATAAACTGTGATATCTGTTGTTTCAAAGTATTGAGTTTTGCAGTATATTAACAATATCATCATTAATAGTTTTTAATTTTCATATAATTTCTGTGTATTTGTTCATTTGACTTTTATAAATGTTAACATCATAACATTATATTGTATTTTGTACACATATACACATTTAAATTTTTTGGTATATTGTATGTGTTTTTCATTTTCATGTTTCATTTATTTTTAAAGAACAAAAAAAACTAAAGTTCCAATATTCATCCATTCCAACACAAATGACATTGATGATGCTTTGTCATATATGGGGATTTGATTTTTATCTAAAGGAAAAATAAATATTTAAAAAAGGAATAGACAGGAAACAAAATGACATACCATGTACAGTCAATTTTCATACATATATAAACCTATACACTTATATATATATGTTATGTACTTCATAACAAATATTGAAAAATTTCCATCATCATCGTTTGTTTTGAAATGAAGACATTTTCCGTATTAATTTTTCTTTATGTTCGAATATAGGAAATACATTTTCAATGGCAGTTATACTTCGTTAGCAATGATGAGTAAATGCAGGAAAGAATAGATTATCAAGCATGATAGAGGTGTTTTCTTCTTATAAATACTTCTATATAAAAAATTGGATGGATCAAAATGACTTTTTAAAATTAACGCCTCAATGAAAAACTGTTTGGTTTTTTATGAAGGTACAAAATTCCAGAATATGTGATGACAAATTTTATGTAAATGACTCTTAAGATAAGAATAAATTGTCGATAAAATAATATTGGTTAATTTATATTAATCATATCATTTGATTAACAAATGAGTAAATTGGTATAATAAAATATATGTAAGATGTGGGATATTATCATTCATTTCATACATATTTTATATAAACAATATAAAATCCTTAGAATAACTTTTGTCAATCAGTTTGAAGTAATAAAGCGATTTTAATTACAAAATAAAATTTATATTAAATTACAAATTTGCTACTAACAATGTTCTTAAATATTTTTGGAATTTAGTTAATTTCTTAAAAAGAAAATAAGATAAATTATTTTAAGTATCAGACAGTAGTTACTTTTAAGCTTTGCTTTTTATTCCAGAACATGTAAATTCGTTTACTATAAACAACAATTTGTTATGAAAAAAGAAACGTGTTAGTGTTGCTTCTTTTGTTACTGTTGCATATAATAGCAACAACAACAGTACGATGTATAGATAAAGGAGATGTTGTTGTTTTTGAGTTGCTGCTACATAAAATATTGCGTGTCTTTATGCATGGTATTTTAGCATGGATTCTTATGTTGTATAAACAACTATTTTTTACATTTATTAGGGTTTACAAGTATGTATGTGTTAAGGATGCAAAACTGCATACATTCACACGAGTTTATATTTGTTTGTTTATTATTCTTTTTTATTCCCTTAAGTATTTGTTTACCTAATAGTGAAACCATACATACAACTTAAGCAACTATATTTTGTTTAAAGAAAGGACATGTTTGTTTATGTGTTTGTATGAATGTGTTACTGTATAATAACTTTATAGTTTTACTTATATGTGTGTATATGTTTTAACGCATAGATCCCAATACATATGCAAGTACGTGTTTGTGTTTTAAGAATTTACTTGTTGTTAAAACGTGCGTAAAATTTTAATTAAAAACTTTTTCTTTCTCTAGTTTCTATAGAATTTTTTCTTACTCATACTTTGTTGTTTTATTTTCATTTTTTATGTTTTTATTTTATTTATTATAAATATACAAGCAAATAGTTATTTGTCTATATGAAATGTTAGTGTATGTGTATGATTATGTTTATACATTTTTATTATAATTATACCTACTAACATACAAGTACATAAAAAGTTGTTAGTAAAAAATATTTTAACTGTTCGGCTACATGTATGTGTGTTCACTAACCCAATTGGTCATTCTACTCTACCGATTGTAAATCTATTAAATGAAAATCGAAACTTTTAGAAACAGAGATTGATATTAAGATTGAATATCACATTGTATAGTAATGTATGTACTATTTGAACACAATAAAAAATTCAATTTGAATAAACAATTAAGAATGCCAAATCTGAGATAGTATTCTCCATCACATTTTACAAAAATTCAATATATTTTACAAAATTATTTTTAAAATGCATCCATATTCAGGAATCAAAATTCTGAATATTAAACTTTTTCTACTGAATTAAAATATATAATATTTCACGATGAGGCAGTAAATATATTATATATTTTGCATAAATCCAATCACTTTTTATTAGAAAATGTAGAAATGTAAATATTTTTTGTTGTCTCAGGTCAGTTTTGAATGTTTGAAGTTTGAGTTTTGAATGAACGAATAATTTTGACTTGGAATTTCTTCCAACAGACATAATACTTACTTCAGCGAAAATTATAAAAATTTAAACTATGAAATATTTAAATATGAAAATATTTAAAATATGAACATTTCACTGAAATAATATGTGTACAATAAATATAATTTCGGTAGTTTGGTCTGTTGGGTTTATTACGAGTGTCAGTATTGTAGTAAAGTTAGAATGAAGTTTAACTGAGGTTAGGTAACATCTCCACTACTATTTTATTGCTAAAGTACTAGTAGTTATTTTATATAAGTTTAAAAGAAACTCGGTACTTTGAAGAGTATTTCTAAATATTGCAATTTGTTGGATTTTTTCTTGTGTTTAGAAATTTTTGTTATTTTGCAATTATATCATAGAAAATAAGTTAGAAGAAAGTATGTTGTGTAACAAAGTTTTTTAATTGTTTTTGGATTTTCTTTTCTTTTTTATTTTATTGCTAATATTTGTAAACTTGTACAGATATTTTTGTCAAAAGGTTGGAAATGATGAAACTAATTACAAAATTAAGTTTTTCTTCTAAATTTATAAAAATAGGAAGATAGAAAAGAATAAGTTAATATCTTGAATATAATTTCGATTAAAAGTTTAATAAACATCAACATTTGTATTTCACTCAATTGTTCTCTTGAAACTATAACATCATTTAAAAGTAATTTGTTAATTTTTTCTTTTTTACATAATTTTCATTTAGCATTTTCCATGCCAATAAAATTGTAATATTAATTAATTTTAATCATATAAACGACTTTCAAACTAATCAAATAAGAAATCAAAAACATGTTCATGAAATTGAATCATAAATATATAATTGGATAATAAATAAAATTATTTTTAGTTGAGTAATGTATCCTTTTAATCATGGCAACCATAAATTTTATACATACACACATACATACAAACATACATATTAGTATATCTAAGTATATCTTTTACACACATACACATATTTAAGAACACATACTCTTTGTCTAACAAAAGAAACAATCACAAACAAAATGAATAGTTTTATATCATTAGTCGTATTATTGTTAACATTATCATTGTACGAGTTGCTTATTAATATGTTAGACACATAACTTGCAGGTCATTAGTTGTCATTGTTTTAATAAAATTTTCAAAATATTTAATTAATCTAAGACATAAAGAAAATTGTAAAAAATTATGTACGAGTAGAAAATTTCATTAAAAGAATATAACAATAATGCTGTATCTTAAGGATATAATAGAAATCATGTGATGATAATGGTGATAATAAAAGCTATTAAATTAAATACATAAAACTATTAATATGTGAGTAGTAAAACAATTAATGATGATTTTTAAATTTTAAAAAAACTCTAAAATAATACTGAAATAATCTTCAAAGTAAATTTAAGATTCGTTTAACTAATACTGAAAAAAATAAATTAAATAATCATGTACAAATAAATATTAAAAAATGTTCACTATACTTTTTGACAACTTATTCACTATTTGTTTCTACAGTAATGAACAATATTTTTACATAAAACTTTATAAATTTACTACATGAATGAGTTGCTCATAAATGGCAAACAGGAACAAGGAGAAAGCTTTTGTCAGAAATTTTCTATAGAACATTTCGTTATATATATACCCTATATCGCAACCATACATGGTGAATAAAACGATTAAATTTAGGTTGATCTTGATAAGCTTCTGGAAAACTTCCATTGGTTACAAAAGTCAAGATTGCAGATGATTAATATAACATACGAATCAGCCGAAATCGAATAAAAAAATTATAAGTGTTATGATTTTCCTCTTGGAATGAGATTGTAGTAATATAAAAAAACTTTATTTTAAACCTTGAGGGCAATTTTAAATTTGTTAATGTGAATGCCTCGATTTAATAATGCGAAATTTAAAGTATTTATAAATAACAAAATATCACAACGCCTAAGGTCAATATAATATAATGGGGGTGCTTGAAATTCGTTTTCGCCTAATAGAGAATGCTCTCTTATATTCTTTTATGCAAGTACATACAAAAACATTCATGTAACAAACATTAAAAGTCATACAATGAACAAAGTACAGTTGCAGTAGAGTATAATCATAATAACTAACATTAAACTTATATTTATGTACATATGTATATCGAAGTTATGTATTGTAACTAAAGCTTTATGTTTTTATATATAAATTTTGATATTCTCTGGATAGACGACACCTGCTGTTTGTCACAATTTTCAAATGAGCTCCGAACTACATATATGCTTTTATATGGAAACAAACTGTAGTAGTGACATCGAGTTACAAAGAAATTGTAGTTTTTCGTTAGTTCTTCTCATGAAATATGAATCAGAAAGTTTTTACTTTTTATTACTTGAATCTTTTGTCTATTTATAAAAAGAAAAATGTTGTGTCTGTTTTTATTATTTAAAACGTTATTTTATTTTTGAAATAAATCGTAAATTATTTGAAAATTTAAATCCTTAAATAAAGTAGTATAAAAATAAAGACATTTATCAAGACAATTACAGCTTCCTTTGAAATGATTCAATAAAAAATTTCAAATTCGACAAATTTCCTCCATTTGTCGAACGTTATTTTAAGAATTTTTAATACTTTTCATTCTGTTTTTTTTCTATGTTTACTCTTTATCAAACCACAAATCAATCAGTATTTGATTTAGATTTTTTCCCATTTCCAGATTTAACTGCCACTAAAATACTTGGATTTTTTTACTGAAACATTCTTTTAATTTCTTTCCAAAAAAGAAATATTGACAAACATTTTTGACATTTCTACCTCTAAAAAAGTTTCATTTTTAGATTTTTTCATTTTCATTCAAAAATTAATGTTTGTATGTATTTGCTTTCAATTGTGGTTTGTATTATTGATTTTTTTATTTATCTCTGCCATTTTTGTAAAACCACACATTTCACATTTAGAAAGTGTTAAAGATGAAACTGAAAATTTAGTTTATGAAGAGAGTGTAAATTATAAAAAATGTTTTTAAATTAATTCACTGACGTTTAACTGATAATAATTATATAATATAACAGAAATTAAATAATAATAATAATAATAATAATAATAACAATAATAATAATAATAATAATAATAATAATAATAATAATAATAATAATAATAATAATACTTAATATAACAAATATAAACTCCAAAATTTAAACATATTTGATAATATTTAAATTTTATATTTAATAAAATATAACAAAATGTTAAAAAATTTGAATGTTATATGTAAATGTATATAAAACCAAAATTGATATGATATCAAATGGATTTAAAATGAAACGGAAAATTTGTTACTTGTTGGCGACATTGATGAATTGTTCATGTGTTCATTTTCAGTATATAAAGTTAACTAAACACATTTTAAATTATGCAGACATATATCACAATCATTTAGTTTTCACATTTATTTTAATATTAAAAATACAATCTTTATAATTAAATTTTAATTTTTATTGAAAATAAACTTGTATTGAAACTGATAATAATATTAATCTGAACTTAAAATTTTCGTTTTTTTTTTTTCAACAAAATTAATTTTTAATATTAAATTTATGAAGAGTAAAAAAATAATTTTCAAATAAATTTCTAAAATCTTTTGCAAAAATTACAATTTAAACATAACTTTTGCAAATTATAGTTGTTAAGATTGGAATTAAGAACAATTAGCTATGCCGAATTTTTAATACCATCTATCATGAATATATGCGAAGTAAAAATATTTTGTTACATACAAAACTTAATAATAACATGCCCATCTGCATAATTAAATGTCATATTTTGATATGATGCAAGAATACTTATCTTTGTGGATTTAACACATTTTTCCTCACAGAAATAAATATACCCTTTTCACCTCATAAACATTCGAAATCTTGGATTTTAAATTTTCATAAAACAGAATTTTTGACTGACATTATGATTTTACACCATTTTTACATATAAAATTTATACCTAAAAAGTCAAAGTTTTGGTTATGTTAAGAATTTATTTGCGCATAAAATTGAGTTCTATGTATAATGAAAAATATTCGATCTAGTCCAATATATTTATAATCTATACTGTTTTTCAATTCAATTCCCAAATTAGTTTGTGCATTGAAAAACTTTTCTCAAACACGTTTCTGCTTTCCGCACATAAAAGTTCATGCACAAAGGCAACCAAAAATAAAAACAAACAAAAGTTGACCACTTTTAACACTTTGGTTTATGGTTGTCAAACGTTCATGTTAAAAAAGTTTAAAAGTCACATTTTCCCTAACACTTTTCATATGGTGGTTATGATTTTAAATGTAAGCTAAAGTCATGAACGAGCGATACGTGTTCATAACTTTTATGATTACGTATGATTAAACAAACATTTAGGGATATTATATAAATAACTTAAAGAAAACTGTTGATTGTAGACAAAATTATACATAGATATGTATGTATTAATATGTTTTGAATATTAGAGAATATTATAAATTAAAAAAGATTTCTGGCATTAAAAGTTTTAGATTACTTTAATGGTAAAAAAATTGAAATTCTATTTCACCTGCCTGTTTATGGGATTTAATAAAATCGCTTTTTATTTTCTCTACGTTTTCCTTTCAGTTTGTTGCATTTACTTCTTTATTTTTTTAATGCCGACTTCAAATGTTTTAAGTTAAAGTATGAGAATAGAAAAAACAACAACAAACACCTACTTATCATTTATTTTGCTCACGTACAACATGCATTTGAAAAGCAAACAATCATGAATATAAACTTTGCCATACAATCTGCATTAGAATCCACAAAAGATGCAAAAAAATCTTATTGAATATTAAGATGAAAGCAATAACGATTTAAATTAACCCTATGCGTATACTTGGTATAAATAAAAAATTTTAAATCAACTGCTAATAACAAATTGTAAACAAATGTTTGTTACTAAAATTATGTCAAAATATTTAAATATTATTTTTATGAAAATAATGCCACTTATACATATATAAAACATCATCAACAATACCAACTGCAGTACATTTACAAGTACTCGATATACCCAGCGAACAAAAACTATAATTTTAGAATTAAAGAGCTTTCATTCTTAAGGCTTGATTATAATTGTGCAACAATTCAAAATTGTTAAAATATTATTTTTATGATTTGCTGGGTAAAATTGTATTTGTTCATATACATATATAACACATTTGCACTATGAATAATCTGAAAACTATTCTGCATATTACTGTAAGTATGATTGTATGTATGCTTGTGTGTGAATGGTTGGTTGAATTTCTTGGCTGAATGTAAGAATTTTCAACTTACTTTCCAAAGATGTGTGAACATAATATAAAAAATATTAAAAGAAAAACTGAAATCTATAAAAAAGAGAAAAATTTAAATCATATCGATGTGTTGAGAAATCAAAATTGTTAAGCAGATGTTAGAAAAGTGATTCTAATTTACAACAATGTAGTGATGAACAGAATAACGAAATGTTTTATTGATTTTATGCTCATAAATTCTCGTATATTTAAGTTTTATTTAATAATTTCAAAAGATTGAATAAGAGAAAGTAGTAGTAGAATTAGTAGTAGTAATAGTAGAAGAAATTTAAATTCATTATTTATATAAAAAATAATATTTTTATAAATTATAAACTAAAAATTTGGCAAAATGTTTTGGGTAAACTTGTAAGTTTTTTAAATCAATTTATCAGTAAAATATAAAATCTATTTAAATATCATTTATTTACGTCCACGTCGTTAAACCACAATAATGGGTTACCTGTCTGACATACGGCTGGACTTCATTAAATCTACTCAAAAAGTAATTTTCATTCTTATGACATATCTTTTGGCGTATATATGAACATTTTAGATAGATATTTATATTTTGTATTAAATTAGATTTGGAAGAAATTATCTAAGAAATCATAAAGTTTACATATTCCTCCATAAAATCAAAATCTTAGTCGTTTTAGCTATGTCTGTCTGTCCATGTGTCTGTCTGTTGTTGGCGCGCTCATATCCACAATTAATGACAGAGCTCAATGAAATTTGTTTTGAGTATTTGTTATTCTTCTAAAAGTTATTTATGTAAAATCGGCTAAATTGATTCAGATAGAGTTATAGATCGATATCTGATACAACCCCCTAAATGTGAGAAGGTTGAATATTTATTATTAGTAAATGGATTGATTTACCCTAACGAAATTTTGGAAAAAAGGCACGATTCAGTGGTGTCTCTTTACAAGTGGAATTATCTCTAAACTGAACGTGATGAAGGGTATTTAAGAATTGACATAGTCAAACATTAACATTCTTACTTGTTTTGTTCAAATTAACTTTTAATCCACCTCTTTTAGTTGTTTGTTAAAGCACACTTTCATCTATTAAACAAATTTTACAATTATTAAAAAGTGAAGAAATCGTGTTTATATAAATTTTATCTTTTTTAAATTATTACCATTTTTAGCAGCATTCGGTTTTAATTTATATAACCGGATATCACTTCGTATGCTCACTTTGAAGTGACTTGTTTGTATTTAAATGATATTTTTCAGTTTTCCATAAAATTGAAATGAATTTAATTCTTAAGACAACTTAAAGCATTTCTATTCCTTTTATTTTTCCAGCCTTTAGCAAAAAGTACACAAATTAACTTCTAACGTAAGTAATTAAGAAAATAGAATTATGTTGACTACTCCTCCTTTTCAAAACAAAACAAAAACTTTGTCTTTCTTTTTTTTTAGGAAAGTAGTCATCTTGCTTTAGGAGGAAAACTAAGAAAAATGTGTATAAATACAATGCTAAACATGATATTTAAAGTTAAAAAAATATATTTCCTCCCCTTTTAGAAAAACAAAAGGAAAATCCGCATTAAAGCAAACAAAAAAGCAACATCATTTAAGCAAAGAATAAAAAGAAGTTCAGCATAAGAAATAAATATATGAACTAAATTTTCTACCTTTAATATAATTGAGTCATAGAGTTTTAATGGCTAATAATACAACAAACTACTGACATGTTTTTTCTTGCTTATAGAAATAGAAAATAACAAAAATAAAAGTTATAGCAGCAACAACAAACACAAGAATCATTTAACTAAATAGTTGTATTACATTAAATGTCAGGGTAGATATTAGTTAAGCGAAAGTATTTATAGCTGACGGAGTCCTGTATTTGCAGTAGTATTTTATAGTTTACCGCTTTTTTCTCTTATGTAATTTTACATAATAGAATGGAACAACTTTATAGCAAAAACAAAAAATAAAAAACACAAAATGGTAAAAAGGTTAATTATGTGAACATATCATGTGAAATTTACACTTTGACTGTTCTCTATGGAGAGGTATAATTATGTTATAATTTCAGTTCTGCAGTTGTTATTTACTTCATGATAAAAAACTAAAATTAAATAGGAAAAAATGGGAGAAGAAAGTTTAGGGAAAGAAAAAGTTTTTTACACTTTTATACACGTTTGTATTATTACTATTTTTTAGGTATAATAGAAAAACTATTTTAATGGTTACATTAAATAGATTATGAAATTAATTTAATTTTTTCCATTCTAACTTAAAGTTGAAGTTATTGTAAATAATAAATCTTCAATTGTGTTCTAATAATGTATTGCAATTTAAAAATCGAGTAGGAAAAAATCATTAAATATATAAGTTACTAAAAATTTATCATATCATCATAAATAATGAATAATTAGAACGTAGTAAATAATAGATAAAATCCGAATTCGGTAGTATTATAAAAATTTCAGTATATGTGAAATTTAAAATTCAAAATCCCTTTTTTGTTTAACGTTAAAAAATTGAAGACATTATGTATTTTAAACATATGGTACGTATGATTAATATTAATGTGTTATACGCTTTGAATATAAAATATGTATGCGTTCGGTTGAATTTGATTTTTTATTTATTTTTATACATTTTCTATTTTCCATAAAAAAAAATTCCATTAAATTATAATTGTGTTAATTTGAGTCTTTCCAACAGATAAGACATCTGATTTTTTTCAGTTACTTGGAAAATATTTGTGATTTCTTTTTGTAAACATGTCATTTAAGAAAACATGATGTCTCAATTCTAAAAGACAAACTAAAATGCCAAGGCAAAATAAATAGAAAACAGACAAATATTTTAAAGATTTAATTTTTTTGCTCTCAAACTTGTTTTTGTTATTTTTACTTAGGCAAAGTCTATGCAAGCACGACTACACAAATTTGAATATAAATTAGTAGGTTTACAGAATACTAAACAAACTTAACAAACATTTGACTGACACATATTTAAACTAACATACAAACATTATTGCACTCTTCTGTACACCAGTTGTAAAATTGAGGTAAATTGATATTGAGAAAAAATCTATTCCATTTTGTTGTTAAGTGTAAAGTTTGACAGAGCATTTATTTTTATTTTTTCTTCGGCTTTTTTATCCTAATAACTGTATAGGGTTCTTCCTACTCCAATTATTTTACTGCAATTCGCATGTAATCTTAGCTGCCTTGTTGTCTATTTTAATTCCCCAACAATTTTAAGTCAATATAGAGTGGCAAATTGTAGCTGCTATTTGATACAAAAACTATAACTTTTCAACTAAAAACTTTCGTTTTGTATAACTCTCTATTCATTTTGGTATTTGCCTTCTGAACATTTTCTTAAGTTTCAGTCTTTCAAATTTTTGCATTTTTATCTTAAGCTATTAGAGCAACAACAATAAAGAACTATATTCTTATAAGAAAAAAGAAAACGTTACTCTATATAAATACATACATATATGCTTCTATTTATGTGTAGGTATATATGGAGTAAAACACAAAAACATTTTCCCATGTGTTTTAAAAATTTGTTTCTTGTTTTATAATTGTGTCAACATGTTGCAGCATCTCAGACAGAAGCCAAGTTAAGCATTGCGTTTCGTTGGAAATTACAACGGAAATCGGTAGCTATTATTTGTCAAGATAATCCCTGATGTAACAAAACCAAAAAGTGGAGAAAATATTTAGAAAATTTTCGCATTGTTTAAAATAAAATTTACAACAATAATATATATTGGTGTTAAGTATTTAATGAATGTTGTTTTAAATGCAGGAAATTTGGGATAATGATATACTTTTAGGTTGTTATATCCATTTAAATATGTGTACATACAGTTAATGTAAAATTTTCGTAAAATTTTAACAAAAAAAAAAATTAAAAAACAGATTTTCATTCAAATTAATATAATTTTCATCAAATTGAAGAATTTTCGTTAAAAACAAATTAACAAAAAATATGTTCTGATGACGTTGCCTTACATTTTTTCCAGAAGTCTTTGGGATCAAATTCTCGCTGTAACAGTTTTGAAGATATTCTATAATCAGTATTTGCTCTATATATATATATATATATATATATATATATATATATATATATATATATATATATATATATATATATATATATATATATATATATATATATATATATATATATATATATATATATATATATATATATATATATTCTCAAATTAAATTTAAATTGGTTAATTCCTTAAAGAAATTATTAAATATATAATTATTCTAGATTATTTTTATTTACATACAAATAAAAAAATAAAACATGCAAATATTTTACATACTTTTTATTCTTCTTTTCATTAAATTATTCAACTTTTTTACACAAAATCAACTCAAGTGATTGTTTTTTAATTGTTTACTTCAAAAAAAGTTTAGTTTACTTACTTTTGTATATTTTGAGTACTAACAGTTTGTTTTGCTATAGAAGTTCTAACATACACGCATGTATACATGCACACACACTAACAAATATTATATTAAGCATTCGAAAACCATTCACGAAAACTTAAGAAAAAATAGGTAACAAAAAAACTGTACAAAATTTTATAGAACAACAAAAGCGGAAATGACAGCCTGTTGAGAATTCAAATTTCTATTTCATTTTATTTGATTACAACCAAACTTCCAATATTCATCCTAATACTGGTACTTAGTACTTTTAGTACAAATATTAATATCTATCAACACATTTACTTTCTCTACAACTTGTATATATATGGATGAACGTGTATATTCATGTTAAAGAAAGTTCGTATTCTACACAAAGTAATGAATAAAGTTGGCAGAAAATATTGCTAATGTTAGCAATTAAAATATGTCAAAAGCCATTCTCAAGAAATACTTGTTGTAGATTTAAATTATTTTTTTTTCTTTTTATTCTTATTTCTGTTATTATTTTTGTTGTTGTATTTATGTATGTGAGTTCGTTTGTTTTAACTTCAAATAGTTTTTGAGAGCATTGTTTTTGAAAATAATTTACCAAAATAACTTTCAATTCAATTTTATAACTTTTTGTAAATTTTCTCTTATTTTTATATTGTTATACTAATGTTTTATATAGTATCTCTAATTTTTGGTATTAAGAATAAACATAAATGTCTTCTCTGTAGACTATTAATTAATATTAATTTAATGTTTTTGAAATGTAATAAAAATTAATGAAGAGTTTTATTATCGCTTTGATAATTACACAATTTTATAAATTTATAAAAAACAGAATAAAATTCAGTAAAACAATTAAGAGATCATTTAAAGAGGTTGTCATTGATTTTGATACATAAACCCTATATTAGTAATCTAATATATGTACTCAATTTTAATTCTTAATTAAAAAGGTCATTGAGAGTTATTAATATTTTCATATTTGTAAATTATGTTGTTCAATATTTTAAATATATAATAGATAATTTTCCTGTAAAGACATGACATTTGATTTTCATCATTATGCTCTTTATTAAAAACTTACTTTAAGCCTAATTTATTTTGCAATATTAAAAACATGCGAAAAAACACATCATTTGTGACTGACATGTAAATAATAAAAAATAAAAAAGAGACAAAACTACACTAAACGTACCGGAAATAAGTGAAAACATACATTCAAATATCTTGTTTTATGCAAAACATGTAGAGAACAATATATGAAAGAACAAGAACAAAATAAAGAAAAATATAAAAAATTATTTATTTGTAATACCTTAAATATTAAGGACATCTTTCTATATAAAATACTTTAACACTTATTCATACTCTGACAACTGCTACAGATCATCATCAATGACAATAAATGTAATAATATACAAAACAGCATACATATTTATTTATTGATTGAATCTGGTAAACGCCTTCTTTATCTTACAATTGTTATGTATATGTTTTTATCGTTAGAAATTTGATAAATTTAGCGATTTTTCGTTCACTTTCTTACTTTTATATTTCTGATTATAATGTTACACCTTAAACCATTGTGTTGTTACCGACATTTATCTAAAATATTCACAATAACATAAAAAGTGCCTTTGACGTTTCCATAAATTTTCAACTAACAAATACACATATTATTATTTCTAAGTAAATCATCTAACTATATATCAAATATATCTTTACTTAGGTATACTCAAATGTAGTAAACATACAGAAAAATTATGGTTGTGAATAATTTAGTAAATTTAATTTATGGTTAAACATTTGTTGTTATATAATTTTCGTACTTGTCTTTTATGTATATCAAAAGTTGTATATTTTCTTCAAGTATACAATGGCAGTTTACAACAAACAAAATATATTTTATAAATTTTATTCCAAAAAATGTTATACATGTGTATATAAAAAGGATACTAAAATTGGAAAAAATCGAGTCTACAATAAAGGTTGAATAAATGAATTGAATTAATATTTGAATATATCTCTACTCCACTGGAATTATAACGAAACACATTATTTTCAACCAACATAATTTACAAATACAGAATTCAACAAAATTTAATACTTTTACAAAAATAGTATTGGGGATATAACTTTTTTTAAATTATTGATTTTATGATGGTTATTCGCGGACAAAGTACTTAAATTAGATTAGGTTAGGCATCCATAGAGCTCCTGTGATCTACTATGATTCCTTTGTTATAGTCCTTTCAAGTTGTCTGCAGTTTCCAATTAGAAGTCTGAAAGCAATGAAATCCAAAATAATATCAACAGATTCTCCGCACCTTCTACATGTATAGTATTCGAAAATAAGCAATCTTAACATATGCTTACCAAGGGTATTATGATCAGTAATATGGTTTATGACCTTCCTAAGTTGAAGGAAGAAGCTTTTTGTGTCAGCTGCTGACCATCACATAAATGAATATTCACCTGTAATTATACCCTACACCTCTGTAGGTGGTTGTTATACTCAAAAAAAGTTGGTTGAAATAGGTTGGTTGGTCAAATTAAGGTAATATAAGCAAAAATCGATGTGTAAAATTATCCAAAGTTCATTCATAATTTCTTGTAGTTCCCATAACATTCATGTTAAAACGCTTAAATTTAACATAAATGTCAGCGTCACAATAATGTACTGCACACTTAAAAAATAAAATAAATCTTACTAGATAACTTTTTTATTACTACCATTTGTATATAACTTTGTGATGTATTACAAAATCGGTCTTGACCGACTATAACTTTCTTACTTCTAATAAAATTTGCTACGTTGGAAAGTTCGAAGAATTGTCTAAAACAATAAGTTAAGGCCTCGTATTTAAAAGAATTTCGACGATATGTATAAAATTTCCCTAACCTAAGTGTAAAAGGCAATAATTCTATTTTTAAGAGGTCATGCTTGAATTTATTACAAATGTTTTTTAGATACAAGCTATATACCTATTGCTGATAGAAGTTCTAGTTGTATAAAGAATTTGAGGGTCTGTGGTATTCCTTAACCAAAATGTACTTTCAATTGACAATAGCTTCTGACAATATTAATATTATTAATATTAATATTTTGTATAATTGAATAAAACGGATAAAAATAAATAATAAAGTCTATGATATTTTAAACATCGACGATTTGAAATTCTTCAAAGGAACTTTGATGAAAAATTGAAAAAACGACAGATAATAACACATAAAATTTATGGCACAGTTTCAATCAATTATGTCTTCCAAAAATTTTAAGACCTTTCGTTTAACCCTCCACCACCACAAGTGGTGATGTGGGTGTTTTAATTATGTAAATCTATTTTTAACTGCAGAAAGGAATCATCTAAACCCCATAAAGTATATTAATTCTTGTATCATATCAAAATCACAATAATAATTCGAATTAAATACAATTAATTGTTATTTTCCAAAGCAGACTGCTATTTAAAAGCATTAAAATAGGTTCAGTAACAAATATGTTATAATCCGATATCTAAGACAACATCGGAATTCAGAGAAAACACTTTTGTAAATTTTTCATGAACTATTAATCGGAATCGAATTGAATAGGATAAGCAGGAAAAACTTATAGTGAAAAATATGTCATATTTTATGACTTCAAACATGATTTTGTGAAATTTTGCTTCATATATATTACAGTTTGTTGTAATTAGTCTGTGTTGAATCTTAATCTTTAGCCACTTTGGAATATGGAAGATAATACTCTGAGCCGGCAATAAAAAAATAATATTTATTTTGTTATTCTCATTAACAAAATCCCAATAGGAAAAGAAGATGAAATAAAACAAATTTATTAGGATTTAGGATATGAAGTAGAGTTTATTGGACAGATTACCTCTTTATCGACTTACAGCAAGTTCAAGAAGAAGGAAAAAATATTTTACATAGAACGGAAGCGACATTTTAGGCTATGTCACCAGAATGACGTTTGTTTTAGGCGTTATGAGGAAAAGAGAAAGTGTGGTTTTCATAAAATTCAGCTTAAATATAGGTACTCAAAAAGGGGAAAAACTTTACTCATCACAATATTAATGTCAAAGGGAATTTAGGTCCTTTTGGCATTAACAGTCTGTATGTTTATAAGGTTTATGTGTGTATGTGTCTCACAATTATATATGTAAATGTATATATGCATGTGGTGACGAGTATTATACATCCGGCATAGCATTCCTAAAATCTAAATCAAACTTAAATTCTTTCTTACTTACATTTATCTTACTTACCTTAGAAAAGAATCTATTTTAAATTCAATTAAAACGTTATAATTTTATTTTAAAAATAATATATTTGTATGTCTGTATAGGTTTTATCAATTTTTGTTAGGTATCTTTATAATTTAATTAAACTTAAAAAATATAGTTAAATTTTAAATTAAATAATTAAATGAATATTTAAGGAATAAAATTGTTTAAATGCAAATACAAAAACAATATATTTTAAAAATAAAATTGTATTAATTGTTTACTTTATAGATTAATTTGAGCTTCTTTTTAATAATAATAATTATAATATAAATAATTAATTATTTATAACTCTATTTATTATATAATATACCATCAATATCATATCTATTTTATATTTAAGTAGTTATTTATTTGGTAAATCCCCTATACAACTTAACAGGTTTGTTAATTTTATTATACAATATGTATTTTTTAGCTCTACATTTTTGTTATTTTAATTTAAATAATTTTACGAAAAAATATAATTTTTCATTTTTGTTTGTTAGTTTTTTTCTCTTTTAGAAAGTGGCACTATGATTAACTGAAAATCTTATAAATAAATCAGGTTTATATTTTTGGTTTCTTGCGTAATGACTGTTGATGTTTTTCGTATTTTTTTAAGTATTTTTCGCATTTTTTATATTTTCTTGTTGAATTTAGTATGCAAGACATCACTTTGAGGTTTGTGTTGAAAAATTAAATTTTTTTAACATACATATATTGATTTCAAATCAATGCGATTTCATGATAAGTTAAGAAAACAATTTCTTAAGTGCCAACTCAAATAAAGGAGAAATGTTATTAACAAATTCAAGGAACAGCTAATCAACTTAAACGATGCCGTCGAATTGGCAGCTGAAGCCCAGGCGGAAATTTCAGCGTCATTTGAAGGTATGAAATTATAAAAGAAATCTGTTAACGAAATTGGCAAAAAAGTAAAAAATAAAAAAGTATTTATAAATATTAATTTCAAATGTTAATTAAAAGAATATTTTATGAATTTATCAAATCTATTACCTTGTATTTGTGTTAAATAATTGTTTTTCTTTCTTAACATTTCACTATCTTGAAGGGCATATTGGTCATAATCTCTATCTGTGGGTATCATATTTATAGTATTTGTACTCAAGTATTTATGATGATATTCAATATCAAGTACTGTTTTCTCCGAAGTTTTATAATAAATATCACCTATCTGAGCTATACATCGGATCTGTAAATTATTTCCTTGAAGTAAATACAAATACTTGCAATTTTCACAAAATATTTCTTACCTTTAGTTTACCATTTTCGAAATGATAATCATTGATGACAAAATGTAATCCAATTGTAGATGTTTGCATTTCATTGCGGGCATCTTTATGGATCTTAAAATGGCGAACATGAGATGATTGTACCTTTATGTGCAAGTAGGAGGAAAACATCATTTCAATATAATCAAAAAATTAACATTGTAATAAAATGTTATTATGTGCTATAAAATATAACGGAGGTTTAAACTATGATATATAGTTTTAAATTAACATATCATTTACTCAAAAGGAGTTCTTAAATTATAGAAGTCAATTGCTGATCTAATAATTCGTAATACCTTTCTTCTAGTAAATGTTACCTAAATTTTATGAACCCTTTCGCAAAAGACAAGTACATTTCTGCATATACTTAAATGTAAGTGTGTGACAATTTATGCTTAGATTTATCTAGTTACATATGTTCGTTTTATATTCGTCTGCATGAATGTATATCAGACAGATGAAATAGGAATATTGAGTGCATAAACTATACAAAACTTTATCGGCAAATAGACTGCGTAGTTCAAATAGCTTTTGGCAAAAAATTAAATACAAACATAGAATATCAACACTCTCAACATGTTGCATAGATTACTTTCAACTTACCTCCTATCCGCGATTAGTAACAATACATGTTTTTTTATGCGCAAGTTGCAACAAAGCAAACATATTTTCTAAAATGCATTGCTTGACTTGTTTGTTAGCTTATTTTGCTTATGCTCTTACACCCCTTTCGCTCACACACTAACACCCATAAGCAAACATGGAGAGTGCAGTAACTAGCTAAAATATGTCACATAAATTTTGTTTATTTACAAACATTTGGAAACATTCACTCACGTCCACAGTTCTCCCAAAGAAATGTATAGAAAACATTCACGGAAAATTTTATTAAGGATACTTAATTTGTTTTCATACGAATATAAATATATACCAAAGTATTGAGGTGTAGATTTATGTCTGGCAATGTTGTTTAATATGAGATCATACCATAACTACAATGCTACAGATATTGTGTTGTACTTACCTCTTCATTATTCACTGTCCATGTGAGATTTGCTGCTGGTTTTGAGTGTCGCGATGTACAATTGCCGCGTAATATATCACCAATGTGGTAACGTGGTCGTATGCCAACGATAAGTGGTGGATTGTGTGGCAGTTCTGAAATGAATGTATAAACAATTGAACACACAAACACAAATTATTGAAACAGGAAAAACAAAACAAAATGTTGGAGTGAGAAAGAAATGAGCATAAATTCTAGGAAATTAACAGAAGACTTTTTTTGGTTTGTTAGTTAGATTTGTCTATGTTCTCATTTACAACTCACCTACAACTTCTAGTTCGGCTGCAGCGATTAATGTATGAAAGGATGGTGCATCAGCTGATACTTCGCAGGAATATTTTCCCGCTGTAGCCATAGATGCTGATTCTAAAACCAATTGTGTCTCATTTGAAGAAAATCTCTAAATACAAATATATACCGAAGGAAAAAAACAACATCAAAATATGTTGTTAATGATAGTTAAGTTACTTTTAATAATGCTTGTTTACATAATTATAAATGTGTTCGATTGTTCGTTTACTTACATCCACTCTTACACCTGGTATTTGAAATACTTTTATGGCTGGCTTTTCGTTTGGCGTATAACTGTAAAATTCCCTTCGTCCTTTATACCATTTCACTGAATATAGTGCATCATCTTCAATATCATAGTGACATTTTAATATGATTTTTAGGCCACGTCGAACTGCATGTGGTACTTTAACGCGAACATCACGTAATGCAAAAGATTCTAAAAATTATATTAAAAATTATATAAACAATTAAAAAATTATTACTATTTAGTTAAAAAGTTTTAACTTTTAAACAAAATGGATTTTCTAAATTAATCATTAAGAATTATATATTATAAGTTAAATTCAATATTATCAATTCAATTTCATATAATGATTTAGACATGAAGAAAAGATTCGACAATAAATAAAATAAACAGAAAATATTCACTTCCCTCAAATGTGAAAAACCTAGTTATGA
Organism: Cochliomyia hominivorax; assembly: GCA_004302925.2. Taxonomy (NCBI): domain Eukaryota; kingdom Metazoa; phylum Arthropoda; class Insecta; order Diptera; family Calliphoridae; genus Cochliomyia; species Cochliomyia hominivorax. The sequence continues at coordinate 103,165,366 of PYHX02000158.1, read as the reverse complement.
ACATTAAATCCTTCAAAACTGCCTTGACTGAGTCTATCATTTTTAAATCAATCAAAATATCAAACAATTTTATATTGACTCTCTTTTCCCAACATACATATATATTCATATGTTCATTTCATTTAATGTTTTTGTATTCCAATATTTTCCTTTTTCTTCATTTAATCCTTTAACAGAAACTTTACTTACATCCACACAAACAGAATAATATTTATAATTTCTTTTTGATTTTTACTTTCTCCTCCTCCTTCCATTAATGCATGTTTTTATTTACTTTATCTGTTGCCTTTCATTTATATGCTCTACACAACCCATTGTGCGAATTTTTTTTGGTGTTGACATATTTTTGTCACAAAAAATTATTTGTCTGTCTTACTGTCAATCTATCCGTCTATCTTCTACTTGTCAGTCAGTCGTTCATTTATTCATCCATACATTCATGTTGCTTTTTCCCGGTAAAGAATATTTACCCCTTTTTATATTTATCATGCATTCATTCATACATTCATACCATTCAAACGGGTACAAGTACAATAAATACTATTTTCCATACATCCTTAACAGTCAAGTTGATATGAGACTTTGTGCATTTGTAGTGAGTATTCCTTGTTGGTTTTGATAATTCAGTTGCATTTCATTTTGTGGCAATAAAATGCGATTTCATGTTGCGCCTTCTTACTGTCAGTTTTGTTAAAGTTTCTTTCTGTTATTTTCATATATATTTATATTCAATTTTTTATATATTATTTTTTATATTGTTGTTCACTTTTTCTACTATGTCCTGTGTTCTATCATCAAGTGCATTAACTTTCTCCTGGCACTACCTACACATATGAAATAGACCGTCTTATAAAAGTACAAAATCTTCAAAATTTGTTAAATTTCCTTGAAGAGAAATTTCAAGTCTTTCTTAGTCATTTGGTAAATAATCAAAATATATTATTTTTAATTTGGGTTGAAAATGGTATAACACTTGTGATTTGTTATTTTCGAAACTTATGAAATTAATCATATGTTCCAATGTCAGACTTTCAGGAACACGTTATTTTTTTGGAAGAATAAATGGTTTCGATTCCTCACGTCTTCTACATCTGCCTCTACAAATAAAAGGGACATATGTAGTTTTGCACGAATCTGTGTATTACTGTATTATAAATATTATATCGGAAATATAGAATCAGCATTAATATAGACTAATTATGATCAGGTTTGCTGCAATCTGATATTCAAATAAATCTGCAAGATTAAAACCCTGTATCCGATACGTTTTCTACTAATAAACTCTAGAAGAAATTCTTCCTTTAAATTCTGGCAGTGAAGATGTTTTTTTCGCGTTGTCTGAAAATATAATAAAGTACTGAAAATGTTTGCATTTATAGTGACATGAGTCAACATGTTTAAAAATGCACGAGTTAAATGTAATAAATTTAAAATAAATTGAAATTATTGTAAGTAAAACGTTGGGAAAGGGGTTTGAGCGTAAAGAAAACAAATAAAAAATACCACAGAGAAACAAGAAATACAATCAAGGATAAACGGAAATTGGAAAAATTAAGAAAAAATGATAATAAAGAATTGAAGTGGTTTAATCTTATATCTACCATTGATTAAATTGATACACACATAATGTAATTTTAACGATACAGTATTAATTAAATACTCCAAAATATTTAAAGCATCCGAAAAATGTTAATTAAGAAATCATTGTTAAACTACTAAAAACCAGTAAAAATATTTAAAGTTATTTTCATAATTTGAGATGAATTTATTATTTTGGTTCTTTAGACCAAAACAAGAACAAGCATTATTGATATTTTTATTTGTATAAAACAATCATTGATGTTTTCGGTCAGTTATTGTCTCAATGATTATCGTCTACTTATAAATTCCTTTAACATAAAAATCATTTAAATTTCCACTGTTTTTTTTACGTAAAAGTGTATTTGTATGCATGGATGTTTTGTGTATATAATTTTCCTTTTTCGGGATTTTTGTTTTTGTTTGTGCAATTTAAAAAACCCCATATCAAATTTCCAATTCAATAAGCATACAAATATTCTTGTTCGATCCTTTGGGTGACTATTGAGCACATTCCGCCTTTCATTGGGATTAAATGGTCAAAAGGTTTTATTGTTTAAAAGTTTGACTGCCACAAAATGTTATCAGAATATAAAAGTATAAAACTTAAGTCAAAATAGAAATAAGTTACTATGAAAGATTTATTTTAGATTTACTGAAAATCGAATTTTAATATTTAACAAACAAAATACTTAATAATATGTATTTAACAACAATATATTGGATTTTTTAAAGCAAACCAAAGCAATAAAGTCTTTTTAGTAACAAATGTTATTTATGTTATCCCTTTTCTTATGGTGCTGTTGCATGTTTGAATTAAAAATAAAACACTTTTATTTTTAGACTTTACTATCTGAATCAAATTTTATGGTTTCTTTAAAACTTCACAAGTGAATTAATTTGGCAAACCTTTATAATAAAAATAAAAAGTTCTTAATGCTAAAAATCTATATTTAGATACTGTAGACAAAAATATACGTAAAAATTATAAAAATTCCTATTTGAAAAAGTTAATTTTCGAAAGAAAATAGTTGTTTCAAATTTCTTCGAATGAAAGTTCATTGGTAATGTTATGATTGCGTTAAACTGGAATTCAAATGGTTTCTGATAATTAGGCATAATTCAGAAACTTCAAACTTGAAAACACAGCGTTTTTTTTGTATGAAGAGTGCTTGCCAAATTCGATTCTCTTCCACCTTGGATTGAAGACTTGTACGGTCTTTGCAAAGTACGCGGAATTTGGTTTCACCGAAATATTTGTACAAATTTTGATATTATGTAATAAATATACTTTTAAATATTTGTTATTTTAAATGCTGATTACTTTTAAAAAGCATTTAATGGCTGAATTTACCGACTATATTGCTAAATTTGCAATACTAACGTATACGATTTTCCCCCATTTTTAAATTTCATTTCCTTATTTAGTTTCACTGTATTTAATTTCCTAATTCTATTGTTTTAGGCCCTTTTTGGGAAGTTAATTTTTTATATCCTATTTAGAAACAAAAAAAAATATGCTCAGGATTATCATGGTTTACATATTAAGAAGTCCATAATGATCATTTAATCTTTGATGATTGATTCCGATAACATATTTATACATTCAACCGACAAAAAAAACTTTTAGGCATGAATAATTTAATTTCAAGATAAACAAACCACATCAAAAACATAACACAAATATTTTAAAAAAAGATACTCTTAATTTTTTAAATAAATCGTTCATTTAAACTCAAGTTTTTTGGCTATTAAACAATATAAAAACATGATTTTTTATACTCTTACCACTGCACTGGAAAACAAAACAAGAAAATTCATAATTTCACCTTTATAGCTCCTAAATTTTCCCAAACAGAAAAAAAAACATTCCCAAACCCAAAAAGTTAAACTTTCAAGTATTTTGTATTAACTGTTTTTCTCCTATAGAAAAAAGAGCAACAAAAAATAAGAAAAACTCAAGGGTCTACTTAGTTTATTGTTGATGTTCGTTAATAAAACACAGTTTTATGTTTTAGTCCTTGAAGTGGTAAATGCGTGTTAGTGTATTTGTTTTGTGTCTGTTTTTCTTTCTCTTCTCTATTTCTCTCTTCCTTGAAACATTTATTTGTATGTAATTCTTTTGTTGTTGTAATTTGCGTGTATTAAGTATTAGTTATTGTAGCAACAACACTTATAATTTAGAATCAGTGTAATAAAGTGACATTTATATGACAGTAAGAATATTTTCACATGTTGCTTCCTTAGTTTTGAAGAAGGTTACAAAAGAAATTCGTTATTTCTCTTTCACCTAACAAACGTTGTTAAAATGATAAATTACTCGAACTACAACAAATAGTTATAGCAGTTTACCGTTACATATTTTTCAAATAATATCATTATGTGTGTGATAGAAAAGAAAAAAAGAAGCCATTAAGTTAACCACAACCCACCATTAAGGGACAAATTAAATTGAAAAGTAAATTGAATGTTTAAGAAAGTTTTATTAAAACAAATTGATATTTAAGGGCATTTCAGGAGAATGTCAAATTAATAAAACACAAAAGTGACATGTGTATCTATGTAAAAAAATATACAATACATCTCAAATATATCATTATAAATGACTTATATTTAAAATTTATGAATTGATTAAGGGTGTTGTAAAAATGAATAGTTTTAATATATTAAATAAAATAATAAATTAAAGTGTCAAAGTGATTTATAAAGCCATTATTGTGAAATTAAGATAAAGGGGAAAGAATGTAATCTTATACCAGGCGAACTTTACGATAAAAAATTATTGTGAAAACATTAGAATATTTTACGAAGAATAAATACTTCCATTTTTTGCTTTTAGAAATAAACCAACTTATTTTTTGTCCAGTCCAATTTCTAAATTTTATACCCATCACCACTACAGTGTCATTCTGTATGTAACTTTAAGAAGGAATCATCTTAGACCACATAATATTCATAAGAGTGAAATCAAAAAGTCTTAACATACATACATGTTAACATAAAGAAACCACTTAACAGAAATATTTTTTTAGTTTTTTTAGTAAGAACTTTTGAATACTTTTTGGAAACCCTTTCCTTAATGTTTTTTATAGTGGTTTCTGTCACTTTGCTCAAACAAGTTGTCGATCTCCGATTAATATGTACCTTTTGGACACCATTGTGAGCTCTTAATTCTCTTTTAATTAAAGCTCAATATCGATATAAAATTTTTAATGCTTTCGATTCCAAAACTTTTCTTCAACACTTAATTGATTAGGAAGCTGAGAAAAATCTGTCAGAACACATGTTACGTCATTCATTACGCAGAAATAATGTTTTTTTTTTTTTTTTAATTTGGCTCAATTTCCACGTTCTGTCTTTGGAGTTTTAAATATTAGCAGCGTTACTGCATTAGCTTCTTTTTTTCGTACCAAATAGTCTAATCATTGAGCTTACCGGGTAGTTTTCCTATCGTATGTGTTTGAAGCTCTTGTTTAAATGCTTTCGATCTTTTGACTTAAGAAACATCATGTAGACCATTTGCCTGAACCTGGTTTTCTATTAACGGACAAATTCTCCCAGTACTGTTTAATACCATTGAAAACAGTTTGACGACAGTCCTTTGAATGTTTGTCCAACTTTTTGTAGGACCAAGTTGAGAAAATATTAATAATTTAAGAACGCACTTTTTTCTGGTCACTCATTTCATTTATTTAAAATTAAACGTAATAACTAACATGTTTTACAAAGGTAACTTGATAAAAATTCAAATAATACTTAGGTTGAAAAAAATTTTCAGTTTTATTCTTTACATCAAATCCGTCGGTCTGCTGATGGTACTCTCACATACATATTTAATATATATTTAATGCGTTTGTTAGTGTATATGCGAGTATATAAACTGTGTATATACGAAATATTATGCATTTATTTCTCATGTATTTGTGGTAGAGGGTATTGAAGATTCGGCAAAGCAGAATGTAGCATTCTTACTTGTTCTATTTGTTTTTACAACAGTGCAATACCTGTTTGTCTTTGCTTTGAGTCCAATGGGTCGTAAAAAGACACTTAATTTAAATAGTGTTGATTTTAATTACCATTAATATTGTTAAATTTGTATGTTAGTTTGCATTAAAGAACATTTTTAGGAAGTTATGAATTTTGGGGATAAATTATAATATCCGTCAGTTTGTTTATACATTGAAATTGAACGTGTCAAAACTGAATTCATTATATTTTTGCTCTAACATTTTTTCTATAAAACGACTTTCAGTTTCTGAGGACTAAACCTCAGTAAGTAATAGAGAGTTTCTTGTATATAAGTTTGTATATCTTTGAAAACATTAAATAAGTTCTTCGCTGAAATTTGGGTAAATAATTAATTTGCTCACAATTTAAGAGAAGACGTTATGCAATATTTATCAAAAAAATCCGTAACATTTTATGTTAAATGGGTATATTTTAGGACGAATTCCAAAATATCTAAAACGAAATGATATTAAACACCTAATGCTGATGTTTCCAATTTAAGTATAATATTTTAAATACTTCTTATTAAAAAGAACACTAAAAAATTCAATCCTTGACTAATGCTTATTATAGTTCTTGATATATCTGTTTACTTTTTCATAAATTATAAAAAAGCACTGCATGCAACGTATTTTTTAATGCCCGAAAATATTTTGCAATACTTACATTTTATAACTAATTTTATAAATCATTAGACTTTTTATATACCATACGTAAAATAAAGATGCATATATAGATATAGACGCCCAAGTGGATTTTATCTAATACTTTAAAGTTTCGATTATTGCGTCATATATCGAGATATATTTTTTAACACACTAAGGGCTAAAAAACAATTTATGCAGATTTTATTTTTTTTAAAGAAAATATGTATTTATACTTATGAATATATTTATACCGTTGAATATTTTTGCAATTTTTTTTTAATTTAAAAAAAAAATTTTGTGTTTCTATTTAATAAAACCTACATAAAGTTTTAAATTTCCTGGATTTACACTAAATTAAATATACATTACAATCATATACAATCTTACTTAAACTTGTAATACGTACACATTACATATACACACATACAATAAACACCCTAACAAAGGGGATGATGCTTTAAATATGTGTATAAATGTATGGAAACAGCCATAAATGAGGTCACATTAAAGTAGATTTGCATTTAAAGTTAACCAACTAAGGTAAAGAAAAATAGAAAACGAAACCATCCCTTCTCTTTTAACTACATTGTTTTGTATTAAAATTAAAATTTACACTTGACATCATCATCGATATGAGTGTGATTTAATATAAACATGTGGAATTGTCTTTAAATAAATTATTAAAACAGGATATCACAAACAATAGGATGAGTAATCACACATATACATCATACATATACAAAAAATACAACAACAAATAAACAAACATCTGAGTTATAAAATTTTTTATTTTTAGAAATTCTGAGGGTAAACTTTGATATAAATAGAATATTTATGTAGATATTTTCCATCATAGGAGTATATGTGTATGAGTCATTTATGATATTGTTCGAATTAAATTCTATAGAAATCAATTGATTCGTAAATATTGACTGCAAACTTTTATTTTTATGAGTATGTACAACTGTGTAGGGGTGTATTTGTTTAAAACTAAATGATTTCCTCTAACATTTAACACACTTATATACGTTTATTTATACATAACATACATACATACATACATACATACATACATACATACATACATACATATATACAGATATAAAATTGATGTGGGTGTTTTATATATTTATGTTTTACATTCATATTTTCTCTATTAATGTAGTATTATATAAAAGATTACCATCTTGTTAGAATTAGTTTCTGTTTCATTTTCTTCCACAAAAAGGAGGGTTAATTTATTTTGAAACTATTAAGAATTTGACTAAATACAGTAATGCAAATATATATATATATATATATATATATATATATATATATATATATATATATATATATATATATATATATATATATATATATATATATATATATATATATATATATATATATAATTGAAATAAATAAAATTAACATTACTTGTTTTTTGGTTTTGATTTTTTTGTATGTGTGTTTGTGAGTGTTTCAAAAAACCCGCATTTTAATAAAAGTTATTGCTTATCACTTATTTTATTTCTATTTTAATTGTCAGACAAAATTTTTTGAACATATAAATATAAAACCATTCTATGTTGTTAACTTAAAATTGATTCAAATAAAAAGATAATTTTATTTCAATTTTTTTAACTACAAAAAATTACTTTACAATTCTTTATAGGTGATTTAATACAAACAATATACTTAAGAGTGTGTAAAAATAACAAATATCTTTTTATAGCGAAGAGCATTTATTTACAAAGAAATCAAGATGACTTTTAGAGATAAATTCAAATTCTAAACATTCCTAATTGCTTTCTAAACTCTTAAAAAATCTTATATCATTATTATGACATGTTTGGCAATTAAAATAGCAATTAATTCCAGCTGCTTTTAGTAAAGCATATTACACTTAATAAATATCCACATCTTAACAAAATACTCTACACACACACCAAAAAGTTTTAATCAGGAAATTGTGTTAAGTAACACGAAATTCTTAACAAATAAAAAAACGTGAAATAAGTAAATGCAAGCAATTAAATATAAATCAAATACTACTCAGACACCATTAAAATAGGAGTACAAAGAAGTGCTACACAATCAAAGTCACTTCAATTAATACACATACATATACAAAATAACATTTAAAATACATAAATATACATTTAGGACCTTCTAGACCTGTAGGTATGTATGAGCGTTTTTTAAACAGGTATATAACAAAATAATAAAACAGTTTAACACCGGGACATTTGAATCCAATGAAAAAAACATTCAACTACTGTATACACACTCACACATACATACGTACATACATACATACATACATACATATATACACCGGGTGTTAAATAAATATAATAACAAAAATACAATATAAAATTAAATGAAATTTACCATGACGCAAAAATAAAGGAAATGTAGCAGGAAACCGTGGCAAATAAAGCAATTACCTACCATGACAAAACTATAATAATATTAAATTATTAAACAAAATACATACACGCACACTTATACAATAACAAAAATAACAATAAAACATTAAATATAAATACAAAAAAATGTTTTTATTATCACTGGCATTGATTAATACACACTCAGCCACATATTTACATTCAGACATTGATTCAACATCAAGTGCCAAAGGTTTACCCAGGTATTTATAAGGGGGTGACAATATTTACAAGTTTCATGTTACACTGTGGTTATAATGAGTGTTTAAGTGAAATGTTTTCTATATTCAAATAATTTAGTTAATTATATCTTGAGATAATATTAAACACATGAAATTTATTGTGACCACTTAGTGAAACTTATTTTATTAAGTTAATAACGACTATAATCTATTAGAGTCGAGGTATAAGGTTAAAATACCAAACCTTGAAAATAAAAAAACAATAGAAAAATTAAAAATATTATCCAATCCATCAATCTGTATCAGGGATTTCCTATTATCATTAACGTAGAAATAAATTGAGTTATATAAAATATTATTCTTTTATAAATCCATATCAAAATATATCATATGTAAACACTTATTTACTTACGTACACTCACTAATAAAGAAGAACTCAACGTACACATATGTGTATATGGAGAGTAAACAAAATTAACATTCTTGGCTATAACTCTTTCTACTGAATTTAATAATTTTTTTAAAGAGAGATAACGTAAATAGCTCTCTACTCTAGTTAATTACATTAATATAGTGATGTTATTAAAAACAATTTTTAATTTTGAAATTAATACAGAGTAATAAATTTTGGGGAAAGAGGCAAAGTCCATCCTTAATAAATTACTTATCTGCCACAAATGTTGTTTTTATAATAGATTATTTCAATACATTTGTAGTTAAAATCAAAATATATTTTTATAATTTTTATTAAACTTATTCTAATAGAGAAAGCTTATTTTGACCACTGTCACTTATTGTAAGATATTTATATGCATAGTTGGAAAAATATATTACTATATATACGTTTTTATATTTTCCTCTCTTACTTTTATTTTAATAGTGTTAAAAACACATTAGCACACGTTTTTGTGGTAATAGTAGACTAAACCAATAGACGTGACTTGATATAAATCTAATGTATCAAAAACAATAGTCTATGTAAACTTGTATAGGAGCACATAGATATAATAAAGTAAAAGCTACATACTCAAATACATAAATAGAAAATTAAATAAAAAAATATTAGTTATTTAAATTTTTACTATTTTGTATCTGGTTGTTATAAAATGAAATAAAATCATAAATTTAAATTAGAAAATAAACTTTGATTTCTTCTAGTGTTGTTGTTGCTGACAATAAATTAAGTATATTGAACATATACACAAGGACAAATATATTCATATAAATTTAATTTGATTTGTATGAAAATATGCGTGTGTGGGTTTGATATAAATGTGATAAAATATGCTTATACATTTATTCATATTGTATGGTTTCACACTTGATACAGTACACATGTATACACATGTTTATATATATGTATGCTCAAATATATGTATGTGTGAATTAAATAATCTATATAGTTTAAACTACCTTGGCAATCTTGAGTTTCCTCATTTTTCTTTTTGAATATTTTATTGTTATGATTTTGTCTTTTTGGATATGAAAAATCTTTTTGGGTCATAAATTTCTGTGATATACATTTATATGTATTCATTTCAAGGATCGTACTTAATATGGGATTGTTTTATTTTTCGTTGTTAATGTTTATATTGTAACAATGCAAGATTTCATGACTGCTGGTATTTGTTATTATTGTTTTAGTTGTTGCTGGTGTTATAAATTATGTTAATTTATTGCAATTTACATGTGTTTATTTTGAAATGAGCAGCACAGTGGGCTTGAAGTAAATATTTTTTATATATCACGACTGAACAATTACATTATTTTCTTACTCTATTATAATTGTTGTTATTATAATTATTATCTTTTTAATTTAGTTGTCTTTGAATGTTTGCCTTTTTACATGTTTTTAACTTTTATGTTTAATTTCCACGCATTTCCTTAACACTTTGTTTTTATTTATTTTTTCTCTTTGCAGTTTTCCTGTAAAGTTTCCGTTTTATTAAGTCTGTTTACTGAATCAAATCCTTTGTATATATATATATATATATGTATACTTTTTTGCTCGTGTGGAAAGTAACGCAAAATTTAAAACTTCTTTTTCGAAATTATTGTCTTTTTTATTTGTCCGTCTGCTATTATGTTGATTGTTTCATTTGTGTTTGTATTTAAAAACGTTTTAATTTCCTTTTCATTCCTTACTTGTTTTTATTTTTTAGATGTTTTCTCTTTTAACTTTAATGTGTTTATTTTAACATCTCTTTTACAGTTTTTTCTATAAACATTTATATAAAAACACTTACAAATGAACACATATATATACATATAAATATTTGAATGTGTATGTATGAGAAAAGCTGTTACATGACAAAACGGAAGTCATTCTTAAGACGTGATTGCATTATTATGTGTCTTTAAACGAAAAATACTTTCACATTTTTGTAGCAATTGAACAATATCATTTTCACAACGTTATTTTTAAAAGATTGTAGTACGAAAAGAAAAATACTTAAACTAAAATATAAGAAAAAAACAACTTTCTTACGCAAGAACAAATAAAGAAAATATTTAAGAAAAACAATGACAAAAGTTAAGATACAACGAAGAAGAAAAACAAAGCGATGAAAAAAGCAAAACAATCTTTTGGAAGTATTAAAGGATTTGGGAATGTAACCATTTATTCCGTATCGAAATCTAAAACCAAAAATGTGTGAAAACTTTAAGAGATTTTCGATGTAAGTAAGAATTCGATTGATATTTTCCTTTAAATCCTAAAGTATATATTTAGATTTGAGTCTTACTATTTAATAGAGTACATGTTTTTTGAGGTTGAAGAAAGTTTCAAAGTTTTTCGTTAAGTTTCTTTAAATGTAGAAACTTTGTGCACAAGAAATATCCTCATCTGATGTTCAATTAACTTTTTGAATTTCATGATTGTCTTTCGCAGAAAACAGAGGTAAAAATTAATTTCATAATCAATATTTATAACGAAAATTATTTTTTATATATTTATTCCATTATTTTAATTTTAACTAAAATAATGATTTTGTGTAATTTAATATTAAGTAAAATTATACTTTCTGATTAAAAATAGCGTTACAAATATGCGTTGTATAATTGAAATATTTTTTTTTATGTTGGAAATTTTATGTTACTTGTGGTTTAATATCCGAATTGTATTAAACAAAATTAAAAATTATTTCAATCAAATTCTAGAAATAGATTTAGATATTATAACAATATTTGTTGAACAAAAATATATTTCTTGAAAAGTATTTAGATAAACAAATTTACGTTTTTAACATTTTTCATTAAATATCTTAAAAATCTGAATAAAAAATTGTAATAATAAGTTCCTTTATTTTTTTATTAGATATATAGTCAGAATTTTTGTAAATGCCAACTTGTCTTTAAAAGATAAAATACAAAAAATACCTTTTGTACATATTGCTAACAGTAAGATCAATATTAAGTGTGTTGTATAGTATACAGCTTGCATTTTGGTTATAATTTATATAATAAATTTTTATGTATTATGTCCTTATCCAGTAAAAATTATCTGTAAAGAAGAGAATTAAAAATAATTAATTAAAATAGATATATTGATATAATTTTTTAAAATTATAAGCAAAATCATAAATGCATAAATGTTGAATTGAACTTCATAGATAAAAATGTTAATTCAACATTCAGTTTTTTTTTTCCTAAAATGTAATTTAAAAAAAATTATTGCCGCAAAATTTTATGAATTAATTTCGAAAGATTCTAATATGTAAAATATTATTTTACACCAAATAAAAAACCTTAATTTTAACTGAAAGAAAAAAATTAAAATTGTCTGATTTCAACTATGTCCAACATTGATTTTAATTTATATCTGTGTGTGGAAGTAATTCATTCATGAAAACCTGAATTGTCATGAATTCTCTATGGGAATAATCGATATATAATTATTGTGATACAACCTTGAGAATAAAGGTCGCACTATAGTATGTTATAAGATATTTTGGAAGAATGTAACTGTTATAAATTATTATAGTCTTAACGTGATTTCATTGATTTTCAAACTTTAAAATTTCTATCTTTTTCTCATTTTTGCACATAAAAATATATAAATTTCGATCACAGACTATTTACTGAAAATTACCAAACAGCTTAAGAAAAGAGACGAAGCAATCACGTGAAACACCCACAAGTGTTATAATGGTAACAAATTGTTCTTATTACAAATATAAATTCAATGAAAATGAAAAAATTCTACTCCTAAGAGATATTTACTCAAATTGACTTCAACTCTCTATTTGTTTCTTTTTTATTTTTGTCCCCATTTTATTACTTTCCTTTGATATTTAATGGCAAGAAGTTTTTTTTTGTACAAGAAAAAAATTTAAAATGTGAAACATCTACGTATTATCATATAGTGTAATAAATCAAAGTTAGCTGCTGTTATATCTTCGTTCGGTACCTAGATTTATTTACGTATATATTTTGTACATATGTATATATATTACAATAGTGAAAGTACTTTACGACAATTACATTCACATACATATATATTTTTTTCTTATCAAAAATATATGTATTTACTTTCCAAATCAAATTGTTTGCATTGAGGTTAGACGTTAGATATCAGAAAAAAATCTGTAATATTTGTCGTATTAAAGATCGTATAATGCTGTAGTTATATATTATATCTTAAAAAAGTTTAGTTAGTTTTGCATACGATAAAGTAAGAATTTTTTTATTTTCTCTTTTATTCCTTTTGTAATTTTGCATTTATCTTTTGCAGTTACACTCAATGTAATAATGTCTGTTGATTTGTAAATTTTAATATAATTTTTATCACTAAGTCTTAATGGGCTTAACATAATGCTATAATATATTAAAATAGCATCTTAATATTTAACTCAATAATTTCTGACTATATTGAACTTATTTAGCACTCATTAAAATATTCTCCCAATTTAACTATTTTTGTTACGAAATAGACTTGTTCAAATTTGCTCAAGGACATTTTAACTTTTAATATAATGTAATGTAATGTAATGTAATGTAATGTACTGTAGTGTCAATAGGATAAGCGAGTTTTATAAGATTTTCTACATGTTTTGAACATTGACATTTTTGAGTGTTTTAATATCATCCTTCTAAACAATAAATCAGCATGAATGTCCAAGTAAAAAAAGTATATATATATATATATATATATATATATATATATATATATATATATATATATATATATATATATATATATATATATATATATATATATATATATATATATATATATATATATATATATATATATATATATATATATATATATATATATATATATATATATATATATATATATATATATATATATATATATATATATATTACAAAAAAATATTTTAATGTTAAAAGGTGTATTTATTGATGTCACGCAAGGATCTAAATTATTATCATTGATTTTTTAATACCAATTGTAATGACCACAATCCTAACAAAATTACATTAGATAAATACAAACAAATCTATGCAACTCATATTAAAATCTTTATGTGTGTATTAGTTTGTATGAATGCAACGATTTCTCCTTTAATAACCACACCTGTGACATTGTTTCATAATACATATATGTATATTCCAGATCCAAGCCAACATGTGTATATGTGTAGAGTATTGATGTAAATGCTGATTATAGAAGAAAGTGTTATTATGAGTATATTTTCCAATTCACATATATTTTAATGCAAGTTTCTATGTTTTATTTCAATGGATATTTGCTGGTTACCTTAACCATTTACACTATAAACATTTAAGGATTTTGTTGTAGATTTTTATTTTACTACCAGATTTTCCTAGAAACCTATTAAATGTACTACACATGAAAGGAAAATCCTTCTTTTTGAAAATAATATTAAAGATTTACCACGGATTGGAGCAACCAATAAGAAGATGAGTTTTTACTTTTATGCTTAAATTTTTTATAATGGATATTTAACATTCTATAGTTTTTGTTAACTTCAATTAGGATTCCATTCAATCGGATTATAGAGAAAAGCTTGATAGAATTTTGCATATATAAATATGCATGATGTTACAAGATTGAATATTTTAAAATCTGTTAGAATTTAATATTAAATATTACTAAAATCTTTTTGCCAAGAAATATTTTAAGGTATTTTAAATTTGTATTAAACTATTAATAAAATTCAATATTTTCAATGCAACAATTTGGAATAAAATCATAAGCTTATAGTTATAAAAAAATAAATAATTTCAGATAAATAATTAGACATATAATTGATTCCAAGTAGCGATTACAGTTAAAGACTCATCCTTTATTTTCTTATGATGAATGGCAAAAGAAGTAATTTCTTGTAGAGGATGTTATGGGTTACATATTTAAAATTTAAATTAAACGAAAAAACTTTAATTCAACATTTTTTCAGTAATAATTTTTCTTCTTAACAAAACACTTTAAATTCAACATTGTTTTGTAATAAATTTTCCAATGTTGAATCAGTTTAATATCGTTGTAAAACATATTAAATCAATTTAGGTTTTATAATTTTATAAAAAAATACATTATAAAAAATACATTATTTAAATTTTATTAACTTTTTATTAATTGTTATATAGATTTACTATGTAATAATTAGATATTCAATAACTAAAATTTTTGTTATCTATTTTATAAATCCTACATCTTGTACATTTAAACCGTTCCATGTGAAAATGATTGAGACTAAATTTAAAAACAGTCGCTGTATTAAATCTTTAGATATTTAAGTATTAATGTTTGCATTGTATATTGCGAACCGCTCCCCCTAATCTTCCGACATTCTTAATAAAATATATTACTTTCGAATATATTGGGATTAACATTTGAACAAAATAAATCATTGGAAGTTCGACTTCGCTAATTATATTTTTTTTATGACATAACATCGATACTTCTTAAAATTCCTTTTCTTTTTAGCTAGCTCATGTGCGTTTATATATCAACCTTTAAATAAAAAATTTAAATCGATCTAATAGATGTCGGGGATTTACAGGTCCCAATTTTGTGCTTTTTAATTAAATACATTTTCTATGAAATTTACCTATATCAAGCATCAATTCTAAATTTTATTAAATAAACTTTTTAATAAAATAAATGAAAAAAGAACTCAACAAAATATCACGAAATCAACATCGTACATATTAACATTTTTCAAAGTAAATTTTACATCGTATTTTTTGCTAGGTGCAGTTATTTATGCAACAAACATATTAAAAATAAATTTAAAATAATTAAATGCAATTGTTAAAAACTAATTTATTAATATCTAAAAATCAACGCTTCTTAGAGAAAAAAATACAAATAATTTGGCTGGTTAAACTTTGCTTTTAAAATTTCATTAGACTATAAAGTCAGACCTCAATATAGCATTAAAATGCGTTAAAATATTTGACAAGCTGTGAAAAAATAAAAAACTAAATAAATAAAAGCAGCTAAAAAACCAAACTTTAGGTATTATCCTTGCTCGCTGAAATCATGGATTTTATTCATTTTAACAATATCTACAAACAGTATTTTTTATTACCTCCCCAAACAAAATAAGCTAAAGTTTATTTTTTACCCCCAAATAAAAAATATACAAAATTACCAGAAAAATAGCATTGAACATCTAGACCACAGCAACAACTACAAGAATACCAACAAAAAATCAACAACCACAAAAATATTCCATTTAAAAACGCGTAAAAGAAAACTCTCAAATACAATTGAGACCGCGAGTAGAAAAGAAGTTTAAAATATAAGGAAAAAAGAAATAATAAATGAAATGAAAATAAAAAACAAAAAAAAAACATAAAATTATTTTCTTCCTTAAAAGTACAATATAACAAAGATATAGTGATAATATTTTCTTTAACTTTGAAATGAAGCAATTCAAGAATTGTAAAATTTTCATAAAAAAAATTTCCACAAAATTTAACAATTTCCACTTAATTTTCCCAGTATTACAGTAGAGAGTTTTATTTGTTTTCATTTATTTTTGGTTGTTTCGGTCATTTTTTATTTTTAGATTCTTCTTTTAAGAATTGTTATTACTTTCGCACTTTTACTACAAGTGTTGCCATGTTTTCGGTAATAAATATTATTTTTTTTTATTTTTTATTTCGCTGTAGCTCTGATCAGAATTGACACTAGTCCAGTATAAGAACGAAAGCAATCTTTACAAGATCAAGCAGTTGAATAAAGAAGCACCAAATTTCTTTGGATTGGCTATTAAAATGCCGTTTAGCTTCATTTCAATGCCAAAATTTCTGTAAATATAAATTTCTTAGGAAACAGAAAAAGTTTTGTCAAATTCTGTATTATAAGCTCTTAAGTAGGCACCAAAGTGATCTTATTTAATCGAACCACAAAGCCTGGCTGGGACCTTTTTTGTTTTGAAAAGATTTTATGATCAGGATACAAGTATTTATAAACTAGACATGATTTATAAAAAATATACAATACTTTTTACAATTCATAGCAAAAAACTAATAGTGTATTATGAAAAAAAATTCAAATTAACCAAAACACGTTATATGAGGTATATTAGATTTTTAATGTAAATGCTACTTTTTTCTTAAATTAAGAATTTAATATGCTTTTGCAAAATGTTATTCAGCCTAAAATGGTCACAGCAACTAAGATATTATTGAATCACTTTTCAGCAAAAAAATTCCAGTTAAGGAATTCATTAAATCTCAGTTAGATATAATTTAAAAAATCTCTGTCCAGGCACTGTTGTCCTCTAAAACATTAGATTATTTTTAATAAGTGCTAAAGCTTCCTCATTTTTACTATATGTTTTTGGCAATGTATATAGATTTTAATTTTTGTGTGATTTTTTCCACCGTAATTCTCATCGGAATTGATACTGAAAGAATTAGGATGAAATTTCTTTTGATTGTACATTAAAATGAAGTTAAGCAGTATAATTAAATTTGCTATTAACCTAAATTCTCCTGGGAACAGATGAAGTGGACAATCAGTTAATGTATAAAAAGAGATTGATTCGAAAGTATCTGGCATGAATTCATAAAAATAAACTATTATAATAATGTAAACTATTATATATATAATTCATACCTTTCTTAATTTGTATATTAACAACTCATGTAGAAGTTTCCTTATTTTCTAAATTTGAATTTGTGTTAATTTATTTATATATGAGTATTTTTTTATCGTTTGGCATATCACACTAAAATCGAAAAATTTTAAACACAAACTAACAATTTAAATTATTTCAATTTACACGCGACATTTAAACCAGACTTTTGAAATTGCATTTGAAAACTTTGTTGAAGAATGTTACCGGCACGTAACCGCATTATTAAACATTTAAAAAACTATAGGAAAGTAGGAAAGATGCAAGACGTTTTACTTTGTTATTGTAGTAAGCAATATTTGCTATTTGTTTCTTTTTCACATAAAATTACTTTTTTCTTTAAAATCGTTTAAATGCAGTTGGCAAAATTCACAATTGTACATTTAAGACCTGGATAGTTTGGTGGAAAAAAGCACAACCTTTATCAATCAACTTAAAAATTTAACTGATTTGGTAAATCACAAACAATGGGAAAGATGTGGAAAAATAACATATCAAAGAAAAATTCGCAAATAATAAAAAGTGGTGAATTTTTTTCGTTACGCATATTAAGAACATACTCTCATTTTAACGAAGCTGTCACGAAATAAAATGAGAATTCAAACTCAAACTTCACCACTTGCTCTGAGAACAAATACGTACAAAGGAATACGATGAGAAGCGAGAGCGTATTTAACTCTCTTTGAATTTTTGCTTCAATTTGTTTATTTCATGCCTGCACGTGTCTTTTGTTATTGTTTAAATCAACAGGTTGATAAACACAATTTTAATTTCACACACAAACTTATACACAATAGTTTGTTTTAAGTAAAGGAGATATTAATTCACAATTCGACAACGATAATAGGGTGAATTATTTTATATGTCAAAAGTGTTATACAATCTGTGGTGAATAAAAATCCTAGAAAATTTATTTTGAATAACTAGTGATGATGATAATGAAATAAGACGTAATATCAAGAAAGCATGAAAAAGTCAAACACCATAATTTAGGCTGTGTGAACCATATGATGATTCACTCATACAAAAGCAAATGGAACTATTTTGGGTGACCATGGTCACTTACTTGAAGTTTTGAAAACAGTTACACTAATTTCGGTAACTTGAACCGAAGTAATCCAAAACAAAAATATGAAAATTACACAAAATTCGAAATTTTTTAAATAGACGCTTCTAAAGCCATAACTGGGAAAAACTTTTTGAAAATTTCAAATTTTTAATTTATTTAAAAGTATTTATTTCGGTAACTAGGAAGGCTGTGCGATAATTTATGATAACTTTTTGAAATTTTCAAGTTTTATTTTAAAATTTTTGAAAGTAGTTTGTTTAAAAATCGCTCCGAAAAAATAATTTTTTTCTCCATTGGAGGGTAAAATATATATTTTCTAAAATTTTGTTCATTTTGCTAATAAAAATGTGAATCTTAATATTAATAAAGTGTCAATATTAAAACTATAATTCTATTGCATACATAAATATTTGACGTTCACGTTCTTAATAACTTTAGAAAAATATTGTTATTTGAGGAGGCATTCCTTTTTTCGTTATGTAAAAATATTTCCACCTAAATATGTTTACGTTAAACATTTTATTTAATATCGAGTTGTATAACATCAAATTGTTCAAAACCCATTCTATCGACTTCCGTTTAACACTTATTGCCACTTTACGTGACATAAACTTGTCATCATCCTACTTGTACTTTTCCTATTGCACCCACATTCAATCAAACACATTACATTTGCTCGGTTTAATATTAAATAAAAAAGAAAAACAAAAAATATACACACATTCATACTTAATATATAAATAAAAAATAAAATAACATATTGATGTTTATCCTTGTGTTGATAACACAAATTGATTTGATTTGACAATTTTTTTCTTTTTATTTCTTGAATTTTTTGTCGTTTATGTTCTTGTTGGGCCCAAGTTAAAATATGAAAGGATGGATAGATGTATGGAATATACCTTAAACGCGTGATGTCATTTAAATTGTATCTACATAAAATACACATACAAACATAAAAACAGATACTCATACAATCATTGCAAAGAGGAAAAAATTGAAAAGTGAAAAGAAAAAAGGTGTTACCTCTTAATATTTTACGCTTATTTTTTCCTTAAATAACATAAAAATGTATACAGGTTTATAAATATGAAACGGTGGTGCAAATGTTATTTGAATATTTAAAAATCTTCATTTATTTATATCTTTATATATATCCTTCGTCTACTATCAGTTCACTATTCCTTAGAATTTTTGATCACTACCTTACAGTTGGAATTTTTATTCTGGTATTTGTAATTCTGCGATAATCTGATGATAACATTCTGAGTGTAGTTTAAAACATTAACTATTAAAATTGCATGGAAATTTTTCTTCAATCATCAAATAATATTGAAAATGTGTAACTTTGCACTAATGATTTTTAGAAAAATTAAAAAAAAGGTTGTAATATATTTTATTCCATTTTCCAACTAGCTGATCGTGCAATATAACCTAAACATAGAATTATATATGATAAATATTAAACAGATCAACTTCATTTTGTACTTCTCATGATTGTCATGCCACCAACAAATATTAAAAAAATGACAATCAACTCAAAACTAAACCACTGTTCACGTCGATTATACCAGAATATTTTTGTAGTATATTGACAGTTGATTTTTTATTTAATCATCCAATATACATAAAAAGTTGCCCGCTCACAGGTACAGGTATGGTAAAGAAAAAAATACGTGTAAATGCTTAAAAGGAGCAAAAGCAATTTAGCAACAAGAGAAGATGTTAAGGGTTAATAAAAAATCAAAACGTTTAAACTAAGGGTAAGGAGTTGTAGGAAGTAGCAATAATAACAACAAATACAACAGCAATATAAATATTGTAATAAGAAAATGAATAAGAAGGTATGTCTCTCTATCTTTTTATAATAGATTGAAGATGTTGATAGTCGTCGTTGGAATGTCAGGTAAAGTTAATATAAAAGTTTATTGAATTATATTATTTTATTGGAAGAATTCTTTTATATTTGCCATCGTTGTTGTCATGCAATTGTGGTAAATTAAATTTTACACGAAGCTAAAATTTGTTCACAATTTCATTTCAAATTTCCATTGTTGTTATTTTCCTTTTATTATTAAGAGGAAGAAAAAACGTAATAAAAAGATTTGATTTGTTTACGTGTCGGTATTAAAAAATATAGAATTTTATTTTAAAATTAAGTCATAAATAAAGTTTATATTCATTCTGAAATACATTATAAAAAATACATTTATTTACGTATGTTTATATGTATGTATATTTATGACAGTAGAAGTGCACATCGAAAACAGATAAGTGTAATAAACCTTTCATTTTAATATAAAAACATACATATTTTACATCCAACGAATTTTATGTAAAAGTTAAGAATTGTAATTTAGTTTTATGCAAATCTAAATTTCCTTCATTTATCATTGTCTTGCGCTTATTTTTTAATAAAATAAAATAACAAATATATAATACTGAAATAAAACAAGAAAACGAACTAGAAATTATAATAATTTAAAATTACATATGTTGAATTTATTATGTTTTCAAGTAATTTTAATGTTTATTCTCCAGTCAAGTTATAATCTTGATGACATTATTGGCTCGATTTAATAGTCATTAAATAAAGTTATTTTTTGTTACACAATTTTTCATGTATGTTAAATGCAGTATTATCCTTTTTATTTTATGAACTACATATTTCCTTATTACTCTAATGTATAACTTCTGTGTCGCCATATAAACTGTAATTCATAAATATACAGATTCCCATAGTTTTGTATGTGCGATGAAAATATTTATGACAAATAAATATTATGCAAACAATAAATACATACTTATAAATACACAGATATATGTATTTCTATAATGACTTAAGTTTTATACCATGGGATTTATGTTGAAACTGGAAAATTTTTGTTTTTCTTTTGTTTCTATAGCCCATTTATTCATTCACTTATAATATTTGAATATTCATTAAAATTATTTATTACTAATTTAAAATATGTAGTAAGAAAAAATAATACTAAAAATTAAATAGTTCTATATAAGTAGATTTGTTACAACGAGCACATAAGTATTAACAAAATGTAAAATAATAATACTAATTTTTAGACCCCATATATACCATTTACCACTACAAGTATATTAGGTTTGTCATTCTGTTCGCAACACCAAAAAGGAATCATCTATTATCATATAAAAATATGAGTCGATTTCGCCTTGTCCGCCTATATGCTTTAAACATTATCAGGATCACATAAAAAACGAATTCAATAAAATTTGGCCAGATTGTTTAGCACTTTCCTATGCAGTTTGCTATGGTTTTAACCATCACACAAAAAATTTTAAAAACTAGTATGAGAAAAATATAATTATATTTTTTATAATTTACAACTCATTACTATAATAGATATTCAAAATCGAATAATTAGAAAAAAATTATCGTCAAAAATATATAAAATTTGATGACTCATTAGTACACATGTATGAAATTTGTCGAATCTAACATTCTCACTGTATTGTAATCATTATTGATGATGTACAGCATTGTACCTAAGCATCTTGTTTCAGTAAGTAACAATATGAACTAGAATGTACGAAACTTAAATAGTAAAACTTTAACATTTCGTATAATATCTTCCGTTTCATAGGAGCATAAATTGTATAAAATTGGTAAGAATAGATACAGGCATTGCTTCAAACACATATTTTAAGCAGTTTATCAGCTTTATTGAGATTACTAGGGATCCAAATCCAATGCCTGCAGTGGTAATCCCTAGACTTGGATCTCCTTAGCTGATAACTAAGCTTTGACAAATGAGATTTCGCTTTGTACATAAAATAGTTTATTGTTGTTGGAGTATATGTGTCTATCTTAATGTTGTCGAAGCTTTTTAGATATATATTTATGTGGTGGAGGGTGTTATATACTTCCCTTAACCGAATATAGCTGACTTTATATATTACATTTCCAGTCTACTTTTATATTACTTTAATTAACGTACACCATACAGGAATGTTACAAGTATATATTTCATTAAGGAATTATCAGTACAAATTTAATTAAACTGCAAAAAACAATTTACTCAAACAAATTGTCTTAACATTATTAATAATTTGTTCTTCTTTATCGGCGATTTTTTATATAGAGAATTAGAAAAGAAAACAATTGAATCTTTTTAAAACCTTTTACTATGAAAAGTATTTGCTTATGCAAATTTGCACTTTATTTGATATATTGCAAACTTCAACTACATAGAAAATTATATTCATACATACATACATACATACATACATACATACATACATACATACATACATACCTACATACATACGTACATACATATATACATTCATACATAAATACACACACACTATATTTTAAAATTTCATTTACATAAATATATTAATGTATGGTTATAAACGAAAAAACGAAAGCGATTATTTTCAACAAACGTGGTATAGTGAGGCAGGATCATGATATTTGTGTTTCCTTTGCATATTGCATGGTTTCAAACTTATAAATATTATTGATCAAAAATGTCTGATAAAAATTACAAATTATTTTCCAAAACATATCACTTTACCCCACTGTACATAGATTGGTTTAAACTTATTTATCAAATGTCTTCTTTAATTAACTTTATAAATTGTTATTACCCCAACTGACAGTCCGAAACATGTTGTGTTCCCTGTAAGAAAGGAAAAAGTAAGTATTTCCATAGTGTGTCTTGCAACCAACCGAGCTGTGGCACAACTCGTTAAGAGTGTGTGTTTGTGTACATTTTATTATGTACTTGTTGGGTAGGAAAATAATTAAAGTTAATTTTTGTTAAATCGATTTATAAGCGACATGAAATCCATGTCATATTAAACAATGTAAAAAATGTATTTAAATATCTAAAGCTTGAGATTGAAAAAAAATTATTTTATTTTAATTTTAAAATTAAAATAAAGAATTAAAAAAAAAACATATGCTTTTACGTTTGCTTGTAGTTATACTTCCCCTGGTCAGAGCGAATTACAGACTTGTTTTTATTCCTAAATAATTTTAAACAAATAACCGTTATTCTGCTTATTGTTATTGTTTTTTATTTATATGTAGTTTTTATTGAAAACAATCTCTCAATGAAAGAACAATTATTTTTCTTTAAAAACAAATTTTAGTGATTGTCTATACCCTCTATCGCTCACAACAATTGTTCGTTCACTCATTGGTTTCAGGATACGCTGCTCGAAAAATCTTAAGCTAAGAATTACAATTTTTTTAAATAAAATATAAATTAAATAATATTAAAAATATATATAAAATAAAAAACAATTAAATAAAATTTGTGTTATTAAAAGTTTTGAGAATAAATTTTCGGTTTCTCTAGACCTTTAAATAATTTTTTAAACGCGTTGACTTTTATTTGACTTTCTAATTTATTCCTTTTGTTTATTTCTATTTGGAAGAAGTATTTTTTCTTTAAAAATTCACTTGCTTCCCCTTTAGATTTTCCCTCTATTTATTTATTTTATTTATTTGACCAATTGACATTAAATTAATTGTGTAATTAATTTTTTTATGTAAATTGTTAAACTTAAAAATAATTTAAAAAAAGATATATTATTTAGAAAATTTTCAAGTGTTTTGACTTTTTAACTCACGTGTTTTCCTTCGTTTTGCTAAAATATTTTGTAACTACAATTGTCCGTATTCATTCGTAGTTTCGCGTTTTAAATTCTTGTATAATATTTCATTTCGGTATTTAAACCATTTCCAAGGGTAAGTAAAAGTGAAAACATTTAAAACATAAACGTGATCGTTATAGTGAATTTCGGTATTTTTTGTATTAATTTTAATTTAAATCAAATGTTCGTTTTTTAATCATTAACAATTTTTGATAGAAATTTATGTCTGATAAGCAGTATTAAAAATAATTTATCCTAAACTAAAACCTATTGCCGAAGAGCTTATTAGTTAAAGTGCCCTCAATTTATTCTCATAAATAAGAAACGAGTTTTAAAATATCCATATATGTCGCTTAATGTAATAAAATAACTTAACAGAACGCCTTGTTGACTACTGTTAATTAACATAAATAATTCTGTGTAAAAGCTTTTTACCGTCAACTTTACACGCAAAGCTCTTGTATACTAGGTACTTTAAACTGTAGAGATTATAAAAGTAAAAAGAAAACGAAAGATGGAAAAATAATTTAATAACAAAATATCAAAACACTCTGCGGTCATTGAACTTGAAAACCGTTAATCTTTTTAAATAGTTGATGCTCTGAGAGTGATCATGAAGAGATCTTTTTTACTCATAAAATTAAATTACATTTTGCAAGTCCAACAATCATTTTTAAAATACATATTTAGTTTAACTCGTGTGACTTCACCTAAAACTTATGTTTTTTTCTAGTTCTATTGTTTAAAGACAAGTGCATTAATTTTACTTTTTCCTTTAAACACATTTTATATATCGAATGAAATAAAATATATATTTTGATATTGACCAAAAGTGAATATTTTTAGAACAATTTATTACGTTTGAGAAACTAAAGGCTTTTAATGATACGAATATAAAATAAATATATTTTTATTTCTAAATTGAAATAAATTGAGATCGATATTTAGTTAAAGTTGGATTTAACTTTGGTTATATTTATTATCTATATATAAATGCCTTTTAATAAAGACTTTAAACAACTGAGCCGATTTGTCATGAACTATTGTGTTATAGAAATTAATGAAATTTTACAAAATTTACTCTATTCCGTATATTTAGACTTACAAAATTTATTTAATATAAAGTGATTTATAAAAAGTGCACTAAAAATAACTCAGAAAGGTATTCAAAATTTTAAACGGTATCCATATTGATTTGTTTTAAGTTTCCAGTACTTAATTCTTAAGAAATATGTACTTAATAATTGTAACCTTAACTAATTCCTTACCGCTTATATTTTAGCGGTTTTTAATCCTTTTTAGCTTTTTCACATTTTATGTTCTAAAATTATAGAAAAATATAAACTAAATAAATTAAATAAAAGCTTTTTGGGTGTCATTCAAATACATAAACCATCATCAGTCACAAGAATGATTTCTTGTATCAATAAACTGTTATATCCTACGGCAGCTTCTGTGGCCGCAGCATCAGCTGCAGCTACTTTGGCCTCATCGAGTGGAGCACCCAGTGAAACACAAAGTGAAATTTCCTCTGTAGATAGTGATTGGAGTGATATACGAGCGATTGCTATGAAGTTGGGAGTTTCTAATCCCGATGACTTGCATACCGAACGTTTTAAAGTGGATCGTCAAAAACTGGAACAGATGATAAAAGGTATGTTAATACTATTTAAATACATTAGTCATGTACATATATTATAACATAACTTTTAGCTGATAGTTCCATTGAGGGTATTAATGGTGCAGAATATTTTTTTGAGAGCGTAAGTTATTTTTAAAGGAATGTGAACTATTAATAAATAATTTATTTATTAAAGGTTATGAAAACTACTGAAACTTATATAAGTTGGCCGTGTAGGCTTAAAATTGGTGCAAAAAGTAAAAAGGGTAACAATATATATATATATATATACTTAATATCACTATTAATTACTTATTAATTGGTTTAACATTTTAGATCCTCATGTTCGAATAGTAGGCAAAGCTGAAGAAGTAGCTAAAGCAAAGGAACGTATTTTAGCTAACCTTGATTCAAGAGTAAGTAAACTTGCTACATGAAAATTTTTCGTAATATAGAAAAAATCCAATTCCTACAAGGGTACTCGTGTTATTATGAAAATGGATGTTTCCTACACCGACCACTCCTATATTATAGGACGTGGTGGCAATAATATAAAACGTATTATGGAAGATACAGCTACGCATATACATTTTCCTGATTCCAACCGTTCAAATCCTACAGAAAAATCTAATCAGGTTTCACTTTGTGGTTCTTTGGAGGGTGTAGAAAAAGCCAGAGCTTTAGTCCGTTTATCTACTCCTCTATTAATATCTTTTGAATTGCCTGTTATGGCACCAGGACGTCCGCAGCCAGATAGAGAAACGCCATATGTTACAATGGTCGAGCAGAAATATAACGTGCAGGTATTTCACTTAATTTTTTTCAACGGAACTAAACTTATTAAAATAATTCTAGGTCATTTTTTCTTCTCGTCCAAAATTGCATTCGTCCCTGGTTCTTGTTAAGGGCTCGGAAAAAGAAGCTGGACAAGTCCAAGAAGCTACACAGACATTAATAAATTTTTCATGTGAAAATATTGCAGTTTGTATCGGTTTCAAATTTTATTTATTTATTTTATTTATTTATTTATTTATTTATTTATTATTTATTTATTTATTTATTTATTAATTTATTAATATTGAATGTTTTCTATTTCAGAATCAAATCTTAGTTAATATGCAATTGGAAATTTCTCCACAGCATCATGAAATTGTAAAAGGCAAAAATAATATGAACTTGTTAAGTATTATGGAACGCACAAATACAAAGGTAAAATAATATTATTATATATATATATATATATATATATATATATATATATATATATATATATATATATATATATATATATATATATATATATATATATATATATATTAATTTTTAATATTTGATTTTTCACGTAAAAGATAATATTCCCCGATTTATCGGACATGAACGTTAAGCCATTGAAAAAATCTCAAGTGACTATAACTGGGACTATAGAGGGTGTCTATAAGGCACGACAACAGTTACTCGTAAGTACATGTCTGCTGAGTGTTTATTTAAATATAAATATTTTTACGGTGATATCTGAATTTTAGGGTAATCTGCCAATTGCTTTAATATTTGACTTTCCCGACAATCAAAACGATGCCTCTGAAATAATGAGCCTTAGCACTAAATATGGCGTTTACATAACGTTACGTCAAAAGCAACGACAAAGCACTTTGGCCATTGTTGTAAAGGGTGTGGAAAAGTTTATAGGTAGAAGTTAATTAATTGTAACACCTAAATTAAAAAATATATATGTATATTTTTCTCTTTAGATAAAATATATGAAGCCCGTCATGAGATTTTACGTTTGACAACACCGATGATTAAACCGGAAATACCGGAGACATATTTAATGCCACAGGACAAAGATCTTAATTTGGTATATCGCACCAATTTAACAGCTTTGTTGGCTGGCTATACGGAGAGTCCCAAAACTCCGAATGTGATGCCATCGGGACATGTACAAATATCACCCTACGGCAACAATAATAATTTATTACTTAATCACAACAACAACAATAATAACAATGCAAGTAATAACAACAATATTAATCATAATTTAAGTCAGCTGAATCGACAACAATTTGGTGGTTTATATCCAAACACACCAACGGGCATTTGTTCGCCGACACAAAAGTATTTGCAGATTCACAACAACACTTACGCCAGGCACCAGCAACAACAACAACAACAACAACTTCAACCACCTCAACTAAATCATAATAACAACTACCTCCAGGTGATGCAACAGCAGCATCAGCAGCAAGTACAGCAACAACAAATGCAACCTCCTTCTCATTTGCAACAACAGCAACAAGCGGCACATCAAACTCATAACGTTTCACCACGGAACAGTTGCAGTAACAATACTAGTGGATATCAGAGCTTCAGTAGTAGCACTACTTCTTTAGAACAAGCTTATCCTCCATTTGGAAATGTATTATCAGCCGGATCGAATGTTGGGCCAAGCGGTCCTAATATAATGACGTCCAATAGACCATCGCCTTTCTCACCGGATTCAAATTATAGCAGTGAAACTGGTTCTAGTCGTTTAGGCAGGAGATCAAGTGATGGCGTTTTATTGGGTTTGAATGCTTCTGGACCAATAGGTCCTATAGTACCCGGTAGCGCTGAAAGTTATCGAAATTTGCATTATGACCTAAAGGTTTCTTAGTTTTGATTTATGTTTAACTTCACAAATATATATTTAATCACATAATTAAATTTTAGCACAATCGTACTTTTGATTTTGACATAAAGCGCGCCATGGGTTTCAAGGCCATGGAACGTCCTCCAGTTGCTGGTGAATTACGTACTCCAACACCAAATTGGATGGGTATGGGCCTAAGTCGTACATCACCAGCTCCAATTGAAACAGTTGATGATTTGGCACCCTGGCAACGTGGTCTAGCCGGAGCAGGTATTCTAGCTTCACCTTACAGTTTGGGTGCAACAACTGGAATTGTTGATTCCACACCTTCAAATCGTCGTCTACAGCTAAACCAATACAAGGACATACATTCACTGTTGACAGCCTTGGGTTTGGAACATTATATAAGTAACTAACATTCAAATCGAATTCTTTTATTTATCAGTACTTAATTTTGTATTCTTTTAGAAATTTTCGTACTAAACGAAATTGATTTGGAAATGTTTACTACACTCACCGAAGCAAATCTAATGGAATTGGGTATAACTGCATTTGGAGCACGTAAGAAAATGCTTACAGCCATTCATACGCTGCAAGCTAATGAAGCTGCTACATCAACAATGCCGGCAGCGTCATCAAACGCATCATCACCACGATTTTCAGGATCTGCGGCACCTGGAGCAGAACGTAGGCCTTCAAATCAATGGTAAATCATCATTGTACTGCCCAAAGTTTAGAGTTGAACTTTAAACGTATTTAAAATTATTCTAACTTTTTATAATTTTTTAGATTTTAAGCTTTTTCCTTCTTTATTTATTTGCATGCTTTAAACAAAAATGAAATGATTTATTGTTGTAACTATGAATTTATTTATCTATTTATTTATTTAAAAGCTTTTCTTACAAATAGACTTTCGTAAAAAAATTGTAAATTTTGAAAACACGAAAGCTAAACTCAAAAGATCTCTTTAACTGAACTTGAAACATCGACTGTTGTCTTATGAAATTTAATTAATAAATTTTATTAACCACTTTTTTAACATAAAAACTCTACAAACATTAAAATGACTTATACTCGTATTTGTACACAAATTTCTTTAAAAGTAGCAGTCGATTGCATTTCACTACATTTTTTTATTAAAAGAGAAATTTTTATTAAAAAAAATTAATATTATTTACTGAAAGTCTATTTATTTAATATATTTTGCTTTTTTTCTTTTAATTATTTATTTTTTATATATTTTTGTTTTTAAAAATTATTTTTGAAAACCCCTTGAACTGCATGAAATTTTCTATTTCGAGAAACTAAAAGAAAAAATCAAATTATTAAGTTGTAACTAGAAACAAAAAATGCTAAATATTATGTAATTAAAATTGAAAAATAAAAAAGTATTTATTATGAACTTTATTAAAAATAACAAGAGAAAAAACTTTATGTAATTCTTAGAAAAAGCTTTATATAAATATCTTATTAACATACCCAAAAGCTTTGTCCAGTAGCATTAGTAAAGTTTTTGATAGTAACGCTTTTCATAGTGTTCCTTATTCCTTTATTTGAAAATCAACAAAATTTTACCCTAGATTACAACCACATCACATTTAGCAAAATATATAACCAGTGGTGTTGCCAGAATACCTTTCATTTATTTGTTGCCAACCAAGTCTTGCAAAGCCAATCAATAAAATTCGTCACTTGATTCTGAGCCAGGAATGAAAATTAGTGAAAGCTATAAAACATAAAATTTAGGGTATAACTTAAACAAATTAAGATTATCTCAAGAGAAAAATATTTTAGAAATATTATTCATGCCAAACCTTCAGGAAATATTAAATATTTTCGATTGATATTTTTATACAATTCAAAAGTATTGGTTAGAAAGATCACTACATAAGTTTGTCAGTTTGTTTGAAATTTTTACCATAAAAACTATTTGTTATCCAAAAATTATTGTTCTTTAAAATAAAATTATGGGAAATACACTGAGAAAATGAACTTCAATTAAAAGTTTTTATATGAAATTTGTAAATATTTTAATTTAATGAGTAAGAAAATATATGTTTTTCTCAGTAATTTTTAGTCAGAACCATATTCATTATTATAGTAAAGGAGTTTTGCAGACGCTTTAAAAAATATATGGAACGAATTGTACATTTGGTTTGCACATCTCCAAATATTCTACTTATCCTCATTAAAATACAAACAAATATAAGTTATTTTATTTTTTGTTTTTATTTTTGTTAATTTTATTTTTGGTTTTATTTATATTTATTTGCAAAATTATTTTTAATTATATTTTTTATTTTTATGTTTAATATTTAATTTAAATGTATTATTATTTATGTATGTCTGTCTGTATTATTACTTTTATTTAAGATATGACTATTTTTATTTTATTTTGTTTTTTAATTATTTAAGTTATTTGTATTATTTTTTTAACTATTTTACAATACAATAATATATTATTCTATAATATTTTATAATATTTATATGTAAATGTTTGTTTGTATGTATGTATGTTTGTGTGTGTTTGCATGTATGAGTGTATATTAATTATAATTTTATTAAATATACGTTTCTAATTGTTTATTTTATTTGTTGATGTTTTCTTATATTTATGTTGTTGTTATTATTGTGTAATTTTTATATGCTAAATTTATTTATATAGATTATTTTATAACTTTTATTGCATATTTATTTTATGCTCATTTATATTCAATTTACATATTTTATTTTCTTTTTTTCCGATTCATTTTTATTTATTTATGTCTACTTTTATTTACAATTATTTAATCAATCAAACAAATAACCAATCAATCAAATTAAATGTATAATACATACGACAACTAATTAATTATAGATTTCATTTATTTATTATGAAACATTAATGTTGTTGCTTTTATTTATTTTAATTTTAATATAATAAATTAATTTATTTATTTTAATTTTAAACAGTTTGGGTCACTTTTGTGTTTAATAAAAAATAATTAATTATTTGTTTTGGATTTTTTTCTATTTATGTTTCTTTCAACAGTTATTAACACCATTTTATGGTGTTGATTATTTTATTTTTTAATTTTTCAATAAAATTATTATTTTTTATTTTTATTAATGTTTAATTTTGTTATATTTAATTTTAATATTTGAAGAAAATATAATCTATATATTTAGCCATGACATCAACCTGGTTATATGAGCGTTTTTTGTGTTTTGATTTTATGAACTTTTAAATTAATTTAAATTATAAAATCACAAATTAACTTTTGAAATTATTTGTATAATTTCATTTTATTTGTAATCGATAAATATTTTCCATATTTGTTTGTTTTTTTCACATAACTTAAGGAAGACAATTGGCACAACACTTTTGCTAAATACTATATCAAATAATAAATAAACTATTTAAAAACCAAGCGAATTATGAAATCTATAAACAATTTTATTGTAAAACTATTTACATAAAAAACATATAAATATTTTATCATTTATTTGTATTAAAAAATCTAAATAAATTTAGTTATGAATTTTATTTAATTCTTCTAGACAATTTATGATTTCTTTACTTCTTGCCATGTTTAAATAAGAATCTAGTTTACATAACAATTTCAAAAAGGGGTATCAATAATATTTTATTTACAGAAGGATACAGACATTTTTTTCACGCAAATAAAATTATTTAAGAATTTAATTGTTTGAAAAATATTTTACGTTAAAAATTATTTTTTTCCCTGTGTAAATTTAAGGCAAATTTTATAGGGTTTTTATATCCTACATCACCAGAGGTGGTAGGGGTAAAATGCGTTTATATTGAATCACCTCGAATTGCACAAATGAAAAAAATATTTTAAATAAGCATGTAAAGTACTAGAACAAATCATATAATCAGATTCTGCGAAGGTCGATCCTACAACATTGCATAGTCATAATGGTGTAGGGTATTTTATAGTTAGCCTCAACCGACTATTATACTCTTTCTTGTTTTCCTATAAAATTTGTCTGTGTTTTTTGTTATTATATAAGTTATTTATTTAATTTTGGTTTTGTTTATGTCTTAATGTAAGGAACTAGTTACCGTTTTTATGGATTTCAAACGAACCAATTATAATTTTTTGTAAGAATTTTCGTCCTAAATTTTTTTTGAAATAATTTTTTTATTTAATAAATTTTGTCTTGTTACTACAATAAATTTGATTAGTTTTGTATTTTTGTTGCCAAAACATTTTTATATTAACGGTAATTATTTTCCCCAAAATATTAATTTTTTTAAATTTTCAAATATACCAAAACATATTTCTAAAATTACTGTAAAGAATTTTATATATAAAAATACTTTATTGTTAGGTTGAAATAAAATGGATATTTAATATAATATTTATTTTTAATTGTATTAAGCTCCAATCTGTTATTTAAAATATGTAAATATGTAAAATGAATAATATTTTTCTCAATTATTTGTTATGAAGAATTTTACATAGGATATAAGTAGAATAATTCAGAATTTGATTTGAAATATTAAAAATATATTTAATTATTTATATAAATTAAAATTAAATGAATGTGGTGAAAATTAAAATATATTCATTTGGCACAAAATTAAGTATTCTTCTTTTATAAAAATTAGAATATTATAAAAACTCTATTGAAAACTATTCGACTTGTAATTTTGCCTCAATAATTTTTTTATTAAAAAGATACAACTCGAAATAATTTGTATAATCTCTTTCATTGTGGAAAGTATGTCAGTTCTTGAACCAACCCAATGTCGATGCAGACTGTACTATTTTGATTCGTGTTTAAATCTTATCTAAACCATTTTTTCGGGGTAAAAAAGAGATCAATCTGACTTAATTTTTTTGTTGTGTCATATATATAATCTTGTCATCAACTTGTGGTAGAAGGAGTTCGAGGATTCGACAGAGCCGAATACTTCTACTTGTTTTTAAATAATGTTTATTATTTGCTACAATTTATATTTTTCCTAGCTTAGATTTAACTTTAAGGCTTAATTAAGTTTATTTTTTTATATTATTATTAAATTTTAATTTTAATTTTAAATACTAAATATTAATGTAAGTTTTTTGTTTATAACAGTCAACATAAAATTAAGATTATTTTAATGAGTGTGTATGTGTGTTTCGTTCTTGTCTATTTGTTGTATCATGTAAAAAATTAAAACATTTAACACTTAAAGTCTTAACATACAACATATTTTCCTTTTTTTTCTAATAATTTTTTTATCTCATACTCTCCTCAGAAAAGTCCTTGATAAATACTTTGATACATTTGTTGTAATAGAGCTTATCAAGAGTACGATTCCATTGTCATGATGCATTTAGGGAAATAATATTAATAAAAAGAATATAAGAATTTATTCAATGTTTTATTATTAAGAATAAAGAAAATAAATATTTAAATATTAAAAAAAGAAAAGATATAATGAAAAAAATTGTTGTAATTTTTTTCAAACGTTAAGCTTATTTTGTTGTTGTTTTATGTTATTAAAGATTGACGAGGAGAGTCGAGCAAAAGAAGAAGAATAAGAACGCAAAAAGGGGAGAAGAATAGTGTATCATTCATCATCATTTTAACATCAGCATTGATGCAATAACAATTCGCCAATAAACGCCATTAAATAGTTATTCCGGGAAAAGGATGTTGGCGATGGCATCGATGATGAGAGTGGATACGAGTGCAAGTATGAGTATTGAGATGATGGCACTGATGTTTCTACAATTGGCAGCGAGGGTTGCACAGATGTTGATAATAACTTTGACTCTAAAAGTAATGCTCTCGCTGATGTTGATTTTGGGGGCGATGGTGTTTTATAAGTTGAATTTGAAGTATTAGCAATAACAATAATAACAACAATGACACTTGCAGTCGTAGTACTCGCAGTAGGAGTCATCAATAATGTTTGATCCTTTGACATATACTTGGCGTTATTTCTTTTAGACGCATCTACACCATATAATGGAAAACTATCATGTGCATACGTTTTTCCATAACCCAAAGTTGTTGGCAATGATAACCATGTTGATGGCAAACTGGGAAAAACGGCACAAGATATAGCTGGCAATGTGGGAGTATTAGTTGAGTGTATTGTATTAGAGTCGAATGTTTGTGACATGTAATGTTGGCAATCAATAGATGTTGTTGCAGTTTGAATAACAATGTTTTTATTTTTTGCATGTTGTTGTTTTTGTTCAGCTGTAATAATATTTGTATCACTTTGAAAGACCTTTTCGTTGACGACATTTTGATTTGCTTCTAAACAATGTTCATTATATTGTTGTTGTTTTTCTCGTTGCCCATATTTATCTTCATTATTATTGGCATCTTGATAAGAATTTTGACTTTCCTGTTGTTGTTGCTGCTCATTTTCTTCACTGTATCGTATTTTATGGCATAAACTTATTGATAAAAAATTATTTTTTATTTTCCCCTTCATTTGCTTGATTTTTCCAATGCAATAATATGTCAGTTGCTTGTCTTCTGTCATTTTCTTTCTAAGACTTTCTACAAGATATTTTTCTTTTTGAGTTCTTATAAACACTATCATCAATTGTATTATGAATGTTGTTATTATGAGTTTTATAAATATAAGATGAAATACATTCGAATGCGTTGTTTTTATTTTAAGAAATTTGACATTGTCCAAAGTATTTTTAATGTTATTGACAAGTGTCGACGCCAAGACATTTTGAGTTGTGCTCTGTGCAAACGACAATAATTGTTTTACATTTTCCAATATTTTTTTCTTTAATATTTTAAATATTTTCGCCATCACAAATTCGGACACAGAAGATGCCGAAGATTTTGGAGCTGAAAATTTATGAAAATAAATTAAACATTTTCTTTACTGATAATAAAAGTATTGTGATTTAAGAATATAATGAAATATATACCTGAAAAATACGTTAAATATGATTCATTATGTTCATAACCATCACTGTCACCATGTGTACCATAACCATGATCTGATGGATAAGACTGACCGGAAGCCATTATACGCGGGCGATCTTCTTCGATTATACTTTCAATTTCCTCCTTAAAAATATCAAATATACTGGCTGTACATTTGAGCTGTAAAAATATATTTTTTCTTGTGTTAATATTTATTTACTTTGAAAAATTGTCTTAATTGAAATGTCATTTAAATTTTGTTTTATACGAAAGTGTTGAATGATATGGTTAACGATGTTAAAAACTTACCCTCATTTGTCCCTTGATGAAATGTTGAGTTGTTACCATAAAATGTATGGCACTCATTACTGACTCCAAATTAGTTTCTTCATATTTTTCAATTTGATACGTTTTAATGTGGTGAGGAGGTACCTAAAAAATAAAAATATAACATAATTAAAATATTTTTTAAATTACACTTTATAAATAATAATAAATTTTCAATGGAGGTTATTTACAAAACATTTTATTTCATTTGTGGTCAATCAAATATTTTGCTATGAAATTCTTTCACAAAACTTCAATATTTTATGAATTCTCTCAAATTTTCTTTCATCTTTAGCAAGTGGTCTACCATTTAAGCCGAACAATTTTTTGTGTTTAACCAAAATTGTCACACTTTATAGAGTCTAGTTTTTACAACAACAAACCTATTTGATAAGTTTCCATTTAAGATAAATTTTATGTCTACTCTCCTTGATTTCATTACACATTTTTGGCAATTTTTTTTAATTTTGTATTTTAAGTGGTATGAGTGAACAGTGTTGATGTGGAATATTTGTAGCATATTTTTGAGGGCACTAACAAAGTATATAAACAAGTATATCTTTTGAGTAAATATTTCTTTGTAATTTTTGACATTATTTATGAAAGAGAAAGTAGTGGCATCTTCTACTAGTTTAAATAAAATTTGGAGAGAATTTTTCCTTTGGTTATATTTTTCCTTGAATGTCCTTGTCAACCTTAATAAATTACGAGTCGTTTTAGAAAGTTTACAAAAATTCTTAGAATATTTTAATAAATATTTTGTTTAAAATTTATAGTCATTTTTAAAAGCATGTTTCTCTTTATTAAATTGACATTTGACATAAATTTGAGTGGAAAATAGGTACTAGAGGATTCAATATATCGAGATTTTTGTGTTGAAGTCTTTATATAATAATATTGTTACTTGGAATTTAAGGTTTTAATGTCATAAATCAACAAGTATTATCTTTTCATAAATTATATTTTATATTCAAAGTGCAGATATTTAAGAAAAATTAGAAATGCAATTTTAATAAAATCAGAAAATTGCCTTGATTTATGCACTCGGATTTAGTGTTATTACAAAAATATACAATTGTTAAATAGCTGCTTTATTTAAGGAACATTTTTTTTATTTTAAAGTTCAATGGGCTGAAATGCAGAATTTAGTATTCTAACTTATTTTCAGTTAAAAACATCAACTATTTTCTAATAAAAACAATTTCTGTTTAATTAGTTGTTTTTTCTTCATGAAATATAAATTAAATTAATAGCCCAATTTTTTGAAAAAAAAGTTAATTTAAATCACAAAGCTTTCAGTGTTGAAATTTAATTTGTTGCAAAAAAAAAAAAATAGTTCAACATAAAAGCTGATTTTATTGTTTATTAAACAAATCTTTATTTGTTTCATACAACAATTTAATTTATTTATTATTGTTTAGCTTTTATTCGAAAATAAATTCACTTTTTTCTGCACTTCATG
The DNA here is from genome assembly GCA_004302925.2 of Cochliomyia hominivorax. Taxonomy (NCBI): domain Eukaryota; kingdom Metazoa; phylum Arthropoda; class Insecta; order Diptera; family Calliphoridae; genus Cochliomyia; species Cochliomyia hominivorax. The sequence continues at coordinate 103,127,791 of PYHX02000158.1, read as the reverse complement.
CAATAAATAATAAAAATGTAAAAATATTTATAACAAAAAATGTCCAACAATTTATGCATAGAAAATCTGGCCTCAACAGATTATTGCGAAAAAATAACAATAATTTCCTGTACATGATTCACAGACTATAAAAAATACTAAAACCAGACTTTTCCTAAAATATAAAACTAAACATGACAAATGGAAAAAATTAAAAAATGAAAAAAATTGTTTGTAAAACTAAAACAAAAAATCGAAAAAATACAGTTTTAGTGCAGAAAGAATTTTAATAGCTTTGACCGAAAAAAATGGAAGAATTGAACACAATATGTGAACCAAATTGGCAAAGAGGTTTTAAGTAAAAAATCAAACAATCTAAACAAATAAAACAATTTCAACGTTGGTATTTTTCCCGGCATTTAAAGTTGCATAGAAAACTTAAATTTCGAATATAAAAACAAATGAATCAAAATGAAATAAAATATGAATTATGTTTTTGAAATAGCAACAGATTTTAAGTCATAAATACCATCAATATAAAATAAAGTAAAATTAAGTTAAGAATAAAAAAAGTTGACTTAAATGTCTAACAGTTCCAGCTAAAATGAAAATATTTAAAGTACGTGATATCAGAAAAAATATATAACATCCTATGGTACTATCCCCAATTTATAGGCCTGGAGAGTATCACGCATACACCCGCAAAAGAAAAAAATCTATTGGGAAATATACAGCATTTATTTATTGTTCCACATTTTTAATGGCGAATAATGGTATTTGAAGAAAAATGGTGTATAGACCTCCATTTATTTCATTTAGAGGATATCAAGGCGTGAGTATGGATTTTTTTATTTTAAAAATAACAAAGACAATGTCTGTTGTTATAAAGTTTCAGTTGTGTTGGGTTTTGTTTTTGATATTTTTGCTTTTGGATTTGTTATGACACAAGACCTTTTTTCTATTTTCTTTTGTTTATTTCATTTTATTGTTTTATTGGATATTTGTGCAAAAATATTTTTACGTGATTATTTGTTTTGACAGGTGCGGGTACGATTTACTAATTTATCCTTTTTCAATTTCCATTAAAAGTTTAAGACACAAAGTAAAATTTTTATGAAAAGGATATTGTTATAGGTAAATGATTTTTTAATATAAAGAATATAACATAAAAATGTTGAAATATAATGTCTATATTATAGTCTGATCGAACCGAATAAAAAAGTGTTAAAAATTAGTTAATGTCTGAACAAAATAAGAACAATATTTTATGATTTGCATGTTGAAACATGAGTATAGTTTAAGAACATATTCTACAATTATATTGATATTTATTAAAATAGCCGAATAATTTCATCCATAAGGGTCGTTCATTCGTCTATGTTTGAATATTTTCCCAATTATGTGTTTGTGATAAGAGATTTTCATTAAAAGATATAAAGATAGATAGATAAGGTTAAAACCTTTTATTTTGATAATAAAATTTTTTTCACTACGAAAGGTGTTGAAAAATATTAAAAAAAACTTAATTTAATTTTCTCTTTAATATGTATAAACATGTAATTAAATCGGATGTTTAAAATTTTGTATTTTTTTCAATGAAGTAAAGATCTGTTGCTATACGGGCCATCGGCCATATTTTTTTTTTTTTTGGTGTTTACCTTATATATGCAATTATACAATTAAGCTTATTTAACGTGAATTTACATTTTTGTTTTGAGAATAAAAATTTTTTATTAATATGCGTCAATTTTAATGAGATAACCAACAGTACGAAAATGACGGATTATTTAAAAAACGAAAGACGTTTTGGCACCACTGTGCACAGTGTGTGCTTTTTACACTCGTTTATTATTTATTATAACTGAACGTCATAAAGGATTTATATAAATTTTTGACCTTTAAAATTTAATTGAAACGATTTATAATATTATCCTTCATACTCTTAGATTTTAATGTAGAGTTATAATAATAGCTTTCCCAGTCATTTATAATCATAAAATCCTTTAAATTCTAAACACTTAAACATTTTCTACTGAGTCATTGATTGTCATAAATATTCGTTTTTCTCCTTTTTTTGTCCATAGTTTGGATATTCAAACTATATTTTCATTGTATTTCTTATATTTTTTGTTTGTTTAGGAAAGTGGTTGTTGAGTTTTTAAATAAACCATAAAATATGAAATCAATTTATAAATATTTATTATATATCTAAAGAACTATGAAGAATGAGTAAGAGAGTGAATGAAAGAATGAACGAACTACTTGTATATAAATTTGCCATATTTACAGAGATAACAAAACGCAAAAAATAAAAACTGTATTCATTCATTTATTCGCACACACACACACATATATATATATATATATATATATATATATATATATATATATATATATATATATATATATATATATATATATATATATATATATATATATATATATATATATATATATATATATATATATATATATATATATATATATATATATATATATATATATATAGATAGATAAAACTCAAAGTTGACTTTTAGAAAAGTGACGTATGAAACATTTAGAATTGAAGTTTTCCTTTGAATGTTTTAGGAAATTAGATATATATTCATGACCATGACAGTCTGATCTTAAATTTTATAGATCACTTTATTGCAAATATCAAATCGTAGCACAAATTTAATTTTCCCATTTACGCATTTTATTATTTCTTCTTTCTTGTGCTTCTTAACGAGAATATTTCTCATCCTTTTGGAAAATTCATTTAAATCCACTAAACTGGAATTTCATTACCATTTTACATTGTGATTTTCTTCAATATTTTTGCTATTTTTCTATTTTGTTGTTTTTGTGTAAAATATTATTAATATTTGTTGTTGTATGTGGCGTCTCAAGATATCTTTGTTTTTATTCCTGTTTCTTATATTCAGTTGCTTCATATTATTGTGCTTTTCTAACGTTTTTTTCGCATAAGAATAGATTTACGGATGAGTGATTAAGTAGAACAAAGAGTAGTCACTCTTTGATTCTTTTCCTTTTTCCAGTTGTTTCAGTTTTAAAGGAGCAAATAAAAAGAAAAGTAGAAAAAATTGTGAAAACAATGTTATTGTGGTTTTTAAGTTTAACCATTGTATCGTTACAAATATAAAGTAAATCTCAACAAAAATTTATAGTATTTTTCAATGAATTCACTGCTACATGAGCATCATCGCCATCATCGTTTCACTTTACTCCAGTCTACGTCTATCGAATGACTTGACTTTGACTGGTGGCGTTGATGATAAGAAAAGTACTGGAATTTGGTAGTCTCCGAAAGAGTGTTTTTGTTTTAATTCAGTTTTTCTCTTTTTTTGTTCTTGTTGTTGTTTTTGTTATTTTCATTCTTAAGTTTATGATGAAAAAGTACTTGTCAGAAGACAACTAATGATGAGAAATTTATTTGTAAAACAATGAAAGAGTAGTAGTAAAGGAAAAAAATAATAAAAATAAAAATAATGTTGTAGGAGATATTTTATAAAGAAATTATTATTTTTTTATTAAACAATGATTTTTTATAAGTGATACATGTTGAAAATTTGAAATGATATTTGTTTTTGGTCCTAAAAATGTAATAAAGAAATAACATTGATAAATTCTTCAAAATGATTAAATATTTGAATTAATTTACAACTTATATTTAGATAATGTACAATATAATTATTACGCCTTAATCTGAATATTACATTAATAAAATACTTGATTTACCCTTTATATCATGATATAAATATTTTTGTTAAATACCTTTAATTTAAACAAGAAAGAATGCTATGTCGAACTTTCAATACGCTTCACCATAAATGCGTATGAAGTAAATGCATTATGTTGCGTAAATGCACAATGTAATTATACACACTCTCACATATACACTCACAAACGCATAGCATATTACACAGAAACCCTCATGAGTCATAAAATTTGATACTTGTTTGGATATAACATTTCTTCTACTGAACCGATTTAAATAATTCTTGGAATGTTAATGAGGTACATATAACTTGATATTATTTTTAGATTTTACTTAATTTATTTAAATTTACGAAATTTTCCCGCTTGAATTTAGAGATTGTCTGAGATATGGGTTTATACATATTTCAACATTCTTATTATTTTTAGTAGAATTTAAGAGGTTCAGTTACTTTAAAACTATAACTCTACTTTAACTTCATTTGTGTATAATATTTCACATCATCGTTAACCTACAATTGAACTCTTCTTTTTTATGTTTTCAAAATACGTTCAACTTTTATGCGAGTATTTGATTTAATGTTGGTTGGTTAAAAAACAAAAAAAAAAAAAAAAACAAATTTTCTCATTGATTTTAATGCCATCATAAAATGTGTAATAAGCCTTTCTATACCACTTTTAATGTTAACGAAAATATAAAAAGAAAAAAAATTATCGTTATTGTTGTTGTTGCTATTGCTTCTGCCATTGGCGTTGGTATAGATGTATTCAACCTTAATACTTACCACTATGCCATTAATAGTCCATGTCAAATTAGCAGCTGGTTTAGAGTATTTAATTGAGCAATTGCCGTCAACCAAATCACCGATACGATAACGTGGCTGTATGCCTGTTACGGTAGCCTGCTCTTCGGGTAATTCTGTATCACAATAAATTGAAATGGTGAAAAAAATACATACATATTTATATTAGTAAAAAAGTAAGAAGATTTAAAAGAAGTAATAAATGACATAGCCGAACTTAAGAGATGCTACTAATTCTATTACAATATAAATTTAATTAAATAAAATTATATTTAATATATTTTATGTTAAAACAATTATTTCGATTTTTAATACACAATTTTATATGTATTTTAAAAAATTTATATTGAATATTGAACAATGGGTGTATAGATGAAAAAAGGTAATTAAAGATTTCTTATTATTAGTAAATGTATAAATGTTGTGTTATATTGGCAAAAAGGGGAATATAATGTTTAACCAAAATGAGCAGCAGTAAATGTTTCACAGGGTAATTGTGGTTATTAAAAGAAATAAGAATAGAAAAAAAATTGTATTGGTTTTTGCAAAAAAAGTTCGAAAAGTAATACCACAAAAATTCATTTGTCTAATTAATTTGTTTTTTTTCATAATTTTCTTCTCATTCAACATTGTTTCATCGTCCTTTCAGAGTTTTTATTCTTAACTTTTATTCCCAAACCACTTATTCACATTTTTGTCTAACACATTTTAATTTTTTTGGTTTCCTATATACACATACATACACACGCTTTCTTTCTCACAAGCACATATATATGCACATACATTTTGTACAATATTGTACATACTTAAACTTAGTATTAAACTATTGTATCATTTGATAGGAACTCATTCATCAAACTTACCTACAACTTCCATTTCACCGGATACCATTGCTGTTTGAAATGAAGGCGCTTCAACGGATATTTCACAAGTGAATTTGCCTGATATATTCAGAGGTACAGCCAATAAAACGACATGACTTTGGTTAGAAAGATTGCGCTGAAAAAATGCAAATAAAAAGAGGAAAAGGGACAGAGAGAAAAAAATTCACAATTATTTTAGTAGAAGAAATTTTTTCGCAGAAAATTTTTGCACTTCTCGCACATGCCATTCTAAGTATTTGAAGTTACTGTAATTTAATTTTTTTCCATAAAGCTTTGAGTTATAATTTTGAACAAAATGCAAATTGCAAGTCATGAAAATTAGTATGCTGCTAGTTTTTACATCTTCTAGTTGTGGTGTTTCATTATATTCATGGCACAAAAAAAATGATAAATAATATATTTGAATCATTCTTCTTTATTTTCAACAGTTTTCTTTCATTATAATACCACCACTTCGATATTCTTTTGAAGTAAATGATTTTTTTTCTTGTTCGTTTTAAGTTTAATTTTTATTTTTAGTTGTGATTGAAAATGTGTAACTTAGAAAGTCTCTAAAATTGGTTGAATAATAAATTTTCTATTTGAAACGTGTTTTTGAAATTATTCATGTCAGTTCTGAAGTTTATTCAGAGTGTTTAAGATAAATAATTATTGAATTAGTTTATAAAAGCTGATTAATTTTAATTTAATTTTCATTTGAAACGGATAGAAATTATTTCGAAAATAAGATAATATACATTCAATAATTTCAATTTTAATACACCCACTTTTTCATATAAAAATACCAAAAATTCCAATCAGGAAAAAGCTTGTTTTAAAAAAATTACCTCTGATTTGCTTTACATGCATTTAAGTTAGAAATTTTTTCAGAATCGAGAAAAATTGTATTGTCCAGAAGGAGATAGTTGAGTTTACCAAGTTGAACTAAAATCCCTTTCAAAAACTGGGCATAAATTTTATTTGGAATAAATATCTCTTAAACTGTAGGAGATATAACACCCATGTGGTAGGTTAATAAATTCGGTAAACTTTAATTTTATAATTTTACTAATTTATTAAAATTAATAAATTTTTATCTCTTTATATTTATATTTTAAAAACTCTCCTTAATTATTAAATTTAAGAACAACATTATCCATTGTTAATCCTCTTCTCTGTAAGTTATTTAATTTCTACTTTGCAAAATAAAATTTCATTTGTGTCTTTAATTAATTCCCGCCACACAATTTTATTCAAAATATAAAATTATGTTGGTGTTGAAAATGTTGCTCATTAAAAACAAATAATTGTTGCAATGCACACAAATGAAAAAATATTCGAATTGGAAGTTAATGCAAAAAATATATATACAAAAAATATTGCATTATAAACAAAGATATAATCTGTTTTATTATACATTTTTTTCAGTTTATTTTTTTCACAGTATAATAAAGGTATTGAAAATTTTCACAAAATTACTATTAAATAAAAATTAATAAAAAATTGTTGCAAGTACATATTGAAAAAACAAAAACACTTTAATTTTTGTTTCATTGCAAATTATTAAATGAGAAAATAAAAAAATCATAACTTTATTGTTTATTAAATGTAATCGATCGATAATATATTATTATTGAATATATTGTTAATGAGTTTTGTTTGTGTTGCAAATAATGCTGTTGTTGTTATTGTTGTTTTCCTCAATTAACAACAATTGTTTTAATTACATGCATTTATAATGTGTATTTTGTATTTTTTCTTGAAAACCAAATGTATTGATATAAAACTCTTTCTGTTTTTGTTTTTGTTGTATCCTTAACTTTTGCAGTTCTATATATATATTTTTTTCTTCAGTACAAGTGAATATTTATGAATTATTTCGTTTATTTTTCATTTTCCTTTTCCGTTACAATTTATTCTTCATCTATTACAGTATTTTGTTCTTGTTGCTTTTACTCCGTTTTGTTTAACGTGTGTGTGTATTTTTGTTTTGTTTATATGTTTTATAATGCCAATGTACTTTAACTGTACCAACCGGTACAACCAAAAACAAAAAGTGAGATGAAAATAATAACAAAAAGGAAGAAAAAACTTACCTCTACATTTAGACCACTTTGGCTAGGAAAAACTTTCATTGCCGGATTTTCCTTTGGTGTATAACGATAAAACTCACGTCGTCCTTTGTACCATTTTACAGAATATAAAGTATCATTTTCCATATCGTAATTACATGTTAGCATTGCATTACTACCACGTTTTACAGCTTGTGGTATCGTTACCGAAACATCCTTGAGTGCTACAATAAAATCTGCAACAGAATTACAAACAGACACACACAAAATAAAATATATAATAATATAAGAATAAGAAGTAGAATATGAAGATGAATAAGAAAAAGTTGCCATGAAAGAGTTATAACGGCTGTTGTGGGTTTTGTTGTTGTTGAGTTTTATTTCACATTAAAATATAAAAATATGAGAGTTAAAACAAACGAAAGACAAACAGGAAATATTGTTTAAAAAGTTATATCTCTTTAAATGTAAATTTGCATTTGTGTATGTGTGTATATCTTTACACTAACATTCATACATTCATACATTTGTAATTATCATATATACGTATGTACAATGTACATATGTAGAAACATAAATAAGTATAATTGTAAATGTAATACACATATTATACATACATGCTTATAGTTATAAATGTATTAAACTTTGTATTTTTAGTATAATAAGGATATGTAAATTATTTTCTTTTTGCCCATAAGTATATCACATGTGTATATACGACTTTAATATGTTAAAGTTATTAAAAAAAGATGAGTTTTTATAAGGAGTAAACTGGTATGTTTGTACAAAAGATGTTTGGTGTAAGTTGTTAAAATTTTGCGAAAATATAACGATCAATTTTCTGAAAATTAATTGAAATTCTTATTGTAGCATTTTTTGGCGACTTGAAGAATTTTAATAAAATTTCACATTAAAATGAAATGGAGAAATTACTATGAGCAATTACTTTTTAAAGAAAACTTTTTCTTTTCTTTTTTTGTTGAATAACAGTATTTTTTTAAGCAATAATTTTATTTCTATGTGTTTTTATCTATTTGCTGTTATTACCCCTAAGTCCATTTTACATGCATAGATACATATTTACATAAGTTTTGATATTGAGTTTATAAACTATGGCTCCATTAGAAGTGAATATTTCTGTAGATGTCACAATTTGTTTTTCTTGCGGTTCTGTATTATGTCATGTCTACAGCATGCATTTACATGCAATATTTTTTTCTATTCGTAGACTAAAAATAAGAACAAAAAAATACTTATGTTTTAGAATATATTTATATGTTAGTACATTTTTGTAGAATTTTTCGTTGTTTTTATTCTTTCTATACACTTTTTTGTTCATACTGTTAACAAATCATAATGTTTCGTTTCCGCTAAACACATATCCCCACTCAGATGTATTGTACGGTTTGTACTAGAATTTATGTTTAGAATGATGATAGAGCGATAGAGGACTATCTAACATATAAACATAATATACATTAAAATATAAATATATTTACATAATTATGTACATGCATATGTATACGTTTGTGTGTTTGGAATAATAACAGACATTGTATTTTGCATATATACACATACGTATTTACTTAAATACAAATATAAAGAAAAAAATACATTCCAGTCTGACATCATGTTTAGTGACATGTGCATATGGTGTTGCTGATATTTTGGTTAACGTTGTATGTTGCTATTGCTGTTACTTTAACTTGCTACTTTTGCATAGACATTAAATACATTCATACATTATGCATAACAACAACTACTAGTTGCACGAATTCTGAATGAAAAACCGTTATAAAATTTATGTACAAAAATATTAAAGATTAGCTTATTTTAATTTTTTCAATAATATAGCGAAGAGTGTAATGGCTTAAGACTAAACTGAAATTGAAGTTAAAGATATTATTTAGATTTAAGGACTTTGGACTCTTATAATTCGTCTGAATGGGTTTTTTATGAAAGCGTATCTAAAAGAACAAAATTATTTTAAGGCTTATATATGTCTGTACTATAAATAATAATAAATATACTTGTGGGTCAACCATATTTATGGTCGTCTCAAACATATTTTAGTTGTGGGCGATGATTTACCAATTTTGCCAACCATAATATGGTTATATCAAAAAAATTAAAATGATATTTTGTTTTAATAACAATAGTTTATTGCAACTAAGTTTTTTTAACAGTGAAGTTATTTTTAGTTGCTAATGTTTCTAAAGATATTGTAAGTAATATATCATTGCCAATTTATTATCAATGTTAATATTAATAATAATATAATATTGCAGCAATATGCTGTAAGTTATGACAAATTAACAATGTCAGGGTTTTAGCATTTTACATATTATACAAAGGCTCATGAGATTAACTTTATGCTTACTACTATTTCTTATAAAAAAACACAGGTGTAAGGTATATAAAATTCGGCATGGCTGGATTAAAGTTTTTAACTTGTTTAAATTTAAACTTTCACAAACTGAAATAAAAAACAACATTTTCTAATATTCGGCTAGATCGAATAAATATGTGAAGTTAAACAATTAATTAATTATCTAATTTCTATAGTTGCATGGGAATATAGCTAAATTTTGTCTTAATTTAATTATTTTTTGTATAAAAATTTAAATTTTTTTAGAAATTATCTTAGATAACCTTGAATTGAAATTTCAAAGTTATCTGAGATAACGGTCTATAAATTTTTTGTCATTGCAGCTATATTGAACTTAAATAACAAACTGCATAAGACAATAACAAACATGCTATCCATAAGAATATTTCCAACAGACAGTCAGATGGACATAGTTTAACCGATTCATATGACAAGATAATTCCTTCTAGGGGTTACAAATAGAATGGCATAGTCACTATATTTTCATCACCACTTATGGTGGTGGAAGTTATAAAAATAAACACTTTTATTTTTTAGTGTGTATGTGAGTGTTGGATGATTTTGTAAATATACTTCCTGAGATATACATGTTTTTCGATTAAATTAATAGAATTTTCCTTTCACTTATACATTCAATGTATCTGTAAAATTATTTAGGATTCCCCTTAAAGATTTGCGAACAATAAATTTTATTGTGTTTTTGTAATGTTCGCCATTTTTAGTTCATTTGTATATTTTTGAAAATTTAATACTTCTTTTGCGCATTTCCTCTTATTTTATTTATAATTTGTAATTCTAAACATTTATCAACAACTAATTAAAAAGACACATTAAACTAAAACTTTTCTTTTGGCTGGAGTAACAAATTTTCTTATTTCTTCTTATATTTTGGTACAACAAATATAAAACTTTGTTTTTTGTTGCCGTAATAGAAGGACTTCTTTTTGTTACTGTTGTTGTTTTCATTGTTGGTGTTAGTGTTTAAATTATTTTTGTTGTTGTTTTATTACCAAAACAAAGTATCATGTGTATGTATTTATTGGAAGGAAATATAAAAAAATAGAAAAAAGTAAATCTCTTTTGTTTGTGTTTAAAGTTTAGTTTAGAGGTTAGTTGGTGTATGCAGGAGTGCCTTTCATTTTTCCAGTTTTGTAATGGTTTAGTTGGTCTTTTGGTGATGACAGTTTTTAGATGTTTGAAAAAAAGAGACTTGTATATTACAGGGAGAAAATAAAAATAAATTAAAAAATAGATATAGTAAGAAGAAGCAAAAGATGCAGGAACAATAAAAAAAAACATTTTGTAATTCATACACCACAACAGTGTTTTTCCTCTTTTCACACAAAAACATTCAATCTTTTTTAAATCACTAAACTGTTCATGATTGTAAATGTTTTTAGTTTATTCCAATTTTTTCTTTTTCCATCTTTTTTGGTCAAGTCCACCATATTTTTATTTAACAAAAAAATGTCTCTTAAAAGGGCAAGTGAAGTATTTTTTTGTGAAGAAATATAAAAAAGAACAATATTGAAAATTCTATATTGCTTTTACAGAGCACAGCCTTTTTAAAACAATATTTAGATAAAGTTTATCAGTTTGTTTTGTAACATTTTTTGCATAAAAGGAATGTTAGTTTAGTTATATGTTTTTCGTTTTATTCTCCTTTTTAGATTTTTAAGTAAAATGTTTTTCAAATCTCTATTTTCGACCAGCATTTTGTCTCTAGTTTTTAGAAATTTTGGTTTTCTTGTTGCCAATATAAATATAAATTTTCCTCTTTGTCTCTAGTTTTACTTGTAACCACTGGATATCATTTGCAGTTAACCTTCACCTGAACATATCAATTTATAACTTTTTTCCTTTTGGTCTCTGTCTAAACTTTACAGTTATTTATTATTGGTTATCAGTTGTGCTATGTGTACTTGTAATGTTTTTATTTTTACAGGTGAAAAGAACTAAAAATTTTTCAGTTAAATAAAGTTTTTTGAAAATGTTTTTAATGAATCTATGGTTTTAAGTACATTTAAATGTAAATAAAAATTTAGTTTTTACTAAAACGAATAAAGTAACATTAAATTTATATAATGATTTATATGAGTACATATTATTAATATGCAATTTATAACACATACGTATTCGTTTCCTACATATAATTTTCTTAAATTTTGAAATATTAAATTTTGTAACGTAATTTGTTGAATATGAAAGTTTGAATGATACATTTTTTAAAAAAGTGTTGACATTTATTTCATAAAAATTGTAAAATTTTTATATTAAACCATCGAGACATAGTTCATAAAATTTCACATCTACTAGGACTCTTAAAAAAATCTACATATAATTTTCACTCAATTTTTAGCACAAAATTCTCACTTCATAACATGTTCACAATAATCAAAAAAAAAAAAACTTTGTTCAACTTAAAGTTTATTTTTTTATATTTTTGTAAAACAAAACCTTTGACCAATACTCCAATGACATGTTTATAAACAGACACAAACAACAAATAAGTAATAAAAAATAAAGTTTTTCGGTATAGAATATATAAAAAAATAAATAAATGGTAGCCAAAGCTACTTCCAAACGATAACAAAAACAACATCAATAATACAAGAATAAAAAAAACAACCACATGGCGCCATATGTATGAAGCACAACATATAAGTTTGTAACTCTTAACAAAAATAAACTGAAAATCAAATATTCACATAATAACCATACAAACGCATATACATACAAACTCGTACTCATACATTTAAATGAAAATTTAAAAAAATATATATGTATGTGTAAAAAATACTTCGAAAAGAGAAAAATCATGTAATTCATAAAAAATATATAAACACATGAGTTCAAATGGGTGTATATGTATGTATGCATTGGTATATGTTATTGTATCCACATACAATTTGATTTCATTTTAAATGAAATTGTATGAAGAGGATGTGAGAGAGTTTTTATATGAACATTGAATATACAAAGTATTTATACTGTTTGCATTTATTACACATTCGCAAACACATACATACATACATACATACATACATACATACATACATACATACATACATACATACATACATATATAGATATATATCTACATATGTATGTACATATATATGTAGGAGTTGCAAAACCCAAATGGAATATTGTTGCATAAATGTATTTATGTATGCATTTATGTATTTATGTACGTTGTAGGCAAGTTTGTATGCATCTGTGTTATTCATTTGTAGGTTGTAGAGATAATCTAAAAAATAAAGTTCCAATAGTTTTGTATTTTTTTCAGTTCTTTGTTGTTTTTATTGCTACTGTATTGTATTATTTCGTTCTTATTTTTTTATTTCACAGTGATATTGACATAAACATGTAACTTGTAGTAAATAGTTTCGTTTATTTAAATTTTTATTATAGCATTTTTTTAATATAACATATATAATTTATTTCTTCTTTTTTATAAGTTCTGTTTTTATTCCGTTTTAATTTAAATTCCATTGTAGTGGGATCGCTCGTAAGGTTATTGTTGACACAATGGGTGAACGAGATTAATTAAGATCGACTGTCATTTAAGATATGTTTGTTCAGGTTTAAATTAAACTTTTTCACAAAAATGCTATTATAGTCAATATTTTGTTATGCTTAAAGTTTTTGGATATAATGACTGTTTTCATATAACTTTTTATTGAAGTTTCATGGATGTATATGTAAATATAAAATGAGATTTTAATATCCGTTACTTTGTTTTTATAGGTTGAAATTCATTAACATATCCGCCGTGAGCATAATTTTTATACATATTTATTTTACATTTCGTAAATATTAATTTTCAAAATAACAGTAAAATCATATTTTTTAAATAATTAAATTTTTATGATAAACAAAAAAATTTTATGAAATGAAAATAAAATATAAGTAAAGTATTTTTGTTCAAAATATTATATTTGCTTCGCTAATCATATTAGATAAAACTGTCTAGACACAAATCGTATACACAAATGTTATGAATTTAAGAATTGCTAAAATAAATGCACATATAAAAATTGAAGATATATGTAACCAAAAGTTGCTTCCAAATTATAAAGTCAAATGTCATAATGCATTTTTTTTTTAACTTTGAAAATATTCACTGATCTTAAAAAACTTGATAGCAAATTGTTGTTTCTATACTTTTAAAATACGACTTTAAATGTAATTTTTGAAATATTTTTTATTGAATTTATTATATAACTTATTTTTTGTATGCAAATACTAACACAAGTAATATTTCAGGTTATATAAAATTATATAAGCTCTCACATTGTAATCAATTTGATCGGTTTTGAGATTATTTTTCAATGTTTTACACTTTACCAATTAAGTCTCTATCTGGTTAGGCGTGTAGTCCAAAGTTTACCAACTCGGGAAAGTTAATATTTTAAAACATTCGCCAAAAATTAATTTTTCAATTGAGAGAAAAGGACGCATTTTTAATTTGTGAAATATTGTTTATAATATTAAATAAAAATACTAATTTATTCACTGATACTTGTTCAATTTCTTCCTTGGTTTCATAGTTTACAAATAATTTTTAAGAAATCTTAAATGGATGTAAGCTAAATTTGGATGAACTGCAGGTAAAGATCTGTCACAAATCCCTATTCTAAATTACTCAATTTAAAATACATTTTGTAATGCTCAAACTGCTAAGTTGTGATAATATATAAACTGTTCTTAATATAAAGCTACATATGTAGATCTCTACTCTTCTAAACAAACTCGTAAATACCTCAATATGTGAAAATTAAGATATCTCTGATGGTTCAAAAGTCGATTTGGCCTTAATGTGGTGTAACTTGTTTAAAATATCGTTGTAGGTTACTCATTTATTGCTGTTTAAAAATAAATTTGTGTTATTACTTGGAGATGTCTATAAAGTTTCATGAGTTGTTTGCAATTGATTCTTTTTTATATTAAGTAACTGTCTTAAGGACATTTTTAGAACCAAATTGTGGATGAAACAGCTTTTCAAAAGTTGCAATTAAAAAATTGCTGTTGGATATATAAATAGAGTTAAACGGTAAAATCTTTAAAACCTCTCAATCACGTTTAGTTCATAGTATTTTTTGGTCATTAAATATACCGTTTAACATTTTTCGTATAGGTAATGTTAAAATAAGAAACGAAAGATAATCGTTTTAAATATATTAACCCTTTATTAATGTTATATGAATTCATTTTCACTTTCAATTCGGAGTGACATTTCTTTCCGTTGTTCCTTTTAAAATAAATGTGCATATATTTTATGCTAAAATGATGAATCGTTATAAAATAAATAAATTGAAAATCAAATACTCATTTTAGTTATTTGTCAGTAAAAATAAATGGTTTTAGTATCATTGCATATTTGCGTTTCAATTCATAAACCTTTCGTTGTCAGATTGATGATAGTTCTTCGTGACCTCCATTAAGTGTCCTGACACGTTTTTCTATTTTAACAACGTAAGAAATATCACTTTACTATGAAAATAATCATGATTTGCATACGTAAGACATGAGAGTATAATAGAAGCAAACCCCATTATCAGCAATCGTATGAATTATTTGAAGAGCAAACGAGAACGTTTTAGCAACAACTAACTGCGATTAACAATTGTTACATAAGAATAGTAAAAAATATATATGTGTATATGTATATAAGAAATAAATAAATGTTTCTTATAAAAACCCCCTCTTAAATTTTTTGGCAAAGAACGGTTTGACACCATAGCTAAAGGTTATGTTTAAAAATATTATTTTCAAATTTCTAGCGTTGACACATACAATCATCAGTAAAAGAATGTCACGTGTTGATGAGAGGGTTTTGGTATGAGGTTAATAATATTCAAAGATTGTTGTACTGTTTGGTCCAAATATTTCTCTATCCTCAACAAGGATATATCTGCACATAAGAAATATCTAATATCTACGAATAGTAGCAAGTGTTGATAGTAAAGACAAGAAAACAATTAAACTCACATTTTATATGAGAGTGTGCAAAAAGTTTTCGCTAGTTTTAACGTTTATAGGTAGATGTTACAAAATAAATACAACAAACAATAACAACTACAAAAACAACTCAGATATAAATTTCCACTTAAACTACCAGTAGTCAAAAACTGCAAAAGAGGAACGAGAGAAGGAAGAAGGTTAGCAGGGATAACTAGATAAAATATTATTAGTTTTGCTGTTAGACAGAGAGGTTTTTGTAACTTTAATTTAAAAGATTTGAGGTTTTTGTAACTTTAAGTTCGGATATGTATATTTTGTAAAAATGGAAGGAAATAATGTAACCACAAAGATTAAGAAAGAAAAATATTTAAGATATCATTTCATAAGAAATAAACGCTTTATATTATTTAAAATTTCTAATTTTAAGTTCATTAAAATTTAGTATCACATATGTGTATATGTTTCTTCCGTTAGACAGCGTAAATAATCGTCGATCACTTTAGGTACTGCATAAATTCATTAATATTAAAATAAATAATAAAATTTTTAAAAGTTGGTCACAACTCACTCTTTAAACGATTTTCATAGAATTCACAAATTTAAAATTTTATTAATGCAACCGTAAACTGGTAAATTAAATGGAGTTGTAATGTTATATAATGTCATTTCGATAATGGCCAGTCAGCCAATCCTCTGACAACTAACCCATAAAAACAGATTCATCTCTATGAGTTGGATTCAAGCTAGCCTTTTTATTTCTATTTTGGATCCGTGTTGCCAATGATGAACGAATTTAGATTAAAAAAAGTTTTTTTCAACCATTTTTATCATGTTACTTTACCACACCCCCAACCTCCCAAATTTTAATACTAGGGCAGACTGTAGTTATAACGTTGTATTGTGTGTTGCATTATAGTAAAAAAATTAATTACAATTTTGTTCACTAGACCATAAAAATGTGTGGTGGCAACCCTGACTACAAACGAAAATGCATGTGTTAAAGAAAAAATATAAAATGGAAAATGGAAATACAATTAAAAATTCTATATTCGGCTATGCCAAATCTTCAATACCCTTCACCATAAATTCGTGTGAAGTAAGGTTCCGTAGATACACACATACACTCATAAATGTATATAATATATATATCAAAGAAACACTTAATGAGTTATAAAATTAATTATAATTTTGGCCATAACACATAAGAAAATATTATGCAAAATTTCATTCCAATTTAATTCTTTAACTAAGAGGTTGCATCTGATAGCGGTCTATATCATTCAAAATACTGAAGAGATTTTGCTGGAAACAGGATTTTAGTGAATATTTAGGGCAAATTTCATTGAGCTCTGTCAATTTTTGTGGATGTGAGCAGACAGACAGATTTATGAAAATCGACTCAGATTTTGATGCAAGAATATATGTACTTTATAGGGTCTGAAATAATTCATTCTTATCGTTACACGCGGAATGACAAAGTTAATATACTCTATTCAGCTCTTGAAATGTGGAGGGTATAAAAACAAAAAATATGCTTGTTATAAACTTAACTGTTTTCCGGCAAGGGTTTTTTATGGGAGCTACAACAAAATATGGACCAAGATTGTTAATATTTATAATATAATTTGATTATAGTTAGAAAAATCATTGTGCTAAATTTAAATGGAATTGAACTTTTATTTAAATGTTTTATAAACTCAAACCTGTTTACCGGGAAAGCGCGTTATAAGGGAGCAAAAGGAAAATATGGATCGATATAGGCGAAATTAATATAATATCTCTAGAACAGTTAGCAAAATAATTGTGTCGAATGTCAATAGAATTGGTCATTAATAACTAGTTTTTTAAGCTGAAAACTCTTTTCGGTAAGGGGCCTGATATGGGAGCTACATCAAAATATGGACCGGAATTGTTCTAACTAAAAGATACATTAAAAATAGTTCAAAAAAAATTGGTCTTTATTTAATTTTATTATTATAAGCTCGATTTCCGGGAAGGGGCGTTATATGGGATCTATAGCATAATATGGACCCATGTTAATAAACTTTAAAACATTCATTTAAGATAGTTATAGATTAATTGCGCCAAATTTCAATAGAATTGATTCAAAATTAAGAGTTTTATAAACTACAAATCACATTTCAGGAAAGGGCCTTATATGGGAGTTGGGTCAATTAATGATCCCAGAACATTATGGCTTCTTGGGATATATTTTTCTATCAAAATAATAAAGCCTATAACTTTTTTCCCGTTAATCACATTTTGATGATCTTTTGCACGATGATAGAGCACGTACAATTAAATTAATACTTTGTTTAAGTCCAATCACATTTTTTAGAAGAAATTGGAAGAGTTCTTTTTCAGAATTTTAAGGTTGTTTTAGAT
Source organism: Cochliomyia hominivorax (assembly GCA_004302925.2). NCBI lineage: Eukaryota > Metazoa > Arthropoda > Insecta > Diptera > Calliphoridae > Cochliomyia > Cochliomyia hominivorax. The sequence goes on along the minus strand of PYHX02000158.1, from coordinate 103,109,613 downwards.
ATCGGTCTATAACTTCCTTGCTTATAAACCGATGTAGCTGGTTTTAAATTGCAAACTGCCTTTGATAATTACAAACGATGAATTCGGATAATTATTCTAGGCGTGAGAATATTTCCAACACACAGACGGACATAGCTAATCGACTCAGATTTTGATTTGGTGCAATAATATATATACATTGTAGTGTCTGAGATGATTCCTTCCTGGCGTTACACACGGAATGACAAAGTATCCCCACTTGCAGAGGTGGAGGGTATAAAAATAAGCGAAACAATTAAAAGCATTCATACAAGAATAAGAAGACCAACCACCTACAGATTTAATAATCATAAGACAAGAATTATAAAAAATAAATTTTCAGACAATAAAAGACGTATATTTCGATTTTTTCTTCTCTTTCATTTAAAGCTCATATAAAAAATATGATTTAATAGGTGAAATTATTTGTTTTAAACTTGGTTATTTACAAGGAGTAAAAATAATAAAGAAGCTGATCATGTCTTTAAAATGAATAATTTTAATACTATCTCAAGTATAAGAATGGAATTAAATTGCAAATTTAGGAGGTCTCGTTTATTGATAACAGGAATATTTTATCGATAGTCATTAGTCACGAAATTCGATTACAAAACTTTATTGTAGTAATGACTGGTTCCAATTATTGTTTGTCATTCATATATACATATACTTTTTTAGAAATTGCTATCACAGATATCTGCTTTGACATTATTATTGTGATATTATGTTTTTCTGTTGTTGTTTTTGTTGCTATTATTGTTTATTCAAAGAAATAGTCCATTTTCTGTTTGTAAAGGATAATTTACAACATTTGAATAATGCTTTGTGATCATAAATCATTTGTTTTTAGCATATCAAGCCAACAATAGTCTTTCAAATAAATACACATACAAATAACAAATAATTATTCCTATTGTATATTTACACTCACACACAATCACACTTGTAAGTAAACGTAAACACGTACACGTATAAATACAAATATGATATATGTTTATACCTGGAAAATGTATGACAAAACATATTGCTTGATCATATGATAAATGATGATTATTCTATTACAAACAGCAAACAATTCATATTCATCTAAACAGAATTATACATTCACATCTATGTATACATGTGTGCTTGTGTACCAGTGTTGCCAATTCAGCTATTTAGTTAAATTTAGAATTTTCAGTATCGTATAGTCACCGGGAATTTTTTGCTATTAAATTGTTTTAGCAATTTTTATTTATATTTAGCCATTTTCATCCATCATTTATATATTTAAACTTAAAATTGCTATAGAAAATCACTATTTATATTAAAACAACGCAACAAAGTATCCATAAAGCACATAAAAATGAAGACTTTGCTTGGATGCGTGTACCACTGTAACTAACGGCAAATCAGTCTCAAATGGATTTTTTTAAATAAATTAATAATAATTTTTTTCTTTATAGGAGCAATAAAAAATATTAAAATCAAGATGATTGTCAATTGATAAGTGAGTTTTAATGATTTTGGATCTTAAGGATAATTTTTGAAAAGCGCATAGTGACGTAAAAATTCATAAAGCTAATATTTTTCAGGAAATGATTAAAAACTAATATATTTGATCTGATTTAACAAATCAGATTTTGTACATGATTGTTTTTTTAATATGAATTAATAATTTATGAATAAATAATAGTATTTATGTTTAAATAGTTGACCTCTTTTCAACCAAATGAAATGAAATGTAAGTGAATCACTTCTGTTTACTTTAAATTTTGTGTACATTTTTGAATAAATTTTTTAGTTTTAGCCATTTTTTTAAAATATTGGCCATTATTTTGCCACTTTTTTATAAGGATTTAGCCATTAATGCTCCTCAACAATTGGCAACACTGGTGTATACATACATACATACATACATACATACATACATACATACATACATACATAAACGTAAATAAACAAATAAAAATAATTATAAACAGTTGTGAAAATGTGAAAGTATATGAATGTACATTTATTTTTATATACACCAGACATGCATTATAACCAGAAATTGTTATCAAAAATCTTCGATGTACACACACACACAAACATTTAAAATATACAGTCACAAACATATACGACTGCATATATAATAATTTTATTGTATAGGAGAGTGTATGTAAACGTAAATAACAATCACCACAACAACAATAATTATACAACAATAAATATTTCAACAGCAAGAGCAGCAATCAGAAATACACATTTCTACATAAATATTTTAGCACATTATTTTTGTTCTTGTTGTTGCTATTTCTTTTGTTTCAAAAATTCTATTATTCTTTAACAAAACAGTTGCACTTAAAACAATAGCAGTAGATAAATATTTTTACTTATTAAAATATATTTATTAAAAATTACATTAAAATATCAATAACTCTATTATGATTTGTACTGTTAGAATTGATCACAACTGTATAATGTCACAACATACTCACACATATTGTGAAATACATCAATAAAACATTTATGTGTGAGTGTGTACAAGTATTTATGTTCATACATTTACTTGCATGAGTATAGGATCAGAGAAATATTTCTTGGATTTTAGAAACAATTGAATATTTCATAATCAGCATTTTGTTAACTTATTTCATTTGGTGAAGAGGCCATTAGAATCTAATATAAATTATTATTTTGTCATTGTATGATTATGATTCATTGATTTTTTCAAACCACTGATAACTTTCAGGAAGGACTTTAATTCTTAATTCTTATTATGAAATATTTAAAATATAATTTAGCACATAAATTGTGAAATTATTTACAAATCATTAAATGTTTTTGTTGATAAAAATTTTTTGGTTGTTAAGAAAATTAATTAAACATAATTAAACATGTACAACATTAAAAAACACATGTTAAAGTGTTAAATTCGGCCGTGCCGAATTTTCTATACCCTTTAATTTTGCATATATATATATATATATATATATATATATATATATATATATATATATATATATATATATATATATATATATATATATATATATATATATATATATATATATATATATATATATATATATATATATATATATATATAAATATATATATATATATATATATATATATATATATATATATATATATATATATAATATATGTTATATATATATATATATATATATATATATATATATATATATATATATATATATATAATATATATATATATATATATATATATATATATATATATATATATATATATATATATGTGTTAAATTCGGCCGTGTTTGTTGATAAAAATTAAAAAACATATGTTAAAGTGTTAAATTCGGCCGTGCCGAATTTTCTATACCCTTTAATTTTGCATATATATATATATATATATATATATATATATATATATATATATATATATATATATATATATATATATATATATATATATATAAATATATATATATATATATATATATATATATATATATATATATATATAATATATATGTGTTATATATATATATATATATATATATATATATATATATATATATATATATATATATATATATATATATATATATATATATATATATATATATATATATATATATATATATATATATATATATATATATATGTGTTAAATTCGGCCGTGCCGAATTTTCTATATATATATATATATATATATATATATATATATATATATATATATATATATATATATATATATATATATATATATATATGACCAAAATTTCATTCCTTCCAACTCGATTTAACGTGGTACTTTCCATAAAAACTACTAATACTAAATATCTTTTTTAGAAAAAATATTAGTTTTTATTAAAATGCTTATTTTTTGACACTTAAACATTTTTTTACTAGAAATGTGATGAATATTATGTCTTTTAATTCATTAATTAAATTTCTGTTCAAAGTAACCTTTTAATATCTCCAATTTTAAATGTTATTTTCACAAATAATAATTTGTACAGAAATACATACAGAAAGCTGAAGAGACAAACAAGAAAATCAAGACACTTTTAAAACAGGTATGGGAGAGTTATATTTGTTAAAGTTAAACTTATACATGAATTATTAGTTTGTTCACAGCATACCAACACTACAACACAATCCATGACACCACAAAACTCCATACATGCACACACAATTCAATATTTAAATGTATTTGTGTATGTATTTTAGAATATAATACAATAATTTAACCAACAAATTTAAGTAATCCAAAAACAACAACAAAATCATTAAACTACCTTTACATACATATAAACTGTATCCAATACACATACGAATAGTTGCGTATGAGTGCATTCGCATATACAAAAACATAAGATATTATAAATGTAGAATTGTATGTGTGTATGAGTTTTATAAATGCAGTTATTTTGTTGATTGAATTTTGCGTAGTTAGTAGTTGTTAATATTGTTGTTATAGTTAGTGTAGTTGTTGTTTAGTTGTAGTCGCAATTGTAGTATTGAGTTTTGTGGTTACTATGTTTTAGAGTAAATTTATGGTTTTTCATTTCATAGACTACTTATTGCTACTCGAGTATTTCTACAATTCTTACTTGCTTTATTTGTAGTAAATTCATTCATTCATACATACATATATGAATATATGAATGTATGTGTATATATAATAAAACATGCTGATGCGGTATTAAAATTAAATAAATAGATTTAAAGTTGGTGTCTATGTATGTGAGGATGTACGTTTGTGTTTTGGTGTGTATGCTTTAAGAAAGAGTTGTCATTATTTGTTACTGAGATTTTTGATATTGTCAAATCTAACAAAGAACATTACTTACATTGACATTTTATTAATTTTAGAAATTCTAATTTATTTTCTTTGCCCGAATATATTAATTTTTTGGAAGAGTATTTGTTTAATTTTTGCTGAATTGTTTAATGTTCATTTTAAGTTTTGCTTTTATAATTTATTTTATTTTTAAAACCAACATGAAATTAATATTACTTGAGGTCTGCAAAGTTATTTTATACACTAATGGAAAAAATAAAATCTTTTTATAAAAAGTAGATACATACAATCCAAAAGTTTTCTTAATATTTTTCCTTTATTTTATTTGAATATAATATTTATAAATTTATTGCTGAAATAAATGCTATTAAAAAAATAATGATATTATTTGCTTAAGAGTTGATTTAAATAGTTAAATTTTAGAAATTAAATAACGGATAATAATAAAAAATTTCTTAAACATTTCATTTTAAATTTTAAAATTAAATTAAATGAAGAAGAAAACAGATATAAATTTATTAGATACTTATGTTAAAGCTGATTTGTATTCAATGCATAATATTGTCTTTTAAGAATTTTTCCAACATATTTTTTTATTAAAAAACAATGTAAGAAGAATATTGGTAATATTTTTTAAACATTGTAACACGTTTTGGAAAATTGATGTGATAGAAAATTAACTTAAAGTTACAAAAAAAACGAAAACAAATTGGGGAAAAATAAGGAATTCCAAGGAAAAAAGGAAAATAAATAAATGAATATAAAAATGAAATAAATATAAAATAAACAATAAAATATTGTCACTATGTAACAAATTAGGAATTTGTGTGATCTAAAGGAATTAGATAACAACAAAAGCTAAATACGCAAAAATATACATTTATAAAATAATTCTAGAAAAACTACCAAATAAGAGGGATGAGATGAATAAGAAAACACTTGAGTGATTCAATTTCAATTTCTTTAGAAATGTTCGATGGGAGAAAAACAATGGGACTGAAATATTAAAAAAACGAACAATAATTAGAAAATACACCCTTTGTATTATGGGGTAAAATGTTAAAAATAATTACTTTTATTTTATATATTTTTTCATATCAAATTAAATTCTGAATCAATTAGCTATGTCTGTCTATCTGTCTGTCTGTTTTTGGCTTGTTCTTTCTGACGTTATATAGGGTAATTTAAATTCACTACTCCTTTGGTGGGTATACAAATAAAATAACTCCCGAAGACTGAGTCACTTATCTAAACTGAATTCACTGTATTAGATTTTTGTTTTTGTTTTTTTTGACATTCGTGAACATTAACTTCAACTTGTTGTGCTGGAGGATGATGTTATTCTTTCTCAAGTATTTATTCTTTTTCCTCTATTCCATCCCACTGTAGTTGTATTATAAAATAAAAATAAAATTTAATTAAGAAGAAGAAAAAAAAACAGCAACAATAAATAAATATTTTCATGTTAAGGCATTAAGTAACATTTATCAAAAAGTTTCCTCTCTCTTTTTTGCTTTAAAGAAAAATAATATGAAGTTTTTGTTTATTTTTTTTTTTTTTGAAAAAAAAAAAAAAAACACGCAAAACACTTAAAATCAATTTGAACACCATATTTTTTATTGAAATAAAAATTGAAATTGGGTGACAAATGAACAGGAAATTCTTATTGCCCTATTTTCAGCAGTTGAAGTGTTCTTTAACATTGTAAGTGGTAAAAACGAAATTTCAATTTATTTTGTTTATGTTCATATTTCTGTTCCCTATTGCTAACTTTTTAGGTTTGCTGAAGTTTGTTTGATGTCTGACACATGTTATTGTTTTTAATTTAATTTTTAAGGGCATATTAAGTAACATTTTGTAGATATTGTTTTACAAGAAAAGGTCTCACAAAAGACAAATTGTTAGTTTATTTGTCTGTGTTCTGTTAAATTTAGTGACAGAAACATGAAATATATTCTATGACTATGTCTCCTTAAAGAAAACCAAAAGTTATTGATTAAAATTAGAAATATGTATATATTTTTTTACTGAAATTAAAAAATATACTTTTTGTTTTGTTTCTCTGGTTTTTCTTTTCTTTTGTTTTATTACTACTGATTTCCTTTTCCTTTTTGTTTTTTAGGGAAATTATTTAATGTTATGGAAATTTGTTTATACATAATATATTTAACCAACACACAATAACAGTTAATTCTACTATAATAGTAATTATTTTCTTATAGAAATTCTATTTTAAGTACAAATATTGTTCACATATTAAATATGTTTTTTTGTTAACATCTTTAGTTTAAATTTTATACTTTTTGTATCTTCCTCCATCACAAGTGGTGACGCCATAATATATATTCATAAATGTGAATCGATTTTGATTTGATGTATCAAATCAATATAATTATAATTATAATATAAAATAATTATAACAATTATAATTTTAATTATAGTTATAATTATATTTATATAATTATTATAATTATAATTATAATAATTTTAATTTATTATTTTATTATTATAATTATAATTATAATTATAATTATAATTATAATTAATTATAATTATAATTAATTATAATTGTAATTATAATAATTTATAATTAAAACTAATTATATATACAAATTTCATTATATGTTCCTGATTTGTATTATAGAAAAGCGATCATATATTATATTACTTTGAGTGTATGTGTGAATGTGTATGTAGGAAACATAACATGATTATTTCACACGCATTTGGGGTGAAGTATATTGAAGATTCGACATAGCCGGATAAAGCATTCTTACTTGTTTCTTCATCTCATATTATTTAGCATTTACTATACTGTGGATGCAAACAATAAATAAATTTTTAATACCTTGATATATGAATGTATTTACTATACTGTTTGTTTAGGTTATTTTCTATATGTTTTTTATTTTTAGGAAGAAAAAAAATTATTTCCAGCTCAATGAAGCTCAAATAAAGATTGTCAGTGAAAAATAAAAAGAATAAAGTTACCAAGATATAAAAAACAACAAGTTTTTTTAGCCATTACATACGGAACACATTTCCTTTTTTCCATGTTTTTGTTTGTGTGTTGCAAACGATTTCTAAAGTAACATACAAAAAAAATGACGAACTAGATACTATGTACTCACTAGTCCATTCATGTACGAAATAATGTAAAAATGCACTTTACACAGTAAAATAAATGCATATTTATAACTGTCAGCTATAGAAAATAGACTGAGTAGGGAAAATAATTGAGTATAAAAGAAATTACACTCAAGAAAAATTATGGTTAAGTGTTACAATGTTTTAATCTGTTTTCAGAAAATATCGAAAATGCGTAAAAGAAATGAAATATTTTATCATGTAAATTTATAAAACATTAATTACAAAATTGCCATTAGTTTTATTTCTTTTATTAACATTTTTTGTGAGCTTATTTCTGTAAGTTGCATGATATTTATACTAACACTTTGATATATTTATATGTAAGTGTGTATATATGTATTTAGTCTACATGTAAGGCAAATGTGTGCATTTTCTATCTATTGTTGTTTACAGGTTCTAAAGAAAATTCTGGTGCATGTATATGTAGTAGTATTAGAAGTGGATGCTGATTGTCCCCAGCATAAAGAGTATATTCTTTTCCCATTTGCTGATTTTTGAGTTTTATTCAATGTTATGGATTTCAATAATGTGAACAATAAAATTCGATTTTTTGTAGTTTATTTTTTAAATGACAATAAGTTTATTCTATTTTTATTTGTATATTATTTTTGTTCATTTTATATCTTATTGTATGACAAATATTTTAAATTATGTAACAAAACATATTTTTATATCTAAAACATTTACTACCATTATCAGTTGCTTTTTATCCATTTGTCATATATGTATAGATGATTCTATTTTTGGCATGATTAGTTAGACATGATATTTTGGAGGAAATAAAAATATTTTATTTAACCCTAAATGTATAACATTTTTATTATATTTTGATTTTTTATTAAAAGCAAAATTTCTCAACTTGAATTTGCATACTTTTTTAGAAAATCAGATGGTCCAAAATTAATTTAAAATAATAAGTATGAAACTAAAATGAGCCCTTCATTTTTAAAGTTATTAATTATAATTATTTTGACAATTAAAAATGCGAAGTTAAAATGCGAATGGTGATCGCGAATTTTATTTTTTTAAACTTTAAATTATGTATTGGTGTAGTGAGTGTGTGTTATTTGGGGTAAATCTGACAAAGTGATATTTAGAGTTTCATATATTATCACAAGGTTCTCTAAATACCTCAAATGTTTCCAGGGTTAGTTTTAAGCTTCATAGATATTTATATATAAATTTTGTGTATATTTGACTCTTTATCGACAATAGGTAACAAATTATATTTTTCCCTCTACTTTTCAGAAAAATAAATAGGAAAATAACAACTGCACAATAAAGAAATATAAACACATACCAGCTGTCATGTCTATGTCTCCTTGTATCAATTCGTAGCATTGTATATATAGCTTAAACTGTACATCTATATGTGTGTATATGTTTACAAGTATTAGTTATTGTTCAATATCTGTTAAATTGGAATATGTCCAACTAAACAAAAAAAAGTAACAATAACAAAAACAGTAATATCAAAAATATATTGAATCGTCCAGTTTATCTTACAATAAATATTAACAAAATTACAACAACTTTAGCAATATCTATGACAACAACAGTAACCATTTTCTGAAAAAAAAAACAAATTGTGAAAAAATGAAAATGTTGTGAACAAATATATGGGTATTTATGAACCATAAATATGCCATAAAAACTTACAATATAAAATAGCAAAACGAAAAAAGGAACGGAAAATGGATAACGACAGACATTTGAAAGAATTTTTTTTAAATATGTTCAAATATGTTTTAAAATATGTTCAAAAGTGCATTAAAACTTAAATTTTCAATAGGAATAAAAATGTATGTAGAAAATGATTACTTGAATAATTTATAGCTGTTTGCATATAGATTATTTATCTTTAATATGTAATTGAAACTGACAAATCTGCATATTGCGAAAAAGCAATAAAATTGCAAATTATTTTGTACCGCCTTTTGTTAAGTAATAAAATATATATAATTTAAATTAAATTAATTATTGAATATTTAAAATTGTTTTGTAACATAAAACGTCTGGCATTAAAATATCTATTTCCGTTAAAATACCATAATAAAAAGCGAAAAATAAAATCATTATGAAATTAAACATATGATGACAATAAACTAAGTGAATAATACAAAAAAATTTAACAACAAAAAGTTTGCATATATAATAAAATTTTAACTATTAGGAATATAAATTATATTTGAAAGTTTCTTTTGTAACTTCGTAGTTAATAATTTAAAAAATTTATCTTATAACTTTAACGATTTTGAATTTTGTTATCACCTTAATGAAAATAGTTGAAAATATTATATACACTTTTTTGGAATTCCTTTTTTAAAGAGCTTAAAGAATTTTCATTATAATAATTAATTTATAAAACAAAAAAATTAAATAAAATAAAGTGTTTTTATAAAAATATAAATTTATTAAATTTAATGTAATTGAATATAAAAAGGTGAAAAAATGTTTTGTAATAACAAATTATGAAATTTGATACATAAATTTATTTAGGATTCAGTAAAAAGTTTTATTATTTTTAAGATAGTGGATAGTGGATAGGATGAAACTAAAATTCGGTAAAATTTCAATTCACATCATGGAAAATCTAGAAAATTTGTTAGGATATGTTGCAAATAACTACCTCTTAAATTATACCTAGTATTTTTAAGTTTAAGTGTAGGGGCAATCTCCGTATCAAAGAAAATGAAGGTACTAAGTATTAAAGCAACACTTATTCTTTCAAATATTATTTTAGTTTTAAAAAATATATAGGGCGGCTATTTACAAAGGTGTATAAGATTCCAAGTATAATAAAAACAAATAATGTTTGTTATTTTATTTCTACAATTATTTTTAATATTCTCTGATGTTTTAATATGAAACTGTATATTTTCATAAGTGCAACCATACAATTTCAATTTATAGTTTTTATTTAAACATTTTTAAACAATTTTATTTTCATTTTTTTTATTTTGTTTTTTTTTTTTTTTTTTTTTTTTTTATACAATTTTCCTGATGTTCTTTTTAATTTTTTTCTCTTGTTAATGTCAGGGGTTTTTTGTTTGAGAATTTTTTGAAGATATTTTTTGAAACAATTTTCCATCTTTCTAGTTTGTAATACAAATAACAATGACAGGTGAAAATGTAAAGTCAAGAAGATAACGAAAAATAACACAACAGGAAACTAACAAAAAAGTTAAAGAAATGTTTTTGTACGTCATCAGTTACAGCTATACATACATCAATTATATACATTTATATGTATGTATGCGAATTTTTTCTGTATATGTGTGAGTGCTGGTATTAGTCAGTGGTCGTGCGTACGTTTGCATTGCAATTCAATTCAATTGGGAGTTACTCTATCAAGGTTTTTGTGTTGTTACTTTTGTGGTTGTGTTGCATGTCATATGTTTATATACAATTTTTGTATTTTCTTATTGTTGTTGAACAATTTTCTGCTGAATGCGTATCTGTACATCTTTTATTACTAACCACTGGTTAGCACTTTTTCTCCTCTTAGTTTCAATTCTTGTTTTTCTCTTTTTTGTTGCTTTTGTATATTTTTGCATAAACATGAGATGCGTTATGTATGATGAAGGATAAAATAATATACAAGACAACAGTAACGAGTTGAATACAATATAATACTTGCATGTCATTGTAAATGGAAGGGCAAAAAGGGTAAAATGTATTAACAAAATGTAAATACAAATAATTCCACTGAATTTCACAGAGAGAGGGAACAAGAAGGAAAAAAATGACCTCAGATATGTAAGATTGGTAACTTCAATTATGTCGATGCCAAAGTTTTAAGGAAAATATAAATTTAAGACTATAAAAATTCGTCTTAAATAATTATTTTCTGTACAAAAACTACAAAAAGAAATGAAATGGAAAACTGAAATTCTATTATATTTTAATACTGTATCTGTTGGATTTTTTATTTCATATTGAAAGTAATAAAAATTTTCTATTGTCGCTTTGTTTTTAACCTTTTTTATTTAAAATTTTTAATAATTTTCGAAAATTTAATTAAAACGAGAAAGAATAATATGAAAATAGCAAATTATCTATTGTTATTCTAGGAAGTTTCCTATATAAACTAGCAAAGATTCAGTAATTACAAAGTTATATATTTATAATTTTGTGATTTTAATAACATGGACTCAAAGCGTAAGTAGTACATTTAAATGAAAGGTTTATAGTATTACAATTCGTTCTTAATTTCAGGATACGTATAAGTATTTTTGCTTTTAAATGTAAAGTGGTCCCAATACGCATTTTTTGATATAATTCTGTTACTTTGAAGCTATTGAATACTTTTCTACATTCCACATAGATTTAAAAGACATGTTACAGTTAGTCCTGGAAAAGTGGAGCTCCAAATTTGTTCACCTCGATTACGAAATTTTAAGTACATCGGAAAAATTTTATTTATGATTTGACTGAAAAATATATACAGTTCTTATAATTGTCTAAAAAAATACATGAGATGACTCTTTTATTTAAAAAGATATTAGACCAAAATAAAATTAAAAAAAAGAATGTCCATTTTTTTTGCTTTTGAATTTGGTGCGTTCTGTTTGGGTTAAAAGGTACCTATGGGTATGCTAGATTATACATCATCACTTAAAAAATAAAAGTAGATTCAGCACAGCTGAATTTATCACTTTTTTCTATTTATTTAATATTTAATTAAAATACAACTAAAATTTTAATTTATGATCAAATCTTATTTAAAATAAAAAATAAAAGGATTTTATCTTTTAAAAATCTGAGTAATAATACGAACCAAATAAATTCCATGGAAATATTAATTTGAACTTTTTATTTTAATATATTTTTTCTAAGCAATTAATAAAAAAGATTTTTGCATTTTTTTAATTTTATTATTTCAACATTAGTTTTTTTATTCCATGATTTCATATTTGAAATTATCATTTAAGTTGAAAATAAATTTTGTGTTTCTTTTGTTAAATCGAAACGAATATGAACAACAGCTGCTGAATGTTATAAAATAAAATATGCAAAATGAAATACTTTTTTTATTAAAACGATACTTATTAATTCAATATTTTTATTTTTTTCTATCTTCAGCACCATTTATATTTCCACTTTTATGTTTTTAACTGTCAATGTTTTTCGTTATTTTCGTTCTATTCTATAGTATAGTTTTTTTGAAAGGACTTAAAGATAAGTAAAATATAGTAAAAAGTATTTTTATATATTTATGGATTTATTTATAAATTGAAATTGAAAAATAGACAAAGATTTTATAAAAAAATAATATATAAAAAACAACAAGGTATTTGTGGGGTTAATTTAATTTTTTGTTCGTCCTTTTTTATTTTGCTTTTAGGACAGTGGAAATAGTAATGAATAAAAAAAAATATATATTAAAAATGTTTAGCCGATATAAATGGTCTGTGATATTTGTAGAAAAATAATAAAAAATAATATTTCAATTTAAAATTTATAAATCTTATATTTAGTTATTGAAATATGTCTTATATTTGTATTTATGTATATATTTTCTGTTTGTGTATATGAAATGTATTTGTATGTTTATAGATAAAAACATTTTTGAACTTACCAGGCAACCAACATAAGAAGAATAATAATGGTACAATACTGTATGCCAACAAATGTGGTGGACATTTTTTTATTCTTAAACTTCCTCGACCACCGTCTCCTCCTCTTCTTTTACAAAGTTGTAAATGATGTTGCTTATGTTGTTCCTGTTGTTGTAGTTTTGTATTAGATATAGTCGAGACTTTTGAAGAATTCATATTGAAATTGTCGATGTTGGAGTTTTTGTTGTTTTAAGGAGGAAATAAAATAACAAAATAAAATAAAGTAACAAAACGAATGAAGGATTTCGAAATAAAAAATGAAAGGAAAAATAAGAAAAACAAACGGAAGTAGCAGTTGTTGTTAAGGGGTATTTATAAATATAAATGTTTGTTGGGTTTGTATAGTTCGACTTCTTTTTAGTCTCCTCTCCAATTTCGGTTGTTAGTGTGTTTTGACTACGATTTTTTTATTTTACAATTTCCGTTTCCGTTTAAATATTTTTTTCTAACTGATTGTTTATACGTATATTTGTATATTTTTTTCCTTTGGTTTTCTTCTTTTTATTTAGATTTATTTAAACCAAATTGTCAATTGAATTGTCCGTCTGTTTTATATATTTGTAGTTTTATGCTCTCAAACTCAGCTCTCGTTCGCTGCTGAGTATAAGTGTATGATTTATTTTAATAAAACTGTTAATAACATTTTCTTTGGTACCACGAATCTGAAATGGAATGAAATAAAATTATTTGTTTTAAAATTGATGTAAATTATTAACTATTTTTTTCTTATAAAACATCATCAACATGAAATGCAAAAATAATGAAACATGAGTAACCGTTTTATTATCACCGTCACCTTAATTTGTTTTTAGTTTTAACTATTTGTTTTTGGGGTTTTAATTCATGTCAATTTAATGTCTGTTTAAATGTCACTTAAACTTTTGTTGTTGCTCTTTGTAGTTGGTTTTTATATTGTTTTCGTCCCTTATTTATATTTTGTTTTTTGCTTGTTTTTGAAAAGTATTATTTTATAGTGTTTATTTGTCAAAGTCTTTTATGTTGCATTTTTTTCATTTCATTCATTTTGATTACAATCTTTTGTTGTTTTGTTTTATTATACAATGGTTTTTATTTGTTTTGTTTTTTTCTATTTTGTTGTTTTATAGAGAGTGTATTTTAAATGGTATTTGTTGTTGCATTTTTAATTACTTTAATGAAAGTTTTAATTGCATAATAGTATCAACACACTAACTCTCACACAAACACATTTACACAAATTCCAAATCCGTAATGAGTTTTACTGTCATGGCTTGTATGCTTCCTCTATATGTTGTTGTTGTTGTAATTGTTGCCATTTTTAGTATATCTATAAAAATTTGTTGCATACAATGTTAATAGAAGTATATACGAATGTGTATGTGTAAATATTCATTTGTAAATGTAGTTGCATTTTTTATGGTTGGTTTTCAATTGTTGTAGTTGTAATTGTTTTATATATTTTCATGTTGTTGTTAATGTACTTTTATTAGAAGTTTTATTTAGTCAAAGTATCATTTTATTACAATTGTTAACTTCTCTGCCAAAAAAGTAAAAACAGGAAAATATTATCTTGTATGTTTCTACGCAAATCAAATGTAATAAATTTAATTCTAGTTAATAAGTACATTTTAGCATTTTTTTGTAATGAAAAATGGGGAGGAATGTTTTTTAATATAACAAAGTTGCTTTATATATTTGCTTTATATATATATATATATATATATATATATATATATATATATATATATATATATATATATAGATAGATAGATAGATAGATATTTCCTTCTAATTTATATTAAAATTACAGTAAATACAATTACAGCTAATTTTCAGAGAAAATTTTAATTTTAATAAATTATTAATTATTGAATTTTTATTTTGCCAAAAAATTTGAATCTTTACTGAAAATTTGAAAATTTACTGAAATACTGAATTTTTAGCATAAAATAATAAGCTTGAGTTTTTAGTACATTTACCGAATTTTTAATTATATATTGAATTTTCAAAGATAATAATTTTTTTCTACGAAAACATCTTTGTTTCCATATTAGTTTCGTATGCGTAAGTTATTAATTCTTATATAAATCATGCGCAAAATGTTCCTACACCAAAAAAAAATGAAAGTTCACTAAATTTTAACTTTGGAAATTTTAAGTTTTAGTGATAATAAATGAATTGTTTCCATACATTATTAGTTTCGTATTAGCAACTTAATAATTCGTATGTCAATCATGCGCAAAAATGTTCCAACGTAGAAAGATGTGAAAAAACTCACAATTTTTAATTTTATTGAAGTATTAAGTTTTTGACTATTGAATAAATATTGACTTTTTAGATATACAGTAACTTTCTAGCGAAAATTAAAATTTTTAGTGATGATTTCAAAATATATTATATCAATCGTACGCAAAATGTTCCTATATAAAAAAGGTCCGATAATTTTACGATACTCTAATAAAATATTTGGTGTAAAGTGATCTGAAATCTAATTTCATTTAGCTTTAAAATTTGTTTCCAGAAAAATATCAGTCAGGGAACACCTTTTCATAAATGTAAAAGATATTTTAATTTTGCAATTAAAATAATAATAATAAAAATAATTTTGCAATTGCAATTAAAAAAAATTAAAATAAAAACCTAATTAAAAAATTCACAATTCTTTTTGTCAACTATCTTAATTAATTTAATTAATATTCCATTCTTGTGTTAGTTTTCGTTGTCACTGTCAAGCATCGTTTTATATATTCTATCATAAAATATCTTTACATGTCATTAATTATTTCACTTATTTTAATAATCATAATATTTTTTATATATCTATTTCTATTTATTTATTTATTTTGTATCAGTAAAATTGTTTTTAAAAGATTAAAATACTTTGATAAAAGGTTGAACAAAAGACGTTATTTTGCAATTTTCACATTTGGGTGTTCAGTGATGAACAGTTACATTTACAGTCTGGCACCGGGCATGAATACAATTACATTCCAAAAATGTTAAAAATCATTCTATAAACCACAAATGACTCTCAAAATAATAAAAAAGCAACAAAATTTTTATTCATATAAAAGCAAGATACATATACATCTACATAACTGCCGGAACTGTTAAACGTTAAATAGCCAGGCAACAGAAATTACTACCATACAAAAAAATGTGAATAAAGTTGAAAACAACTAAAAAACGATGAAAAAAATATTTCGAATAAAACAGAAAGAGAAAGAGAAATAGAGAGAAAATATAATGTAACGTAGCAATCAATGAACCACAATTGTATCTGTGGCTAAATATCTATAAGTATGAACGTAAAAAAGAACAACAATCCAGGATATAACATAGAAAAAATAGAAAAATGAAATAAACATCTACTATCGTTAGCTATTTATCTTTATATGGATGTACTCGTATATGAATAATGGATAATAAACCGTTATAAAGCCAAAAAATAAAATAAGTTTGAACTTTTTATTTTTAAATTTAATAGATGAAAAAATGGCACAGGAAATTGTTAGGAATTTATATTTGGAAATGAATGCGCAAAATTAGTTAAGCATTTTGGGAAAATAAGGCATGATAAGTAAAATCGAAATTTATTTCTTAAAAAAATTACATAAATAATGATTTATAAATTGTTACCTTCAACGTCATATTTATTAACCTACTTTTATAAAAATATTAAGTTTAGGAATTAGAGAACAAACAAATATTTTTAATTAAATTAGTTTTAAGAAGAAATATTTTTTATTGTTTTTAAGCAAATTTTGTTGGTAAATTTTAATAGTAAAAAATAATAATTGTGTGACCCTAATAATTCAATCCATTCTTGTTTTTCTTGGCAAAGTAAATAACTACAGTGGTAACAATTATTAAAACTGACTAGGATATATAAAAAAATTAATTTAGATAATTATACAGTAGTTTCACACTTTATCGAGTACCCAGTTTAGAGAATTCACGATTTAACGAACGGTCATATTTTTCACATTGAGTACCTTATATTACGAACAAAACAAATAATTTAGTACTCTATATAACAGTTTTTTGGAAAACATAGATAAAGAACTATAAAGAGAAATAATAATATGCGAAAGTAATATGAAGGACATTTTTTTCAATAGGAAGATACGCTTTTCCTTTATGCACTTTACCGCATAAAAATTCTACTTCTTCGTAGATTCAGAAAAAATATAAATCGCGACGTGAATTAAAAAAAATTTTATACATTGGAAATTTGAACAAAATGGAAGATTTTCGACGTAATGGCTTTTCATATTCGAATATAAATATTTACAACTATAGAAAAGTGGCAAATTTTGAAACTTTTGAATTTCATAAAAAGTGTAAAATTTTTAAACTCCCTTTTTTGTATTCCAGGTACTTTTTTCGATATTCGATAAATAAAATTGGCTATATATGGGGGTACCTCTCTACTTGGTCCTATCCCTCCTACTAAAGGAAAAGTTTCCTGTGAAACTCCTACTATCCGATCCGTCCTACATTTTGTGTAGTACAACAGTTTCTTGTGAAAGTTACTAAATTTTAAAGCTCTCACAAGTTCTTTAGATATTTGGCAATTAATATTTGGTTTGTATGGGGATACCTTTCCACCCTGATCCTATTCGTTTAATATATTTACCTGCACAGCTATCTCATACTTCCATAATTGTTACAAATATCATGTAATAGTTCATTATATATTAAATAATCAATATTTGGCTTGTATGGGGGTATCTCTCCCCCTGATCCTATCCGCTTTATTTATTTTTTCTATAATATCTTCCTACGTTGATTAAAAAAATAAGAAATATAAGAAATTATTACAAAGTAGATAATTTTATGATATCTTATATATAAAATATTTTTTCCAAAAACGAAAACTAATACTTAATTAATATTTTTTTTACAAATCCAAAATTTTTTTATTTGAAATTTTTAGTTTAATTTTATGAAAATTTTACTTTTCGCCGTACTGTTATCACTCGATTTACAGACTATCCTTAGGATGTTTTAAATATTTGTATTTTTTCGTAAATTAATACAGTGCTCATTATTATCGTCTTCTATATGAGTAAAAAAGTCATGGTATATATATATTTAGCTTTTACATTTACTAAATATAAATTGTTAAAACATTTCAGTCTACTTGTAGGCATTTTTGGAAAAAGTTCTTTTTGAGTATAATATTTTTAATATAAAATTTGTATAGCCTACATTTGTGTTGCAATAACAATAAAATATGTAGTCTAGTTTCAGGCTCTTATTATACGTAATTATTTTCTGTTTAATGTTAATTTCATTTCTTTGGATTATTTAACTTTTGTGCTAAATAGGAGTCTCTTTGCACATGACTTTGTTTTTCCTTCATTTCCTCTTCTCAATTTCTTGGTGTTATTTATTTCGCACTTGGCAACGTTTTTTCTTTTAATTACATTTGTATGCACTCATTACCTTAAATTTGTCTACATGCTACAAAAATTTTATAGCTATTTCTATTTTTTTGTCTTTAGTTTAGCTTTGAAATGTTGGTACATTTGTATTACTTTTGCCTTCTTTTGTCTTAGAATCGTAATGCAAGTCTTAATTTATATTTAAGCGTTTACTGTTTTCTTGTAACCAGAAAAGGGAATGTTCCACTAATGTTTAACTATATTGCTGAGATTTATTGTTATTTTTTTGCCTAAGGTGCCCTAAAAACGGTGCGAAAGACTTTCTAGAATAATTAATAATTACTTTAATTTACTTATAACAAGATTAAAAACTTTTCTCTATATATTTGTTTTGTCAATAATGTTTTAATTTCGATTTTTTCTCTGTTTTCCGTTGTTAAGTTATTTTTTTATTAGTAACATTATCATGCGTTATAAGGTAGAACATCGATGGATTTATCAAATTTGTTATTTAAAGGTAGAGGAAAATCTATGTCGTTTTGCTCTTAAATTAAAATCAAAATTTGTGTATTTGTGCAATGCTGTTGCTGTTTGTCACTATATTTACTGTTGCCAACACACACTAATACAATTATATTTGCACACTTTTACACAGAGTCATTGTTAATGCCAAACTTGGTAACTTATTGTTCACTAAAGACACTTTATTTGTTGTTTTTTACTCTACTGTGCCGTTCAGTGTTTTTTCTTCATATTTAAAAGCTTTAAGCGCCAACAAAGTTTTTGCAAGTGTAAATTTCTTTCAGCTAAAGGATTATATTGCTTGCCTGCAGTATAATGTGCTAAATACCATGAGCACTAACTACAATAAGAACTACATATGCATATATACTCACAAATATTCATACATACACAATCACATAACAAAACAGCCTTATTCTGAAAGTGGAAGTAGAGAATATATATGACGTATATAAGTCTATCTATGGCATTAGTTAAGGCGTATATATAGAAGAAAGTATTTTTATTATTGTTGTTGTTTTGTTTTTGATTTTCCAATGCTGTTTCGCTTCTATATGACGGCAATGACGATGATGGTGATAGCGATGATGGCGCTTTTCCGTTTTTCCAAATTCCCAAATGCGTATTTTCTTTCATTTTTTCGGATAAATGTTAAGTTAACAAAAAGTGAGAAATGGGTGTTTACAAGCAAACTAACTAACAGACTACAAATACATATATAGATATACTTACATACTTTTACACACACATAGTATTTTTCTCATTTATTGCTATATTTTTCATTGCATGCCTTACACATACATATGTACATATGTGTGTGTGCAATAAGGGAATGTATGTGTATATGAATGTATACAGTGTGCTCTTACAAACTGTAATTAAATGCGGATTAATGCTTGTGCAAAAACATAATGAAGAAACAATAATAAGTAGAGATGAAGACAACGAATAAGGATACACCGCCAAGAATTCTAACAAAAACAGCAGCAATGTTAAAAAGTAAAACAAATTAAGATTTTAGCAGAAAAATAATTCTTAAGAAGACATTTAGTAGATAAAGCTTAACGAAAAAAAAAAATAGTAAATGAAAACAACGACAGTTCAAAATTTAAGTATTCGTATAATTTCATCGTATATGTTTATGTTCTTATATACGCAGAGATTAATGAAAACATCGTATATGAAAAGTCAAAAAATTACTTTAAATTAAAAAAATGGTAAAATATCTTCTATTTAACAGTGTCGACCTATTAATCCTTCATGATATTCCTATTAAATCAGAAATTAAGCCTTAAACTAAATATATAAACACTTCAATCTCTAAACTACGTCTGTTACTTTTTTCGATAATACGTCTATTCATTATAATAATGCTGTACTTGGCCATTGATGAAGATGTCCATTTGTTCGATATTTTTTAATATTATTAATGTAATTTCTCTTTCTTTCCCTCTTTACTTATCACAATAGTAGTATAAATAAGTTTTTCTTAGAAAAATGTATTAATTTTTTAAAAGTTTTGTAAACAATTCATAAATTTTTGGATTTTTAATATACCTTATCTAAAGAAAATGTTTATTATTAAATAATATGCATGAAATAAATTTATATATTATTTATTTATTTATTATTTATTTATTTATTATTTATTATTATTTAATTTCATTATACGTATGAATTTTGTGAATACATTTTTTAATATTTCGGCGGTTTGAAAAGAATTTTCAATTTTTTCTATCAGCTGTAGTTTCTAAATAATACAAAATAAATCTTCTTCGAGATTCCTTGCAGAGGAATCTTATTGATTTAGCAATTTAAAAATATTATCTTAAACTAACCATAAAAATGCTATAGGAATACATTTGTACAAACACATCCTTATAAATACCACAACATTATAAATATTACGAATACAATAACTTCATATACATGTATATGTACGTTGGTTTACTTCCTATAAAAGGGGTTAAAGGCGATTGAGAGAAAGATACACACCATTAAATTTTATACTTGGTTTTAAAATATTTCTTCACCAGAAGTAAACGAAAAAATAAAATACGAAATAAAAATAAAAAAAAACAAAGAAAAATATTAAAAAAGGCTTAAGGCCTTAAAATTGTAACATGTACACATATTCACATACACATACACGTCTAAACAACACATGTAAGTATATAAATAATTTTGAAAGATTTTAACACAACAGACTTTCACAAATAGTAGCAGTCGGCTACTAGAAAATTTATTGAACTAAATAAGAGCGTAAGAACCACAAAAACACTAACAACAGGAGCACTTTTAAGAGCATGTTTTATAAAGTATTAATATATATACACACACATACGAACATAGAAATATAAGTATAGTAATGGCCATTACTTATAAGAAAACTCATATATAAAAACACATACAAGTTGTTTAAGTGTGTGTATACTTAAGAATAGATTAAGGTCCTATAAGGCAATTGATTAAGGTTTTTGATGAAAGCAAAGGATTTTGGGGAAAAAATAAATTGAATAGGGTTAAAGCATGGTTTGATGTCCAATACAAGAGTAGTGTAGATCCTTTTGTTAAAAAGATTGTTAAATCTTTAATATTTTTCATTCGTGCATTCTTTTCCATTTATTTTAATATAGTTTACTTAAGATTTGACCCGACCAGAAATGTACAAAAGCCTTAAAAATATTATAAACAAAAAAACTATTATATTTGAAAATATTGATTAAAGTTTAAATAGTAGCTAAACATAAATTATTTGGACTACAAAAGTATACATCTATATCTTTATATGTATATTATTGAACAAGAAGTTCACACTTAAAGCTATTGAAATGAACAGGAAGATCACACTTAAATCTATTGAAATGACAAAAACATACGGTGTCTTGGAGAGTTAATCCTTGTTAATACATTGATATAAAAGATATACACATGTATATATATAAATAAACAAATCTTAAAAAATTTTGCTTTATGTAAAAATAAGCACTGTTAAGAAAATTTATGTTAATTTTATCAAATTGTCACAATTTACTTAATATAATTTGATAGCAATTAAATCATTTTTCCCCGTAATGAATACATAAATTGTTTTTATTTTTAATTAAAATCTTTTTAACACATATTTCACTTAATAAACATTATTTATTTTCATAACACAAGACAATTCGATTTTTTGTTGGTTGTCTTCCAGTTTTTTGTTAAGATCTAAAAGAGTAATTTAATTCTGAAATCTGAAATCTGAAATCTAAATTTCATTTTATTATAATTATGGTTTTATTTAGCTTAATAAATAGCAACAACAGTGTGGAATGTTGCTGTCACCCACCCTTCTTTATATTTAACACCAAATGACGCTTAAATAAGCTCTGGAAATTGTCGTAAAATAATAAGCCTTAACAAATTTACATCCTACACTTCTTTTTATAAATTTTTTGAAACAAGCAAATATATACATATATATTGTATACAAATATAAATGTACATATGTATATACATATCACTAGCATTTAAATATACATACATTTCACACTCAAGACAAAGTTATTTCTATCCTATTATTATTATTATTTTCCGGCTGTGCTTTTATTACACAAAAAATACATATTTGTTGTTTTTATTCTGTTAACATTTAATCGATTTTGACATTTTAAAGAAAAAGCGTGAAAATTAGGAAATTATTTAATATATATGTATATTTGTATTTGTTGTTGCCTTTGATGTTTCTGTCTGCTACCATTTGTTTTTTATTATTATCGTCGTTATGTTAAAAATGTTAGAATTTGAGTATTCTGTATTTTATACTTAAAGTACAAAATAAGTATTTCAATGAAAGGAAGGGTAATAAACCCCGATTAAATAAAACAAATTTACATATATTTAAGATGCGATTTTTAAAGAGATTTTCATTATTCCAATTAAATTTCTGAATTTACCCGATTTGGTTTAATTAAAGAAAATTAATACTGTTCGTATGCACGAAAGTTGCTCTTATTTTTCTTTTTCATATTAAAAAAATATTTAATTTCATTTACTGCAAAAAATAAATTTTTTCACAAGATGTATTTTAATTTTTTTAACAGAAACATATTTCTTGGAATCTCTGAAACTACCCTTTCAGATACTTTTCAGATGCTACCATCGCATCTGCAATATAATTAATTAATTAATTAACTAATTAGTTACCGGTGAACAGCCGAAGTAATTCTTTATTTCTAGCAACAATTAATAAATTAAATAATTGCCGTAATATATTTTTTAATGGTTCTATATGAGCGTTTAGTATAAAGTGGAAAATTTTGAGTTATGACAATCTTGCTGCAAATAATGATATAAAAATATAACATATAGATTATGCATATTTAAGAACTTAATACGAAATCTTTAATGAGAAATTAAATACAAAAAGTTATTTATTATGAAATCGTAAAATGAAAACCACATTTTTCAATTTATATCACATTCTTGTTAAAGAAATAAAAAAAAAATTATTTTATTTTTCTAAATAAATAGAGGTATTAATGTACATGTATATTTTTACAGTTTAGACGTACTATAAGCTTAAGAAAAGAATATCTCATTCCTTAAGAAAATATTTTCCATATATTTTTAATGTCTCATGTCATACATGTTCGACCGGGTAAATAAAGGAGAGATTGTGAAAGTGTTTTTAAGTGTTTCTTGTATAGTTTTTTATAGTAAAAGGCATAAAATTTAACAAAAAGTATATTTTAAAATGTATGTTGTACAAGTATTTTCTTACAAATATCGTATCTTGCTTTCCTCTTTTCCCTCGATTTTTGTGTTGCATATATTTTTAAAAAGCAATAAACTCTTCAAGTATAAACAGCATCTATAAAAACATAAACATTTTAAATGATTTTTTATTTACATTTTAACAGAAAATAAAATAAAAATGAACGAAAAAAATGTTTTCCAGATTTTAAGATGAAACAAATAGTAAGTTATTGACTGTAACTATGAAATAAGTTGGTTTATTGAGGCGTGAATGCGTTAAGAAATGATTTCTTTGGAAACTCTTAAATTTGCTTCACTTACATTGTATGAAAAAAGTAAGTATTTTATCGGTTTTATTGCAGTATTACAGGATATTTAAAGTTGTAGCTGAATATCATTCTTTTTTCTTATATACTTATATACACTTATAAGATAATTTTTATTTATATTGCGATAATAAAATCGAATACATAAATATATTTGAGTTTTTGGAGATAATTTGAATAAGTAAGTTTATGATAGAATATTTACTTCCAAAGATTTTATTACATAAAAATTAAAATTTGGGAATTCCAATACGAAATTTTTTATAATTTACCCAAACCATCGAAATGTATGATTAATGGAAAATAAAAACTCATATAAATTTAAATTAATCATACGTACTGCATGCCTTTTTAATCGCTCTCTTAACGATAAGACACTTTAAAATTGTTATATATTTTTTCTTCTCTGCATAAATCTTCTCTCATATTCAAATATACATTTATTTGTTTTTTATGCAATTTTAATTATTTTTTCTCTACAATTTTGGTTATATTATGGTTTATTATCGCAATGACTGTTTTATTGAGTTTACCGAAATTATCTGGCAAAAAATGTATCTTGCTATTGTTGTAGTATTTAAATTTTTATTGTTATTGCCATTTGCTTTCAATGTTGTTGTTGCTACCAGTTAAAAAAAAAATAAATGAAGAAAAAAATATAAAAAAAAACATAAAAATATATATACAAGTAAATTCTACAAAATTAAACTGCTAAAGATTGACAGACATTTATTGTTTCTGTTAAATCATGCAAATGGAAATTTAAACACAAATTAATTTGTTTATTTATATATTTTTTCACTTAACACTCTTATTGTCTTATTTATTTATTTGTTTATATTTATATTCATTTAATGGTCATGCTGAGTTTTCATGCAAATGAACGCTTTTAGTACTTAAGTTTTGTAGAATAAAAAAAGAAAAACAAAATAATATAATAAAATATAACAATAAATTTTTGTGTGATTAAAACAAATTTAAGCAAAGACAAACTGTCAGTACTGTCAATACGAAAGAATTTCGCTTAAATAAATAATACTCAATAAAGAAAAAAACTAACAAGAAAAATAAATCTTACTGAAAATATAATCTTATTGAGTCTAATGGACCAATTTTGTTACTTGTTTTAGTAATGTATTGTAATTTGATATACGTTCGATATAATTTCTCTTATTTCCTATATAATTAATTTCACTCAAAACCTATATCCTGCCAATCAGTTTTATAACCGGAAGCAATTTATGTTTTAAATGATTATATATGCTTTATTACGTAGATCAATAAATTATTAAATATAATTACATATATACAGACAAATATATGGAAATTTCTTTAAAAAAAATTTGTTGAATATTACTATCTGTTGGGATATATATCAATAGTGTGGAACCTATTATCATTATTAAAACGAATATTTACAAAATTATAGTTAAATTAGGTGAACAATACTAAAATTAAATTAATATAATATGAGTTTAAATACATCTTTCATAATATTTTAGAAAATAAATACAAACTAAGGATTTCTTTTTCAATAAATATTTATTTTAAAATATATAAAATATATTTTACTTAAAATAATAACAAAAAAATTGACTAAAAAATTATGAAAATATTTTTTATTGAAATGAAAAAACTAAATGTTTTTGTGTAATTGTGTATTTTCAAGAGCATTGAACTAATTTGACCTATTTACAAACACACATGAACAATTTAAATCTATATAAATTTTTTGTGATTTTAAATATGTGTTTTATTTACAGTATTTAAAAGAATCTATTGTGCTGAAAATCCTTATTAAAAGAAAAAACTTAAAACGTACTTTATTTGAATATTTTTTCCTATTTTAACTACAATTCTATTTAGTGTATTTAAAAAAAGAAATGAAAACAAATACATGTTTTCACTTACAATTTTTCAGTTTCACAAACGATATGCTCTTAAAAATACAACAATTATTTGTTTTAAGTTTATTTTTACAAAAATTGTGTGAAAAATTACGGAAAAAGTTGAAAAAAAAAACAACTTCAAATGTTAAAAGCTTCTGCATTTGTAATAACAACTGCATCATCGTGGCTTTAAAGTATTAGTTAAAAGAAAAAGAGTAGAATAAAATATAACATACACAACTGCAATAGTAAAACACGTATATATGTATATGTATGTACGTAATTCTTTAAATCTTATATGTAACACATTTATACCAACTAATTCCTTCATATATAGCTACACGTCCAAGTATATATACAAATATAAACTCTCTCTAACGTACAGATATTGTTTGAATGTTTTTTAGGTACAGATATAAAACAATCATTTGTGCCGAAATAAATGCAACAACAATTTTGGAATGAGTACTGAAAATGAGAGAAGCGCAAAAGAAAAAACTAAGCACCGAGACAAGTTTATTCTAAAGCAAATTGTTAGTAGTTTACTGTAGGGATTATTTTCGAACATACTTATTCACCTACATTTATACACAATCACACTTATATCTCTATATACATATGCATAAACACACTTTCTAAGAAATATAATACTGGTAATGGTGTCAGGTATATGTGTTTCTATTAATATATTTTATACATATGTTGTAAGTACTTTCTAATACAGTAAGCAACAATAATATGAATAGAAAATCTATTATTTTTATTTTCTATTAAAATATATTTTACTGCTGTTAAAAAATAGTTGTTATATATAGAAATATGAATTCTTATCAGAAAGTGTTCTCGCACAACCATTTCATTTCAACACATAAAAGAATCAACAGTTAACACGAATGAATTTAGAATTTAAAATTGTTTGAGACAAACAGTTTTAAAATATGAGGAATTCTCTTTTTATTTTGGGTTTTAAGCTTCAACAATTTTTGAGTAAAATTAATCATTATCGAAATGTTACGGTCGTTGATAAATAAAAATACAAAAATAGATGAAATATAAAAAGGGCAAAGAATCAAACATATCAAATTAATTTAAGAGATAAAAATAGTAATCTTAGTATTTTGTTTTCATCATATAAAACGTTAGTTATGTTTTTAATTTATTTTTATATTTTTTTGGAATCATTTTTTCTATAATTAACTGTCAAGTGTTGCAAAAACGAATCCACAGTTATAAATAAAGGTGATAACCCTTCATTTGATCTATTCTTATCTCTAGACTTATAACTTATTAAAAAATTCATTTAAGTCCTTATGTTCCTCGTGATGTTGCTTTATTGTGATTTTCAATTCATGCTATGAATAGGCGATGTTGGCAAAAAATATTTAAATAACTAGAATTATGGAAAAATTCAACAGTGCTAAATAAATTTATTTAGGAATTATTTTTGACTCAGGGATGTAATGTAGGTTTCATATATTTTAATTCTTTTAATAATCACTAGATGAAAACTAGTTTGAGGCTGCAAATGATGGAAATTATTAAACAGAAAGGCAATATATTTTTCAGTTTCACTTAGTATATATTTATATTGTTACTTTTCCCAATCACTGTAACTTAACTTATGTGGTGATGTTGTTAGTTTCATTATTATTTTTATTTATAAAAATAGTGCGTTTTTTGTTTGTTTGTGGGTTACTTTCAAGAATTTTAGAAAAAATGTAAATAAAAAATAAACATAAGAAGAACGATTTAAAAAAAGGCCATTATCAGTAAGTGAAAAGAGTGTGGTATCATTTTGAAGTTAAGAAACTTTGGTACATACAAATTAAAGTATGAGAATGGTTTTAGCAGCTGGGTATACACAACGACAATATGCATTTTCTTCAGAGTATGTTTCAATTTATCCCCATGAACGCATAAAAATTTAATATTTGATATTTTAGAAAATGTTGATTTTGAATTGAAATGAATTTGTTTGCTGGGTAGGTTTTTATATACGATCTTAAAACTATTATTTTTTGTGTGTTGTTTTTGTTGTTTGTTTGTGTTAACTTTGTTGTTATTGTTTTTATATAAATATATACATATGTATTTATTTTATTTGCTGTTTTCTTTTTTCCCTCTTTGCAGAAGATGCAATAAAAGTTCAAAGTGCAATGAAATCTTTTTTGTTTCTACTTAATGTGAAAACTACTATTCGTAATGATTTATAAATAATGTAGTCAGACATGATTTTTTTCCTCATAGAACAGGTTGTAATAAAATTATTTACTTTCATGTTATAAGTGCAGATCAAAACCAATCAATTAATTTTTTTACATTAAATATTCTCAAAAAAATATTTATATTTGAATTATGCGTATAAGTAATATTTAACAGTATGATTTTCTTAAAGATATATTAAGTATATATATGAGATGTTATTATATTGCTATTGATATATGATATATTTTTTCATAAATTTATATTTAAACAAAACAGCACAATTTTTTGGTTGTATACTACAAGTGGTGAAGATGGTCATTCCGTATATGACGCTTAAAAAGAATCATCTCAGACATCATAAAGTATGTATATTCAAAATTAGAGTCAATTTAAATCTATCCGTTTGTTGTTGGCACGCTCACTTCCACAATAATTGACAGAGCTCAATGAAATTTTATCTGAGTATTTCTTATAGTCTTGAGAAGTATCGTATTTAAATCCACCAAAATTGGTTCAGTAAATTAAAATAAATACACCGATGTCTGGGACATCCTCTAAGTTCAAGCAAAATCTTTTCTTAAAATTGTCAATTATAAAACGATAAATTTCCATTTCCATTCCATTTCAGTAAAAAAGGTTGTAGCCAAATATATAAATAAATTTATTATCACATTGTGTTGGAGGGTACTGAAGATTCGGCATAGCCGAATATAGCATTATTTCTTGTTGGTATTAAATATATCTTGTGAATAATTTTTCAAATAAATAATTTATTTTGATATATGTAATTATGACGAAAAGTACTTAATTTTTGTTATATTTCATCTGTTTTGTACAAATTCAATTTATATTTTATTAAAAAATCTGTGAAATTAGCTAGTATTTGTCAATGTAATTTAACTCTATTTCTTTAATATTTTAACACTTGATTTAATTCCTTTGAGCTCTTCCTAATAAGAGTCAATTCTTTTATTTTAAAATGTAACATTTAGCTTAACCCACTTTGCTATTTATTTAACAACTTTAATCATCTATCATCATTTCTTTTTCTATTGCTCATAAAAATCTCTTCGAAATATTTTCAAAAACATTAATTGATAATGATTTAAAGACATTAATCATTATTATAAAATTAGCTAGCTTATTTTGTAAATAAGTTAATAAATACTGAAGAGGAATTAATTGTAAAAAGGTTTTGAAATTAAAATATTTAATAGCAGAATTTTAAATAGTTTTTATACCAATAATTAATAATATATATATATATATATATATATATATATATATATATATATATATATATATATATATATATATATATATATATATATATATATATATATATATATATATATATATATATATATATATATATATATATATATATATATATATATATATATATATATATATATATATATATATATATATTTTTTTTGTTCTTATGAATGAAAGCATTGCAACAAATTATTAGCTTCTTTACCGCAACTGTAATATGATTGTCATACCAAGAACTTTTTGGACAATTTTCACTGCTTTTGGATAATAAACTTTTCTTTAATATTTTCTCGATCTTTAGCAAGATAAAACTTTGACCCGCAAGTTGTGAAAAATCTACCAGAGCATAAGTTTCACCATCCATTATGCAACATAAATATGTCTTCACTTCACTTCTTGTAGGGCTAAGTTGAGTTTTTTTAAACATTTAATAATTTTAATATGCATATATTCTGGTCACTTATTTTTATCAGATTAACAATATATTCATTTATTTAACATTAATTCAAGCGTAGCTTAATTAAAAACATGTCGAATAATATCTGGTTTAAAAGTTATAATAAAAATCGTGAGTTAGGAATTGTTCGATCTCAATCCGTATATTATTAAATTGAACTGACGATAATACGTGATTGCGGATAAACAATAATCATATCTTCCTTAAAAGTATAAATGCTAAAAATTTTCTTTCATTAGATACGACTTTAAAAAAAAGAGCACTTTTAGAAATTTTAAGTAATTTGATATTGCTACTTTGTGGCAGAATATGTAATGGTATTTGTAGAATATTCGCTAATTAAAGTTAAAAATATATAAAAAGTTTATTTGCAGAATAATTGCTGAATCGAAATATTCGTTAGGATCTTTAATTTCTTCACAGATTGTGATTTTACGATTTGTTTTCATATAGTGCATTTGGAAAAGGTAGATAGTATGTTGGATAACAAACACAAAGTAACTTAGAATAGTGAGTCATTTGATTACATAGATTTGTTATTTTTATGTCTTTGTGATTCTTATTGTTTAAGGTGATAAGCAAAATATGCAAAATTTACTGATGTTTTGATGATTCATCAAATCCTTTATTAATTATTCGAAAATATAAAAAAAATCATTATAACCTTTTAGGTATCTAATACAACTCTAAACTATAAGATTATTCTGAAATAAAGTATATAAATTTGTATATGAAAAAATTGAAGTTTTGTTATGAATTTAAGATATTTTTGATTTCTAGGAGGAGAATGTACGATTATTTGCTGGAAATTTCAATTCAATGTGATTTTTTGGTTTATTTCTTTGTTTTTGGTAAAAATTTCCTGTAAATTTTGTAGAGTTTTCATTCTTTCGTTTGTATATATGTGAATGTTTGTATGTATTTACCTTTGGGATAACAAATCATAAAGTTTATGATTTGTGGGTAGCAGTTTTACAAGAGAGAAAATAACTTTTGGTATTTCGTTTGTTTGTTTATTTTTAGTTGATGTTGTTTTTATGATGTTTTTGTAGTTTTTTATACTGTAGATATATTTTTTTTATTTACGACTGTTGATGCTGCTGTTGATGATGATGTTGACTTGACCATCATATTTGTGTAGATGTATTATCAATTTATGTTTGACAATTGTAACAAATTTTCATTTTCCTTAACTTTCCATACTTTTCTACTTTTTCTTTAACATACAATTTTTTATAACACAAGGTATTCTTTATGGTTTGATATATTTCTCTGTATATTTAACTTTATATTTATTTACACATTTCTTAAAAAGCATTGTAACTTGTATATTTACAATAATATTTTGATTATATTCATTATTAATAATTCTTAAATTTTGTGTTAAAAATATATTTTTGTTACTTTAAGTTAACACGAATTTCACGCCTCATTATATTCTTTTTTTTTTTTTCAAAAAAATCCGTTTATTTAAAAAGTTTTCTTTTGTGTAATTTTTTATTAAAAAATTTATTCCGTGTTTATTTTAACATCTATTCGTTTTGACATTATCATTATAACTGAAAATAGCATTAGTTCGTGTTTCGTTTTTTCTTTCTACTACTAAAACGAGTCTCTTTTTCTGATGCTGATGCTTATTTTGCTTCTTTGTTGTAATATTTTTTTGTTTTTTCTCGTAGCTTAAAAAACCGAAAAGAAAAACCAAAAACTCTAGAATAAAAATAATATTTTATCTTTTAGAACACTAATGGTGTTTCAATTCCAAATAATACCTATTTATACACACAAAGACGAGAACGATTTGGCTGAATATTTTCTGTGAGACTGAAGTTAACATAAAGTGTATGTGTATTGTATTTTCTGAATGTATATATTTTTGTGTGTTGATTATCAAAATATAAAAAAGGTTATTTTTACAAAATGCTCAGGATAATTTTGTATATATATGTGCATGTGTTACAAATGGTTATAAGTGTTCTAAAGAGAGAGTTTTGTGATATATTACGTGAAATACAATATTTAGCTGCCTAAGGAACGAATTGGCATAATACACTGAAATACTGTACAAATTATTTCAGTTAAAGTAAAAGCTTAACATAATTATGTAAAGGAGACTGTTATCTACATATTATAGCGTTTAGTTAGATAACACATAATTGTGACTAAGGTATATTTTATTTTTTGTATTATTTAACATAATATCGAATGGAACAATAAATAAATAATTATTATCTTAACCGTTATGTAATAAATTTATGTATTTATGTACTTAAACATATCTTGGTTTTTACATAATATATTTAATACTTAAAAACAACTTATATATAAACTTGTTTTAGAAAATAATTAATAGAGTAATTAATAGTGTAAAAAAACAATTAAAAGTAGTATTATATCAATAGAACGGTTTCTGATGTAAAGGTAGTTATATGATTGTTGATCAACTGATCTTCCATTTACATTTTCTTGAATTTATGCAAAAGATTCCTTTAATTTCAATCTTATTTATTAAAATGATCTATAAATATATCCTCCTTAGATATCTATATTTTCTTTGTCATTTATAAATATAAAAAACTATTTGATTAAAAAATTATTAAATAAACAAACATTTTAATCAAATTAACTTCGTTTTAGCACGTAGAATTGAATTAATTTGTGTGTTATTTTCTTATATTTTTACCAAATATATGGTGATCAAATGTAGTTTTCGTATTTTGTTTGTTAAATCAATTTAATAGATTTGAAGAAAGTTCTTAAATTTAATGAAAAATTCTGTTATGAGGAAAAAAACTATTTATTTAACACCTTTTTTCGTTAAAGTTCTACAAAAATTGTCCCTAATATTACCTACAAAATTTGGTTCAGTGTATATTTATAAAATATAAGATTAATAAAAGATCCATAATTATTGGTAAGTATTGAATTTTATACAATTTTTTAGATGAAAAATCAATAAATATATGTTGTTAAAAATAAAATTATGAAAAAAAAAAACAAATCTTTTCTATGAAATAAATTATCCAATAATTAATTGCTAAAAAGGTTAATTTTTGAAAAATCAAGAGTTCGGTAATAAACCTATAATTTGTAAAAAACAATTAAGTAATAATTATTTTTATTTATATTTTTATTTTATTAATTTATATAAATTAAAACTTTATAAAAATTATTATTTTAAGGACAAAATGAAATGTTTGGTACAAAATTATTTTTTAGTTCAAGTTTAGTGTTTGGTAAATAAACAAGTAAATAAATAAAAAATAAATAAAAAATTTAAATAAATTCTTAATTTAATTAGCCATATTTAATAAAAAAATATTTTTAGCAGAAAATGTCTTTTTTAAATTTTGAAATATTAAAAAAAATGAATTTTTAGTGAATGTAAAATTTTGCAAAATTACAAAATTCATAAATATGTCAATATCAAATAAGTTTAAATAAGTTCAAACGAGATAATGAATTTCGGTTAGCATAAAATATTCAATTCTCAAAATCACCTTGAAGTCCATAAATTATAAAATATATTTGAGTAGTAGTATAAAATTCCATAAATTTTAACCCAAAAACACTGTTACGAAATTTTCTAAAAATTAGCACATAGTTTTCTAATGGTACTCAATATAGCACAAAAGATACCGTTAACATACGACATAAAAGATAGTACCGTGATAATAATTTAAATAAGAATACAAATTAGATCATTCTACAATAACTTATGTTGTGAATGAAATTGATTTTTTTAAGATTTTAAGAAAACACGACAGAATCTTATACAAAATTCTGAAGATAAATATATACATACCACGTAATTAAATATTTTTAAAAATTGAATTATGTTATAATTTTGTTGAACTCATTATAAATATTTTTAAATTTAATAGATTTTTCTCTTTATTTCATTGTATTTGATTTGTCTGCGCATTGTTTATGTTAAAAGTACCAAAGTGTAAAATAAAATTACAATTAAAAAACAATCCCTTTATTATTCCCTTATCGCACAACAATTACAATAGCAGCAACAACAAAAGTATGATTGGTTGTATAAAAAGTAAAGTTTCACTCTAGATCACAGTGAAAAAAAATGGTCAGTAGAAATTTATAAAAAGACAAAAACAATTCATATGAAAAATAATAGCAACAACGATGAACACAAATGAAAAAAGGATTTGGTTGGCAGAGTAAAAAAAAAATAACAAAAATGAAATGTTTGTGCTGTTGGCATAATTTGTGGTAATGTTTTATTAGTCCATTGGGAAGCATTACAATTTTAAATGATTTATATATTCGTGGTTAAAATTGAGATCCGAAATGAAAGATGCCAACAATAACAAATATCACGAAAACAACAAAAATACAATATAAAAAAGGGTTTTCAAAAGGGATATGCCCAAAAAGTTAAAAGAAGAAAGAAATAAGATTTATTGTAATATTTTTTAATATTCTTGTTTAAACATCAAAATTAAAAATTAATTGATAAATAACAAAAATAAAATTAGAATATTATAATACATGTCACGTAAAAATTGATGTGATCCCTACAATTTTCTTTTATATAATTTGAATATTTGAATGAGTTTCGTTCGTATTAAAAGTTTATCAAACATTTGTTATAATTGAATAAAATTTACAAAATCTCTAAGAATTTTAATGAAAATACAATGAATTTTTCCAGATTTCATGAGCTTTTTAAATAAGTAACGAATTTTTTATTAATATCTTGAAATTTAAAAAACTTTTGGCATTTCATATACCTGACCACCACAAGAAAATCCTGAGATAGAGATAATGAATTCAAATAGTATTAAAACGTTGAAAAACCTAATAAGTTTTTTCAGTGATCAGTAAGTGATTACTAAAAACATGGATCTAATACTAGATACTTTCGTTTGATTAAACAAATTTTAGACCAAATATTTTGTAGAAAATGTGGAGAAACAAATAATATAATTGAAATCGTTGAGACAGTCTCCCAATTTTCTCCAAACTTTTGTTGGTAGGTTTTCTAAGGATAATATTCAAATCTACAGTTTTATTTTAAAACTATTATATTGTTGTCTGTCAGCAATAATTTTTGTTAAATTGTTTTCAGCTTTTCCATTAAATATAGAATTCATGTCACTTATTATCTTTCATGTCAAACAAATGAATAATATAATAAAATGTTAATCTAGTTAAAATAAGTGACATCTTTTCAACAAAACCCAACCTGGACCTATAAATAATTCAGCAAACCTTTAACAGGCTCTATAAATACTAAAATTTATAACAGGTATATTTACAGAAATATACTTTCATTCATAATACTTCAAAAAAAACTTATTTGTGGCCACACACATATATATATATATATATATATATATAGTATATATATATATATATATATATATATATACTATATATATATATATATTATATATAATATATATATAATATTATATATATATATATATATATATAATTATTTATTTACATTCAGTAAACCATTCTTGATATATACTACTTAAATAATTGTTTTATCTAATAAAAATAAAATATAACTTTTTCTTACAATTTCAATATGTTATTAACTGTAAAACGCAGTATTTTAATATGTAATATACATCATTTCCTTACTAGCGGTACAGATAATAATTATTTAATTTATTTTTTCCATGTCGAATTATGTTTAATATCAAAAAATATATACGCCATTCATCACTAACGTTATATATATATACAGTCTACTTTATATAATATTAATTATGTTATATATATATATATATATATATATATATATATATATATATATATATATATATATATATATATATATATATATATATATATATATATATATATATATATATATATAATATATATATATATTGCATCAAATCAAAATGTGAGTCAATTTACCCGTCTGTCTTGTTGTTGGCCGTTTGGGCGCTCACATCCACAGATAAGACAGAGCTCAATGAAATTTTGTCTCAATATTTCTTATAGTCCTGAGAAGTTTCGTATTTCAATCCAGCAAAATTGGTTAAGTGTATTAAAATATATACACTGATGTCTGAGGAATCCTCTAAGTGAAAGCAAAATCTTTTCTTTAAATTGCCAGTTATAAAACGATAAATTGTCATTACATTAAGGTATGTGTTATTATCAAAATTAGGATCAGTAGAAAAAAGTCATAGCCAAAAATATAAATAAATTTATTATCACATTGTGGTGAAGGGTATTATTTAAAAAATCCCTGAAATTAGCTGGTATTTGTCAATTTAATTTAACTATATTTCTCTAATATTTCAACACTAGTGTTTTTTTCATTTTGGCATCAAAAAATCGGTAGGACAATTTTTCACTTGTATTGCAAAAGTTTGATTTAGTTCATTTAAATTTTTTCTAATCTAATATTATCGCTTTTACTGGTTTTTAAAAGAGAGTTGGTTTTAAATAGATATAGCTAAACTGATTATTTAATGATTCTTTCTAGACATTTCACATGGAATGACAAAAATAATATTCCTCTAAACGGATTTAATATTTCGTCTTTTTTATTTTATCTTATTTCATGTTGTGTGCCTTATTCATACGATGAAATGTTCTTGGTTCTCAGATATTTATATTGCTTAAAAAATTAACAAAAATAAATATCCTATTCTTATACATAAATGTATGATTTTAATGATATCTTAATTTAACTGTTAATATAATCGACAAATTTCATAACTGTTCATAAAGATGTCCAAGTAACATTTCTGTTCGAAAAAAAGTCCAGATTATTTTTTTTTTCATGGATGAGAAAAAATATTAACCTTATAAAACAAGACGCAACTCGTAATAAATTGAAATCTACATAAATAAATAACAAACCAAACCTCTCTGAGACTTTCACACATTTTATGAAGTTGAAACATAAAAAACGCTCAAAAAAAAAAATAAAATACGCAGTGAAGAAGTGAAAAATAATAATATTGAAGGTCCTGACTCATAGTCATATTATTGACACGATTTAAGATCAAATGATCATCGAAGGTCATATGATTATGATTTGGGCAGCATTTTCTACAGTGGGATAATCTAAA
Organism: Cochliomyia hominivorax; assembly: GCA_004302925.2. NCBI lineage: Eukaryota > Metazoa > Arthropoda > Insecta > Diptera > Calliphoridae > Cochliomyia > Cochliomyia hominivorax. Next base: position 103,072,215 of record PYHX02000158.1, on the reverse strand, counting down.
CTTTACAAAAATGTATAGCACAACTTTTTAACAGTTAAGGATCTCCATTTTTTCCACAGTTAAGGATCTCCATTAAAGATAAAAAATAAATAAAATGAAATGTAAATAAAGTATTTAATTAAAAATATTTTAAATGAAGTGTTATTTGATTTATTAAAAATATTATATGCCCACAAAATATTTTTTCGTATATTTTCCTATAACTGTTTAAGTTTGCTTAATTTGTTGCCAGAATAGACTTTTTGTTGCTTCTATTTTAATTTTTATTTCGTGGTTTTTTCTTTGAATTTCATGGTAATAATAGTCACTGATATATTTTTAAGGTTTCATTGTCATCTACAATTTTTACACCTTTACGCTGAATATTTTACAAATTCAAAATTAAAGTTTATTTTAAATATAAAAATTGAATATTTATTTTAAAAATACCTATTTATTAGTTTATAAATAAAGTGAGTAAAATTGAGCAAAAAAATTCAAAAAGATACTTAAAAACAATTCAAGGCCAAAGAATTAAATTGATTATTTTATTATGTTCATGTTTATGTCTTCAATATGAAATTGGTTATAATACCAAAAATATTTAAAAACTTTTCTGACATTGCAAATTAATATTTTTTATTAATAAATATTTCTGAACATGTACATTTATAGTTAAATAAAATTATTAAACTCAATATTCATTCCACTTTATATTAGTTTCTTCAATCACATTCCGATTTCTTTATTAAAACTCATAATTTTTCAATGTCAAATAAAAATAAAATTATTCCACTACACATAGAAAATGTCTATGTGTGTGGCTATATATGTCAGATTTAATATAATAAAAAAGTTTATGAAGAAAATATCATAAAAATACTGCACAAATTCATACCCAAATGAAATGAAATTTAAACTTTATTCTGTATTTCCGATACATCTACAAACAAACATGTACATATGTATTTCCATATTTTTAACAAAAAATAAAAAAAAAAAATAATTTGATTATTTCTTTTGTTTTTCGTTTTTTTAATAGAATTTTTTTGAATCGTGTACTGTCAGAACATGCTTATATTTTCAATATTTCTTCATTTAATATTTTTAAATTATAAATAAGACAGATAAGATTGAATATTTTTGCAGGTTGTAAATAATATTGACTATATTTTTAAGGCTCATGAGCTACTAATGCGATTATTTTTATCTGTTTAAATATTTGACAACTTTTGTTTTGAATTTTAATTCTTTTAGTTATTCTATGTTGAATTCTTGAAGCTTGAAGCTGCATCAACAGTAGCTTCAATATCTGTAATATTTTTTTCGTGTCCAGATATAAAAATTTTTCTATTCTTTCTTCTGTTGAATAAATGCTCCATATTGTAGATAACTCTCATTGACGATAATGATTTTATGTCCTGTGCTTTGGTGCATGTTAACTAAATTGAATTTTATTAATCTAATCATATCATTAAAGATGAGAGAAAGGAATGTATATCGTAGTCTACTCAATAGATATGTATACATAAGTCATAAAGAGATTTATATGTACGACCTTTAAAATATTGAATACAATATCCCCTTCGGGCTTCAATGGTGCATGACTTGTTGCTTCTATTCTTAAGATGTTTACTTAAGATGTTTACTGATGAACAGTTTTGCCTTTGATTTTCTTTAAGGTGTTGTCTGCATTATGGCACCGTTATTTCTGTTTAATAAGCTTTATTTTGTAAAAACAAAACACAATATTTTACATAGAATAATAAACGTTAACGGTGGCAATATGGCTTTTTGTTCATATCATTCTGTTTTGCTAATGTTATTAACACTACGGATTCTGCTTTTCAACTTAATTTATTTATTTTATAATAAGATTTTTTGTATAGAATTAAAAACTTTTTGGTTTGTCTTTAGTTATTCACTTCTTTTTGAATCTAATTCTATTAAATCCTGGGGTGGCAGCATTGCAAATCGCTTTTCTTTCTATTTTCCCATTTGAGTAAGGATTAAGTGTTAAATGTATTTTAATAATATACAATTTTTGTTGTTTTTATTTTTATTAAATTATAATTTCATTAATTTTTTTTTAATCTTAAGGCTTGAACAACGATAATATTTTGGTTATCAGTTGTAAGTGTAATTATTAAAATTTTCTGTTCGTTTTACATTTCTTTTCTTGAAATTTTAATCTTCTTTATTCACATATCAAATAACATCTATTTGCAATCAATTTTGTTGTTTTTTTGGTGTGATATGATTTTTACCACAAAATTGATTCTTTTGTAGGACAACAAAACAACAGTAAAAAGGCAGAAAGAGAAAATAAGTGGGATAAAGGTAATACTACAACAACTGTGTTTACAGCATGTATTTCCTTTTTGGTTATATGTATGTTTTTAATACGGTTAACATTTATTAGAATTTACGTTTGATATATATATATATACACATATGTATGCACTAGAACAAAAACATGCAGAAGTAGTCAGTAATACACACACATACGCATAGCTCATAAAACAATTAACAATTTGTTTGTTTCAGGTTTACATTACACAAAAGATTTTCTGCCCGTTTTCGTAATCCTTAAAGTAGAAATTTTCATATAACTGAATGCAATCAGTTAACACAGAGCAACACAGATATGTCTGTATGTATGTTTATACGCATACCTACACAAGCAATCAGTTACAAACAAATACTTACTTACATTTACGTTTATTATCAATACATACATTACATTTGACACACACATACAAATATATTCCATACAACATATAGATTTTCGTTATGTGTACTAACGAACATGATTATGTGGTCGAATCAATGAACACTATGATTTGTTTTGTGTCAATAACTGTGGAAATTTGTACTGAAACGTCTATAAGTAGGTGGCAAAGGGATTTATTTTCATTGCATCCATCTTGTTCCTCTTTTTTTCCATCCCCATGTTGTACACCAACAATAATTTCGTTTCCGTAGAAAATTTGTTGCAAATTTTAAAAGAATATCAAAGCAAAAATGAATACTCAGGTATTTTCAAAAATATCAAACAAGTTTTTAACTTTTTATTTAAAATTGTATTTTTATTTTAAATTTAATATTGTGCTAATTTTGTTCATCTTTTCACACCTAAAATCAAAAATAGCCTCGCCTAATTCATTTATGAATATTTAATGAATTTATATACCAGTTGACCATACTTGCAAAACTGCATTCATACATATGCATAAGTTTACAAATAAACACTTATATATTCATATATCTATACATTTAAATATACATATACACTTATGGGCCCATGGCAAAAATATGCAATTCACAAAAAAATGAAAAATAATCCTAAATCACCTTTACAATCCAGACAATTCCAACAGTGGCAACAGCAACAACAAAATGCAAACCAACAACAGCTGCATCATCATTGCCACCAATGCTGCTATAACCACTAACACCATTATCTTTGTATACAAAATATCAACAAACACACATAAAAATAAAAAAATTAGCAAAAATTTTTTACCATTCAACGAGTCATCAACATCAGCCACGAATGTATTTTTAGTCTTACAAATGACTGAATAAACGAATATATGGTATTATTTATACACATATGTATGTGTGTAACTATTGAAAGTATATCTATAATATAATCCTACAAAATCATCAAATTAAAATCTCATCATTTTATACAAACTTTATTTACATGCGAATATATACATTTATACTCGTGCAAAATAAACTGACAGTAGTTGTATTAAATACGAAGGCCTCCTTTCTGGCACTTTATTTAGGTTTTAGGCTAAGGGATTTTTTTCAAACTACATTTGTATGAATATATTTCATCCACAAGCTCCAAAATCTATGAACAAACAAAATTGTATTATATATGAGACCACAACTACTAACACTGCCCACCGCTGTTCACCTACGAAAAATGCGGAAGAATTGTTTATGTGAAAAGGAATAAATAAGTTGTTCAGAAAATTATGCCTATTTACTTCCAAAAGGTGTAATTTATACATTGTAAAAAGAAAGAAATGCATATAAATATGTAACAGATTTCAAATTATGACATCCTTTGTTTAGTGTATTCAAGAATAGGAAAGTATATGCCAGAAAATAAATGATGTGGGATCACTTTCAAGATTTATATATGGAACCATATAATCTATTAATAATAAGATTTATAGCCATATTTCACATACAAAGGATTTTAAGTATTTAACCATTATTTTTTCATGTTGTATCATCGTTTTATAAATTAATTAATTTTTATACAAATTTTCATTTTATTTGTCTCAGTGTTGCACAACGCACCATGTCCGTCGTCTTTTCATCTACATGTATATACATATGTCGTGGTTTAGGTATTGAATATAAAATCATGCGTTAATTTCATTTTGAAAGGACAGGCTAATGAAAAATCCTAAAATACCAAATACCAACAACAGAAAATTATGATAGCTAGCATTTTTGCGTATATGTGTGTCGTTATATTGACAAACTTACAATTACAATGGAATGAACAAGAACAAACACATACAAATTAATGAAAAATACACATCATAATTATCATAATGATGAAGACAATGATGATGATGAACAATAATGCTGCTGCTATTGCTGCCTGTCATCAATGGTGAGTACTACAATTATGGCTGTAACGGTGGCATACATCCATTGGTTGCACATAAAGCAACCACAAATATGAAAACATTTCGTTTGTGTATATTTTACGTAAATAAAAGTATTTTTATAAAAAAGTGTTATTTTCCAGTACTGTATAAACTGAGCAAGTTAAAAGTGAAAAACATTATTATTATTATAAAGTGAAAAACATTATTATTATTATTATTATTAAATTCACATAAAATTGATTGTTTAATTTCAGTTTTGCTAATTACTATATGAAAGACTCTTTTTACCTTGTATATATTTACATGTTGTATATAAAAATATAGGTATTTATATATGTTCATTCGCATTTGGATTTTGTATTAATAAGAATAGTAATTGTTATTATAATAAAAAGTTTGTTTATTCGCATTGTCATTTTGCATCGAAAGTTATTGTTATCGCCACTAAAAATATTTTTATTGTCACTAAGAAATATTGCTATTCCAATAATCAATTAGTTTGTTTTTTTGTTATTGAATAAAATATTTTCGTATGAAATATTTCTATATATTTCTCATTTTATATATAACTTTGGAAAATATATAAGCATAATATTTATAAATAATGAGAATATTAATCAATCAAACATATTTAAAAAACATAGTGCGACCACAGTTTTCTTTTTTATTAAATAAAAATAATTTTAATAGACATGTTGGTAATAGCATGTTGGTAATATTAATAAATGTTTGCCGTGAATATATAAGTGTTTGTGACAAACATATTGCGAAATGACGTTTCTCTGCGTGTATACACAGACCAAAAGTATTTTGAGCATAAACATGCATTTGAAAGTAATGACACAATTGTTTATTGTCTATGTAAAATTGTAATTTATGTGTATGTACACTTTCATTTCTTATACGCTACATATCTGTAAAGTTTAATTTGGTGAAAAGGAACTACAAGAGTAATTGGCTGGAAAAAAATAAACAAGGGCATGGAAAAAATTACTTATATTTTATCTGTTGTCATTTGATAATTCCAGGTAATAATAGAGACAATAACAAAACAAGTTGAAAAAAGTGAAGTACACAATGTATTTATGAAAATTACAAAGTGTTTATGACAGCTAACAGTAATTAAAATAATTGTGCATAAATTATAGATTAACAAATCGCAACAGTCAAAAAAATAGTATATATATACACACACATATATATATATATATATATATATATATATATATATATATATATATATATATATATATATATATATATATATATATATATATATATATATATATATATATATATATATATATATATATATATATATATATATATATATATATATATATATATATATATATATATATAATATATATATATATATATATATATATATATTATATATATATATATATATATATAATATATATATATATATATATATATATATATATATATATATATATATACATATAACAATATAATTTACAGCAATAGAACTACTCAATTATAAAATAAAAAAACATGCACACTTAACAAACATTACAAATTAATATATAAAAATTATCATTATTAATAAATGTCATAATAATTGGAACAACAGCAATAATAACGAAAACTTTACAAAATATTTGCATTATTATCATTATTCCTGTTATTGTTTTTATATTATTTGTTTAGAAAAAAATCACTGAAATGAAAATTAGAAATAATAACAACATAAATGACAAAATATTTATAAATTCAAAAATAAAATGGCTTTCATATTTAAACTGACAAGGACGAATATTTTTACACTTTAATTTCTAAAAATACATTAAATAAAAGCGAAAAGCAAATAATAATTTATTCTTATTTAATTTAAATTTTTAAATTAAAATGAGAAATGAAAATTAATTGACATTTATTTTATTACATATTGAAAATTTATAAATAAATAATAAAGGAAAAACAATATAACGATATTTCAAATAATTTCCATTATTGAAGAAAAGAAATTATTAAACAGTACCCGATGCGGTACTCGCATTATTTGTTATGAAGAGTTTAAACTAATACAGGTTAAACTAATGCAGGTACGAAGCTCAAAAAGTTCCAGACAAGGCCGCTGCTGAAAATTTAGAGACTAAAACAAAGTACTGAGGTCAATTTTGTTTATTCTTGCTGCATAATGGATGATGAAATGTATGTACTGGCAGATTTTTCGCAACTTCGTGATTTAAACTATATGTATCTGACGCTAAAAGGAACCTTGAAGAAACGTTAAAGATCCAAAAGCAGTCAAAATTTTCAAAATAGTTATTGGTATGACAAGCAATATGCAGTTGCAGCAAAAGAAGCCAATAATTTGTTATAACGGACTTTATAAATACCTAAACTTACATCAAGGAATGTTTGCAATTCTTTTATCCCATTTATTAGATTTCATAATGTGTCCACTTATTTTGGTCTAACTTGGCATTTTGTGTTTGCCAAAAAAGTAAATAATTTTATCTCTAGTGAATACTAATAAAAATTAGTTCTTTTAATTGTAAGAACTATTTCAATTATGTTAAGAACTTTTCGATATCACTTCTTAATTTTTCGATCAATTTTTATTAAAAATATTAACAAATTTCACTTCATTATTGAAAATAATTTAAAGCGAAAATAAAAATTAAGCTTTCAATATCTTTAACTAGGACCGAACTTATTAAAGAATAGTTGATCATATTTTTTTCCGCACATATGCATAAGAGCAATGAGTGACAAAATTTGAAAACATTAATAATTTTTTAAGTATTTCTTGAATTTCGCAAATTTAATTCAATCTTTTTACAGTTAATTTTTATAATAATACACACTGTCTCACACATACTCTCAAATAGGATTCATTTTATTATTACGATTTTTAGTTCTTTTCTTATATTCAAGCAATCAACCATAAACATTTATCAATAAACTTATGATAAGAAAAACATTTGATTTTTTAACTTTTTAAGTACATCAACAACAGACAATGTGTGTATATGTTACCATGCTTAAAGGAAATAATCATATCAATGGGTATACATACATATATGTAAGTAAGAATGTTTGCATAGTTATATTGTTCAAGTGTATGTGTTTATCATTTGTTTATATTAAAAGTTGTATTACATACATTAAGTGGACTGTAGTTGCCATAAAAAAACTAAAGTGCTTCTTCTTCATCATATTTCCCTATTCTTCTGAATTCTTTTTCAGTTTTGTTTATGTCTTGCATTATTTACATTAAAAAAGGAAAAAAGAAAAATAAGTATAAATAGAAAGAAAAAAGAATCATTGAAAAACTAACAAATTTAAAACAACACTGCATATATTCATATATCTGTATATATTTACTTATACAACCAAACAAACATATATGTATATAAGTAGACCAGAGCATATGTTCCAAGTATGTTTGTATCAGAATAGTCATTTTGATACATGACCCTTTAGCCAGGAAACATGTATTAGATGTTCACCACTTACATTAACAACGTTCAAACATAGAGATACTAACTATGAAACAAGCACATGTATCCATAATACAACCAATAATGTTATGTTGGTATTCTTACTATGTATGTATATAGACATGAATATATATGTATATAGACATGAATAGTTTAAATTTTACTTACTATATGATCGTGTATTATATTACAATTTATTCATACAAAAACCAAGTATACAATTTCGTTCGATGTCCAAGTCGATATAAAAAAATTAATCGATTTTAATTAAATTTAGTCCACAGATAATTCATATAAGGCGCTTATGAATAATTCAGATTCAGAATAGTTATATGTAAAAATATTTAAAGTTCGACTAAATGTTTATTGGGTGTTTACTTTGTATTGTTGTTATGGCTGTTTAGTTCAAAGATCTTCTATTATTGTAATTTTTAGAAGAGAAACTTTATTTAGTATTTTTTTGTTAAACTCAAACTAACACAGCCTCATCTAAATTTACATATAAACTTGTAGTTTTTGAAAAAATTTTTTGTGATTTTTTCAATGTATTAGAATTTTGTAAAATGTTATATTCTTTTCAGAAATATTTTTAATGGTGATTCACTAATATATATGTATATAGTTAAACAAACAAATATATACGCATATAAATATTAATGTATGTAAGCGTTTGCGTATAAAAAATAACAAAAATGATAAAAAAGTGTTCGACTATAATCCTAACTGATGTTTCTATTAAACTTTCACATGTGCTTTCTGCTGAACGCTTTCACCTCGCTCTTTATCTCTCCACTATGCTTTACATATTAGTCTGTTATTGCTAGTTTTATTGTAATTAAAATACAAATATAAATATGTATATTTTAAAATGTTAGTTTATTAAAAACAGTTTCAATATTTGTTTATTTAAGCGATGAAAAAAATTACAACTATGAAAATTTAAAATTTTGTTATGTAAAAACTGAAAGAAGAAAAAAGAAAAAAAAAAAAAAAAAAAAAAAAAAAATATATATATATATATATATATATATATATATATATATATATATATATATATATATATATATATATATATATATATATATATATATATATATATATATATATATATATATATATATATATTTAAAGATATCCTCAGGAGTTTTATAAATCAATTTATTATTAGTTTTCATATCTAGAACAAGCACATACTTACGTTTCACCCTTACCTCTCTCTCCCACCAAGTCTTTTGGAAAAATACTTACTTTTTAGAAAAAAACAAATAAAAAAAAAACAAATAAAAAATTTTGCAATTTCAATGCGTGTGTGTAAGTGGGTTTGAAATTATTGTTCTTGTAATTTTTACTAACAATTTTTTCTCATCTATTAACAACTTTTGGATGTTTGTTTGTTGTTCTTGTTGAGAAATGTTAAAATGAAAATAGTTGCACCCTTAGTGAAGGCAATAAATTTTAAACTTGACTTTTATATAAAACGCGTTTTTTTTCAATTCTTGTTGGTATTTCCACTTTTAACAGATTTAAAAAAATAACAAAGTTCTTGTTTCATGTCCTTGGAGTATTTGTAATGGCAACAGCAATAACAACAAGAGCAACAAATAATGGCAACAGCAATAACAACAAGAACAACAAACAATGATAACAGCATTATGTAGGAATAACTGAAAAGCAAAGTTTAAATGGTAACAAATTTTTTATATTCATTTTTTTATTTTATTTTCTGTTTGTTTGAAAATATTATTCTTTTTCATTGGGTTCTTTTAGTTGAAAAAAATTCTTTTTGGCCATAAACAACATATTGCAAAAAAGTAAGAAGTGAGAACATGAGAAAAGTTCCTTTTTTTAGTTACCATTGTATTTGTTTGTATTGGTATGTAATTTGTTTTATTTTCGTTAAGAGTTGAAAATTGTTTTTCTTTTTTCTTTACTTTGACACGAATCAATTTATTGTTGCTAAGGAATGGGCTGTAAATAGTTTTCTCTAGAAACCCACCAATAAAAACAATAAAGATCGAAGATTTTTCACATTTTTGTTTGAAATATTTTGGTGTTATTGCACAACTAAGAAAGTAATTTAATAATTCTCGATTTTAAAAACAACAAACATTTAGAGGTCAACATTTCAAAAATTTTCTAAACTAGATTATGCTTTTAGTTATTTCAAACTTCGTTCATATTTAGGATTTTTTAATTTATATAAAGGGATATAATAAAATTAATTTAGCAGTTAAATTTTATTAATTTAATTAATTTCTATTGATGCCATTATGCAAAATATTTCTTTTTGTTAGAGACAGTGGTTCTAAAATATTTTTGAATATATTTTTATAACTTTGGAACTATTGAGTAAGTGCAACTGCTAATTTTTCAGTGAAAGTGCTCATTTAATTGATAACAAGGAATACCAGTTCTTCGTAGTTCCAAACAATGCGGGGTAGACTCTCTAAACTTGGTCATTTTTTAATCTTAAAAATTTTTTTGTGATTTTTTCATGTATTTGAATTTTTCAAACTGTTAAATTTTTCTCAGAAATGTCTTTAAATGGCTGTTTACTAATATATATGTATATAGTTAAATAAAAAAATATATCATGTACATTTCGGACAAATTTTGAAAGAATTTTTGTACATTTGTAATGAAATATTCTTTTAAAATAAAAACTAAAACTATGTAGAGATGGAAGTATGTCTACTACAGATGATTTTGTCAATATTATTTTGAAAATTAATTAAATTAAATATTAAATTTTACATCAAGCTCTGTTAAAGTCATTATGCTTCGTTTTGAGCATTATTTGAATAAACTTTATGGGTCATGTATTCCCATGATTTCTCTATTGCTGTTTAACGAACTGCATGTTCGTTAAACCATGATTTGAAAGGAGTGAAGTGCATATTCCAGCTATTTGTTATAAATTGATTTAATCACCTCTGATGGAACAAAATAAATTTAAGATTTGCTCCCTGGCTTAATGGTAATACTACCACCGCCGTAAAAAATTTCTTTTCTTATCACATATACGTTTATAGAAATATTCGACTTAAAATAGCAACAAAAAATAAATAACAAGAATTCGAGAAAATGATATTTATTTAAAAAAAGTTCCGTTAAGTTGCACCTCAATAAAAAATATAAATAGAGAAACGAATTAAATACATTACATTGTAAAATGTTGAGAAAGTATTATTTTGTTGTTAATTTTTTATATGTCATATGCATGTATTTGTATAAATATTTTCTATGTAGTAAATATAGCACTTACAAGTAATTTGAAAATTCATAACTTTCTCTAATTTTTTGTGATTGTTAAAAGTTTTGTGTTTATCGTTATTTTATAATATGTTTATAGCCGAAATATATACAAGTCGCTAATAATATATAGCGCAAGATATCACTTTATATTTTTACTTTATAAATAACTTAATTTTTATATTAAAAAATGAAAAACTAAAATTCTGTAAAAACACTTTATAACAATACGAGCAATATCAGCAACGGTTGAATGAATTTAGAAGCAACGATATGTTTCTTGTAGCTACATGAACGGCAACTACTACCAGCAACACCATTAACATTAATAGTATCAGCAACAGTACCACCAACAATGACATTAACTACACAGATACAATATCAACATTACCACAGTTATTTACTTTAATTGTTGTACATTTTAATTTCATTTTTTATACTTTGGATTTTTTTTACTTATTTTACTTGCAACTGAAAAAACAGTATTCAAGCAAATGTTCATGTTGAACTAAAACAAACCAAGGACCCAACATGTCAGACTAACATATAGGCTGACTGGCAGGCTGGAGGTTTTATCCTGCAATTCCAACTACGATTGTGTTAAAATGTTCATACTTGTGGTTAAAAGCAGAAGGGGGTCAGAAACTACATAAAAATATTTATACAAAAAAATTATTGTTTTGTTTGGATTTTTCGTTTATTATTTTTTTCATTTTTTACAAACAAAAAAATCTCAAAAGTTTTTGTTCATTTAAAAACATAAAAAATCACGTGCGACATACCCTAGAGACTTAATGGTGTTTGGTTTGGGTTCAGTTTTTATTATTTTTTATTATAACATTTTTTCTCTTGCCATTAGTTGGCTGTAGGTTTGGCGAGCCAGTTTATGATGTTTTTTATTTATTTTTTTTTTTAGGATTGAAAATAAAAAACACATCAGAAGCGGCAGCGTCAACACCAACAGCAAAAGAAGTAGCAACAACAACAAAAAGCAACATAAAACGAAATGTAATTTAAAGTAAGTTGTCATTTTATGATGGTAATGTTTTCAATGTTGTGATTTTAATTTAGCTGGGTGTTGTTTTTCATTATTTGCATTATTCTTGGTCAAACATTTTTTGACCTCGAAAATTAAATAATGAAAACAGAAAAGTAAAAAAGCAAAAAAAAAAAAAATAAATAAAATAAAAAAGAGAAAACAAATACAAATGAAAATGTAACGTCAGAAAATGTTAAAATAAATTTTGGTATTTTGCGGCGAAAATATTTATTCATTTATTTACAAAATTTTACTCACGTTTTATTTACACAGAATTAAGGTGTTTTAAAATTAATTTTTCTTTATTAAAAATTTGTTTAATTTGTTTGTTTGTTTATTAGTGAATTCGTAATTAAATTAATAAGAATTTTAATGTGATTTTAGCTCTAATTGAATTAGGAAATATGATTTAATGACAACAGTACCCCATTTACAAGGCTGTGTATATAAACATATATTTGTGTATATAAAATTCAAATATATAATTAATAATATTAAAAATTTATGTGTTAAATATGTTTGATATTTTTGGTATTATTTTTCATTTAAATTATTTTATATTAAACATGAAATATTAAAAAAATATCTTCACCGGAAATTAAAGAGCTTCCGACTTTGCTGCTACAACTTTTTTTAGTTATGCGCAACCGGATGTTAATTGTTATGCAAGATACAAGTTGTTGTAGCAGTAACAGTAAACATGTAGCAGCATCCAAAATATAAACACGACAAGAATTAAATAAATATAAATAAAAGAAACATACACACAAACTTTAGTTGTTTATGCAAAGTTCTGCTGAAGTTTTTTTTTGGGGAGTTATATTAGTTTTCATTAAAAAAGAGTTTTAGTGCATTTTAGAACTTTACACTCTACACTCATTATAAATGATAGGTCATCTGCACGTATGATTTACATTAAAATATTTCAGGTATAAAGTATTAATGACATGTGGTGGTGTTTTATAATTTATGTTCATAAGAGTAATATTGTAGTACTTAAAGATGTCAGTATATATTCTTTACAGTAATTTCGTTCTAAGATCGTATTAATTTATGCAAGAATTGTTTGTGACTTATTTCATTTTTTACAGTTTGTGTGTACCCAATAAAGTTTACAAGTTTATTGTAAAAACAAACATGTTTAAAAAATTGTTAAATATCTTTCTATGCATAAAAAATTCAATTAAAAATAAAATATTTCAAAAATAATTTAGTATGAAACATATAATATATATCAAATATATAAATATAAGTTTTAAAATAAACGCTTCCTGGGTAATTATTTTCTTGACATTCGAATTTCAAAACTTTTTTGTAAAAAAAAAAAAAAAATTAAAAATGTTAACATTTTTTTTAATCACTATTTTATTCATTTTCTTTCATTTTATGGTTATTTTTTCTTTAAATGAAATTCTTCAACTGTCGATGTATCTATTGATTCTTTTGCCGAGCATGGTTGCTATTTTTCTGATAACGTCTGCTGCAATATTTATATTGCGATTTTTCAATTGTTCATGGCAACATTTTACAAAACTCTTAACGGGAATTCTTTGTGTCATAAGTTCAGCTTTTTTATTATTAATGATCAGTTTGACGGCATTTGTTTCACGAATATTTTTCAATATTAATGCAAAATAAAAGGAATTGATTTAATAAAAAGTAAGTGTGTGAATCTATAATTATATTTTTTATTAAATATGATTTTATATTCTTTTATAGTTCTCGAAATCGTTTTCAACAATAATGTAAACGAAAGTTTTTAATTAAAATTACAAAAATAAGAAAATATATACATGTGTATGTATTTATATATATATGAATGTATGAATGTATGTATGTATGTATGTATGTATGTATGTATGTATGTATGTATAAATTTTAACACTCAATTTAATATTCGTTTATATCCTCATAAGTTTAAAAACTAACACAATCTTGTGCAAATATGTACAACATTTGTGTGTAGGTATGTAGCAGAGGAGACGGTGGTAATCATAAGACTATTCCAAACTTTATTTCAAACATCATAAAAAGTTCTATTGAAATTTATAGCCAAAACTCATAAGACTTTAAAGATGATTTCGAAGTTTTCGCTTATTTTTCCTTTCTACATTTTGTTTCTAGATTCATTTGTGCCACATTTAACATAAAAAACAAACCCAATTGCAACAACAGCCACATAAAGTTGTTACTAACTTTGAAGGCAAAAAACATGCATAAGTAAAGATGTATAAGTATAAGCTTTTGAAGAAAACTTTACAGAAACAAATATATTTTTATTAAAATTTATACTTATTTTTTTGTAAGTTTTGATAATATCTTCAATTAAATATGCAATATTAAAAAAATATTAAATATTTTACAACTTTTTAATATTAAGACAATTGAATATGAAATTATTTATACCAAGAGGGATTAAGGGATGGAGAAATTTTGTACAGATTAAGGCATTTATAAACAATTTAAATTAGAAAGTGAGTGAATAAAATAAAATAGGTTAATTTTTAATAAAATATTGCTGCCTCCAAATTTCAATATTTTTCATTTTAAAACTTTATTTTTTAAGCAATAAGAATGAGAGTATATAATTTTTCTTTTTCTTTGTATGTTATCCTTGAGATGGATATAATAGATCCCCAGTGATCAAATATAAAAAATTTCATAAAACGTGTTACTTTTGTAGTAGAATTTTTTCTTATTACTTTACATATTTTAGATATATATTTGAATGCAATAATTGTTTACATAAGGAACAAAATTTTACATTTCATTTACTGATAGATAATTTTGATATAAAATATTTATATATAATTTGAAGAAACAAATATGAAATACAAATACTCTCGTATAAGTATAAAAAAAATCTACCTACATTTTTTAAATTGAGTGAGTTGTTTCTGTTATTTTGTTATTTGGTGAAAAGCGATTATTATATACTCTACATTAACAACTCAGACAGCATCGATGTTATTGCACACATCTGAAAACACTGTTTACATTTTAAAGTTTTTCTAAGATTTAAAATTCGTGTAGGTTTTAATTTTATTGCGGCTGCAATTCCAACTCAATTTATATAAATTTTCAATTTTTTTCCAAGTTTTGTCCATTTAAATTTGAATTATGATTACATATTTCATTTTCTAAATATATTTATTTTAGCGATCTTTTTGAGGTCCCACCTTAAATTTTTTGTTTATTGTAATTGACACTAGAGTCTATCATGTTTAATATTATGGAATTGGAAATGATTTCTACATATTCTCAAATAAAACTGAATTTCGAAATAAAAACCTTTTTAGTTGTTTTGTAATGTCAGTGAGAAATTTCAAGTCAAAAGTCATTCACTTCAGTCTATGTAACAAATATAACATTGTATCATATATTACCTTCTCATATGTGTAAAATATGATGAAATGTAAATAAATTGAAAAATATATAAGTTAAGAATATGTAAATGTATGTACGCCAATTGAAAGCAAATAAAAAATTGACAAATAGGCAGACAAATTTGCAATAATATTAAATTTAATGATGTGCACATAATAAAGTGTCAAATATCAACAATATGACGACGATAATGATGATTGTACATTTAAAATAAAAAATAAAACTCCTCATCAACAAACAGGGAGTAAAAGTTACGTCTCTTACTACGTACTTATTGTTTTACTATTGTTGCGATGTGGATGACAATAGCAACTGTATGGTTGTCTATATAATCGTCAAATGTATTGGCATACATTTCATATTTTGTTTTTAACAATAAAAATATATATGTATATAAATTCTATAGCTGTCCGTCTGTATTATTGGGATATAGAGAACACAAATATGTGTGTGAGTTTTGTTTTGTTTTGTTAATATCGAAAAACAGAGATGTTCATCAATTGTTTTATAATTTACATTCATATTTATGCAAAAACACTCAAAAAGTTATGTGAGTAAAATCAATAGAAAAATACATTTAGAACAAATGAAATTTTACATTTTGTTTTGAAACAAATGAAATTCATCCTTATTTTATTATTATTTTTATTATCAATTTCATTGATAATAAATGTTTTTTATTTATTTTAACTGCTTTAAATATAACAACATAAACGATAGAAATAACTGCTTTCATTTACTTAAAGTTTTTTACCTACATTAATTACAAAAATGCAAATAAGTATTTAAAAATTGCATACATAAGAACATATACATATAATTATATAAATCTAAAGTATCTTTAAAATAAATAAAAACATTTTATACTTTATACTTTCCATTTTTATTGACTTGCGGGTGACTTGATTTCCTCTTGTCGATTCTCCTCAATCACTGCACCACGGATTGAAGTGTCGATTTCTTAAATACAAAAATGTAAACAAATATTTTACATGAAGAGTTCGTTTATATATTTAACCAATTTTTTTAAATTACTTATGTGTATTTGACGAAATTTCAAATTATCTCTTACCATTTCCTGTATTTTTTCTTGGTTTTAAATATTTTATATAAATTTTTTAATATTATTTTACCTCTTAAAAATGCCATACCTTTCACCACATTGTTGGTTATGAATGGTAACAACGAATAATTATGGAATATTCCTGATATATTTAAGTTTTTCGGATTTATGCTTAAGAATTATTCGTTGTTACTATTAATAACCAATAATGTGGTGAAAGATATGCCATAGTAGGTCTTGATCAACTAAAACTTCCTTTCTTATTTTCGGTAATTTTTGTTATTTTCTCCTAAAAATGAATGTTCCTTTATTTAAATTTCTAATAGACTAGGAGGAATTGAAATTTTTTAAATTATGTTCTGAATTATTTAATTCAACAAATTTTAGTTAAAATTATTAAGTTAAATTAATCCTTCCTTGTTGGTTAAACTGATTTAAATGTTCACTTGTTATTTCCTACATACTAATCGAATTGTTCACAATATGTGGACTATTAATACCAAAAATGATTTTTAGTTTCTTTCATTTTTGTACTGAAACTTAAAAATTCGAGACCAACGATTTTATTTAAAATATTTTCATTACTTAAAAAATAATAATCAAAAAATATTTAACAGTTTCCGTTTTTGTTCTAAAATAAATTATGTATATTTATTAAACATATCAGAAGAAATATTCTGCAGCTGCCCTCAACAGTCCAAACATTTTTTGTAAAAATAAAATCGCAGAAACATGTCAACCAACAACTTCTATCGCATACTAGTAGGAACTCTTATTTTCACATTCAATACAGTGATGGAAATGTGGGATTTAACATAGGCATCTTTAAGTTATTGAAAGTTATTGAGAGGTGAAATAATCTCGTAGCCAAAGGGCAAAAAGGAAAATTTCACAAAAGTATAAAGTTAATTGTTTGGTAATTTTATTATGTATCAGAAATAATTTCCAAAGTTTTATTATTATTTCTTTAAATTATTCGATCTTTTGGTCTTTCCCTTATGTAGTTATTACTATAAACAATTCTAAGAGCAGATAAAATTTTTTAGCATCACTGCATAAAAATATTGGTGTACAGCTGTGAGTTTCTGTTTATGTAGCTGTTAGTATGTCAAATACATGAAAAACCTCAATTGGCAGGAGAGGTGAAATGAAGATTAATCGAAGTTACTTTATGGTAAAATTAATTTATGATTACTTCAAATTACTGTAATTATGTCTTTCAATTAGATAATGTACATAATACATTTGTTAATGTTTTGTTAAATACTATATATAATTATGGACGTATATTACATATATAATAATATTATATATATTTATTAAGAAAGTATGAAAAAAATAAGAAGGTATGAAATTCTACGGTATTATTCATTTAATAGGCCCCTATATATAGAAAGGCCTTATGCAATTTACTCTTTTATATTATGATGCTGTGGTTCTAGGTTTTTGTTATATAATTGTTTTTTTTTTTTTTGTTTTAGGGGTGCTAATTAGTACCATACTAAAGGTAATTTAATTTTATTTGTTTACATTTTAAATGGTTTGTTTTACACTTCCTCTACCGTTTGTTTTGTGCTCATTTGTTTTACTTTTATGTACAATATATTTCTATATTACACTCCAAAGAACATTAACCGGATAGAAGACCTTTACTTTTGTTGTTGCTGGTTTTGCTTAATAACAACTACATGCTTAAAGTGTGTAAGTATTAGTTGAATGGTTATTATTTTATGAGTTTGTTTCATGCTAGTTTTATTTTCAGGTTATCAAAAAGATAAACTTAATATACTCCTTCATATGTTGCAAAGGAATTTGAGAGTTAATAAAAGAATATATTTATTATCTTTTTGTTGTGGATTTACCTAATCTTAGAAAGAAAAAAGAACATAAAAATGTATTTGATCTTTAAGACTGAATTTTTATAACTAGATTTCACATATTGGTAATATTAATAATTTAAACGAAATGGGAAAGAGATATTTAACTATACACTCTAAATTTTATATTTTTATTTTTGCTTACAATTTTCTTTAAATTGTTGAGAATTCTATAAATTTGTTTCAGCTGTTTTATAATTTACCAGACACAATGTCAAATGTTTAATTGTAGTGAAGCAGTGTTTGTGTAAGAGTCAAACAAACATTAGCGGTTACGTCATTTTGCAGTGACAACGACATAATACCAAAAAGACAAAAACACAACAGCAACAGAAACTAAAATTAATAAAGTAGCAGCATAAAAACTAGAAAAATATTATTTTGAAACAGCATCATTCAGTTTGAAATTTTTCAAAAATAAAAGCTAATGTTGCAACAATAGTGCTTGTGACAATTGTGGTTAAGTTTGTGACAGTGACGAATAGTTTAGAGATAGTACAGTGACCAAAAATGGTAGTAAATATAACGAAAAACGGTGTAAAATTAAAGAAAAGGAGGCCAAATATAGCCAACGAAACGAAAATTTTCATTAAAAAATGAAAAAATCAAATTAACGAATTCAAATGGTGAATATGTACCAACTTCCTCAAGGAACCGTTTTACTAGACAAACCCTAAGATGGATAAGGAGATGTAGCCCACATACAAAGCTAATATTGATTATCGAGTATCTGTAAATATACTATAGTAAGAATTTGGTCCGTTTCGGATCGATTTGTGAAATTTCTTGTTAAGTCTAGGAAAATTTTTTGTGCAGCAAAGAGCACCGGCTTAAAGTTAGTTTTATATAAAAGATAAAAATAGTGAAATGTCAAAGGACGGTGGTGAGCCGACCGGCTTGTATTTCTGATGAAAATTTTCTTACATGTTTCTTTATCAGCTGATCTCGTTTTTGCATTTTCATGAATATATTTTGCATAAATTCGTTTAATATCAATGATATTAATTAGAATATTCTATAAAATATTTTTCTTCTTAGATTTCTATAATCAGTTTACATAGTTTTAGTTATTTCATTTTTTATGACAAAAATAATAAAAAAATATTTGACCAAGATATAGTTAAATAAACAAAAATTTAATTCAAATTTAATTAATTTTAATATGTATATGAGTTATTGCCGTTTTGACGTTTTAATTAAGTATATTTGAAGAAAATTCTTTAATTTAAAGAAAAAATAAGTTAGTTGTAATAAAAATCTATTTATTTAACACCTTTTTTTCGTTAAAGTTATACGAAAATTTTTCGTTAATATTACCTACGATATTTGGTTCAGTGTAATAACAACTATATAAAATATTATATATCGTATAAATAAATAAGTTTTGCTTGGATTTAATTATATTTTAATGCAAAGAAATTCTAGTTGTGTATTTAAAATTTTTTAATCATTAACATAATTTGTTTTTGTTTTTTAAATTTAATTTATAACTTTGTTAGTTAGTTTATTATTTGCTAATTTTTTATCTCTCTAATTTTCATTCTTCCGATTTTAGGATAGTTAGGAATTTAGGATAATAAATTTGTGTTCTCTTTTTCTTCCAATAAAAATACACAAAAAAAATTTGAAGATAAAAAATATGAAATTAAGGTAACACAACATTTTATGTTCATCATATTTTCTTCATGTTGTTGTCTATTCCGATTTATGCTCATAAATTTTTCGTGATATCCCGCTGACTACTAAAATATGCTTGTAATTTACTTAACGATCCTAAAATATTGAAGATATTTTAGTTAGTAGCTGAGGAGAAATAAAAAAAATCAAAAGCAGCTGCGAAGGAGTAAATGGAAGAAAATTTAATATATAAATCTTATTTGTTAAATCTCCAGTTTTTGAAATATATTATCAAAAATATTTTCTTTCCAATTTTTTTTTTAATTTTACATATCATGATTAAATTTTCAAATTTATTGTGTATATTGCGAAATTTAATTATAAAATGTGTAAATACCTGCATTTGTAAATAGTTATGAATATGATTATGATATGTGAATTTCGTATTTTTTTAATTATATAGTATTTTCTCAATGATACAAGTATAAATATATATTCTTATTAGTTTAAAACAATTATTTCTTTGGCCAAGTATATGTGCTATCGTATGTTAAGAGGATGAATGAAATAATTAAGCAAACAAAAAATTATATAAGAATAAATGATTTAAAAATATTTCCATTCTCAATACATATTTGATATTCATATTATATATTATATATATATATATATATATATATATATATATATATATATATATATATATATATATATTATATATATATATATATATATATTATATATTATATATATATGATAGTTAAGCAAAAATAATATAAAATAATGATTAAATATTTTCATTATATATTTGATATCATATAATATATTATATTCATTTATATACATATATTATATGATATATATATATATATATATTATATATATATATATAATATATATTATATATATATTTTAATATATATATATAATATATATATATATATATATATATATTATTATTTATTATATATAATTAATATATTATATTATATTATATATATATACATATATTTACATATGTTTTATATATATATAACATATGTGTGTCAGGTTAAATTATATACAAATGTTAAATATATTGACATATAAATATATATTGAAAGAATAAAATATATATTTATAGACTTAATTAAATATATATTCTTCATTATTTATCATTATGTATGTATTTGTTATATTGTATCTATTATCTGACTACCTTTATGCATGTTTCTATGTTATTGTATGACATTAAAATAGGCTTTGATGACACACACTTTTAATTAGATTTTTTCATAATGACACATCTGTAAAATGCTTTCATTCATTCTTGTTTGTTAACTGTAAATTAATATGGGCTTACATTATGTTATGTATATGTACACATATTTACATACGAGTGTTTTATTTTTCTATGTATTTGATAACATCCGTGTGTGTCAGGTTAAATTATAACTGACAAATGTTAAATTATACTTGACAAATAGAAAAATATGCCGAAAGAACTAAAAAGAACAATAATATTTACTAGACTTTAATTAAAAATATATGCACGGAGTTCTTCATTATTTATCTAAAAGAACTTCAAGGGTGTTGCCTATATAGAAAAACCTATTTAAATTATTTGATGTGTATGTTTATATGTTTGTGTCCATGTTCAAAAATTTCTTAATTTTTGAATTTCTTGTCAATGTTTTAAATGATCCTGAGTCATCAGGTGAGAAATAAAAAAAGTTATCTTGTCATCATCAAATCAACAGTGAAAGCTTAAAAATCCCTGTTGTTATAATATTCTTCTACAATGTGTATGTTTGTATAATGTTTTCAGGAACAGTTGGCGCTTTTATACGCTTTTGTGTGCACATAATGTGTGTGATTGTTTTAAAGCGCTGTAATGGTTTTATAATAATTTATGCGTTTGTAATGGGAACACACACCACAAGCGACAAAAAACATACAGCGAACAGTCAAAAGTGAGAATTCATTTAAACGCAATACTTTGAATGACACACATACATATATGAACAATATAACATAAACCAACACATTAAGTTTGGTTTTGTATGCTCTAAGGGATATCAGCCCAAATAACGAAAAATATTTTTCTTTTGTGTTTTTTTTTTGGTAGCAACTTATTTTTCTTTTTTACTTTAAATGGACTTTAGCCCAAAAAACGTGGAAAGTAATGTTCAAATAAACCTGGTAGGTATCATATAGAATTTCATATAAAATCGGAAGAACGATATGAACAGAAACTATTGAAATGGCAAAATAATATAAAATTGAAAATGGAATGCAACATCTACTTAAACTCCCCTCTCATGCAGGACATGTAAACGGAAGTATGTTAAATGTTTCGTAAATGTTAATTTGCATGTATGTGTCTTCATCACCATCATCACCAACACACATTCAACAGTAACATCAACAGCAGCATCGTCATCATCATCAAAATGATCATCAACGTCATCAACATGTCAGTGTAAAATGAAAAGATGAATTTGTGTAAGTAGTCACTCATACAGAAAATGCGTAGACAAATTTCCATTTGACATGTTTTATTGTTGATGCTTTTGTTGCGGGTGTAGTTATATAATTTTTTATTATTCTCCTGTTATGACTGAATTTCAGGAAGAGAAAATACATAATTTTAGTGAAATTTGGAAATTAGTTTACATACATACTATGCAAAAACATAATACACAACTACTATTACATTGAAAAACTTTTTGAGATTTCAATTTAATTTGAATTGAAATCATTTAAATTGATATGAAGAAGTAATTTGTAAAGGTTTAATAAAATTAATAAATTTTCATTAATTAAAATTTCAGTCAAGAAATATAAATCGTTTGTTAAATTGTTTTAGTTTTTGACAAAATTTTGTACATTGTCATTCAAAGATGCTAATAAAAGAGTTTTGTATTTTTTTTTAGCTAACAAAAAAAAATAAGTATTTAATTCAAACTATTTCATGAAAGAGAAAATATTTAAGCATAAACTTAAACATCTCATAATAATGCAATACATGGAAAGAAACCCTCTTAACCACACATCTTCACATACTGATACAACTAACAAACAAACAAATTTAATAATATATCCTATGTAAAATTAAAAAAAAATATATATTTATGCTCTTTATATACTACATATATAGATACATGATATTTTTTTAGAATATCAGCAACAACACCAAATGTATCGAAATAAGTGAAGGAAACGAAGTAAAAGCATAGGAACGAGCAGTCAGCCATTAGAATATTCTAAAATTCAGAACCTAAAAACGAGAAAAAATATCAAGTGAATTTCGACAATTTATTTACAAACTCTAGCGCATAGTTATCTAAAACTGTTTATGCAAAATAATGTTACATTATATTTTTATCGCAAATGCCAAAGAGCTGTGAGACTTACAGAATTTACGAAAGAAAAAAATAAAACTACAACAACATTAATTTTTTATAAAAGAAAATAAACAAACTAAAAACTAAAAGAAGTAACTGTTTCAAATACTCCTTTACACATGTATATGGATGTATATAAATACTCGTTCACTAATACTTATGAAATTCTACAACTCCACTAAATATGTTTAAGCTTTTTAGTTTTACTTTTAGTAAATTTGCAACTTTTGTTGTTATTTTGTATACAACAACAATACTTTATATACTTACTATAACAGTATATTGTTACATAATTCTGTGAAATATTCAGTCGTTGTTTTTTCTTTGGAAACTTCCGAGAAATATTCATGAATTTTTGTGGTTTCTTAAAGTATTTTTATTATATATTGAAAAAAAAGTTAAAAAACATATGCCGAATATGAGTTTGCACAATTTTAATATTTTGAATGTTTATACTTTTCAATTTATTTTGAATTTGAAATTATTTAAAGCTTAATTATTTTTGTTACGGAGTTATACAACATAATAAAATTAAACATTGATCGGTTTTAGTAGATTCGACACTTTAGTAAAAGAATTTGGCCAGATTATTTGTAACTAATTTAAGATACAGTATATAGTAGATAATTTTCAAAAAAATAATCGGTTTAGCAGAAAAAAATAATAGACTGGTACAATCATACAATAAGATTATATCCAGAATATCTAGGGTAATATAATATAAATAATATGAGTTATTTAAATAAATTATACGCATCTTTGTTTTTGATTTATAGCATTTGTGTTTAATTATAAGCCAATGAAATTAACAGTAATGAAAGTATTTAAACTAAATTTTGCGGACATGAATCTCTTATACATGATAATTTTATGATATTTTAAAATTGTGTTTCTTGAAGCAACCAACTATTATACTCCTACTTTATAAATATAATAAATTTAAGTTTACAAAATTCATGTTTTACAAACTTTGATTATGTCAAAATATTATTAGCAGTCATCTAAATAAAAACCAGTCCATTTTGAATTCTTTAATATTTACCTGAAAAATTCAAATTTTACCATGATACACTGAATGCAACAGAAACTAATTCAAGTTAAACAGAATTACATTTACTCATACATCTTAATTAATCTTTATTTTTTTATAAAATTAAAATCAATTGTATTTTTTCAGACAAATTGATGACATATGCAAATCACATATCTTAACAAAATGAAAAAATTAAAATAAAATAATTTTATATGTATTTTTGCTATACTAAATACTAAATATTTACTTACACTCTAAAACATTGAATTATTTTATTTATAAACTTATTTATTAAAATAATCTGCTTTTTTAGTACTTTTGTGAAAACGGTCATTTCTCTAAACAATCCTATAAAATTGTGTTGTGAAAAAAATATATTCGTAACAACATTTTAAAAATAAAACAGGATAAGGAGGAATATTAAATTTACACCATAATTACACTTTGTGAAATATGTTGGGTGTGATTGCTTGAAAATACTTAATGGCTGTTTTTTATTATTTGCATGTATATGTACATATATACATATATGGGTATTACAAATGTATAACAACTACAATAACAAATATTTATAATAAAGTTGTAAACTGAATTTTCATCAAAAGAGTGTGGTGTTTGATATAATTTGAAGGGAGGACAATAATATTCATAACAATAATGGGTGGCAATATAAATGATAATGCCGCTTTTGCCACTGAATCCAAATCTGAGTCAGATTCTGATGCTGATGCTGATGCTGGTGGCAGAGTTGTCTGTTGTAATATGCTAATAAACTCGAGTACAATTCACTACTCTACGAAAACATACAACAACTTTTCTGAAATATATATTTTTATTATTTTATTTTTTAACAAAAAAAAAAAACACATACATATATACATATTAAAATTTCTATGACTGGTTGGTTGGTGTACGAATATTATACTTATTTTTTGTATTTTATTCCAGTACTTTTTTTCTTTATTTTTCGTAAAGTTTTATTTTTTGGTGGCTGTAAGGTTTCGTGATAATTTGTAAATTATTACGAGTGTTGGCAATTTATGCACAAACAACATTCAGCAGCATTGTATTATAAACTTATTATTATGCTAAGGGATTATCTGGTTTTGTTGTTAACAATAAAACCAGTTAAAACAAAACCTAGAGAGGGAGATCTGGCCAAGATATGAACGAAAACAAAAAAACGATTTAAAAAATTGTGTGCCCTTTTTAATTAAAAAAGTACGAAAAAAGGAATGCAATTTAAAGATGAAAAAAATTATAAACCCAAATGTAAATAATATTTTTATTTCATAAAGATGAAATTAAAAACTTTTTAAAATTTTTAATATCTGTTTTTTTTTTTTTTTTGAAAAATGAAAATGTCAGTGATGTTGGCGTATTTAAATTTATTTTTATCACTCATATGTCTCATGTCTTCATATGAAGATAAAAATATTATAAAAAGTGTTTGTTTTGTTTTTTTGTTTAAATCATCCAATAAATGTGCATATACGCATTTTACAGTAATGTTTATATGCACATGTGTGTCAATTCAAAATGGTTTTTTTATTTTTCCGGTAACTTTTTTGTTTTATTTAAAATAATTTCATAATAAAATATACGTATTTTAACATAAGCGGGCGAATTTTCCTTTTCATGTTTTTTTGGCAAATTTTTTATATATTGTCTGAAAATTGCCGATGCGACACTGAGTAAAACATTTCACCTGTATTTTACCATATTTCATAATTTGTCTTCAGTTTAACAGCAATAATCCTCCATATAACAAAAGGCTCACCGTAATAAACGTCCGGTTTTACTGAGATTTATATGGAAAAAAATATGAAGCCCAAATGTACACATATAGTTTTAATATATATTTTTTGTAAATAATATGACATTATTTTCATTCAAAGCATACATCAATGAAAATGAATCAAATTAAAGCTTTATAGTATTCTATATTAATATTGAAATCATAACGTTTAAAAATATAGAATTAAATTTTTATGTAAACTTTTTCCTATTTTCCGCAAATACCTAAATCCGGAATATAGATATAAGTATCTAAAATAAATAAAAGATTCCTCATGTAATATTATCTTTAAGGCATTAATTTGAACTAAAGATTACCGTGTTTATATACTACCACATGTATAATGTATGGAATAATTATGTTTAAAAATATACCTTCAAACATAAAATTGAACAATGAGTAAAGATATCCTCGTTAACAGGATATAGAGCTGGTGTTATATGATGTATATATGTGTGTTTTTTGTATATTCTTATCTGAAGCTGATTTTGTTCAATCATGGGGTTGTTTGTCTCATTCTTGTTTTATTCCTTATCTCTGTATTTCTGTTCTTGTTTTTATCTACAGAATGATAGTGACAACAAGCACCTTTTGTAGGTAAACTTTAAAGCAAATACAAATAAATATACGTTTACCCATACACATCCACTTGCAAACAGGCATACCTGTGAAAGACACTCAATTTACCAAACTATTAACACTGCAACTTCATTGTATCTATTCTCAATGTATTCATCGTGTTTACTGGTAGATGTTTCTTTTTTGGTCATTTCATATACAAATATTCATATATATGTGTAGATATATGTATATATTATAGCTTTTTGTTCATTTTGTATTGTATTGTTGTGTCATGATGTCATGTACACTTTGAAGTTTAATATAAAATTTTTATATTGTCATTGTAACTTTTTACACGTGTATGATGGAAAATGTTGGTTACTTTCAATGAACAATAAAATAAAAAAACAAAAAGTGAATCGAGGAGATTATTTTAAAGTAAAACTCATAACACTTTCTGTTTACTACGACTGGTAAAAACTACAACAACTTTATAATAATAAAATATATCAAAAACAACTGTAACAACAAATTTATTTAAGCTGAGAATATGGTTTCAATAAAATAATGTCAACGTATTAAAATAAAACTTTTAAAAATTTGAAAAAATAAATAAGTAAATAAAAATTCTCAAAATATTGTATTTTTTAAAGAATATATTTAAAATAAATATTTACTGTACAATCAATATTCGATATATTTTGACTGGTGAAAGTGAAGATTTTATATTTTCATGTTAAATTAAAAATATTTTGCTGAATACGATTTTTAAAGAAATATATGATCTAAAAATCATTACTGCACTACTAGGTAAATTCTAATCAAAACTTATATATAAATAAGTAAACCTCAATAAAGAACACAAAAAAGAACGAAAACAACTTTGTAAACAATTTAAATTGATGGCCATCATGAAAGTTTATTAAAAATCCAGGATGACTACATTCAAAAAGTTTGTTTACATGTTTATTTTTTTACAACTATAGTTTTTTAGCTTTTGTTTGTTTTGTAAAATTTAATAAAAGAAAATTTCTGAATTAAAATAAGAAAGAAAATTGCATGCCTGTTATTATTGGTTCCATTTATAATAGACTACGACTGCAATATCCAATATTGGTAACAACAATTTGTACACTGTTCATTGTTAAACCTCAATGTACCAAATATTTTGTTATAAACCAACAATATTGCAAACATTGTAACTTGTTTGCTGCTACTACAACTGCTGCATGAAAAATTCAACAAATTGGTAAAAATCATGAAAAACAAAAACAAAAAATATATAAATAACCAACAAAAATGAAAATTTTTAAATATTTTTAAATAAAAAAACTACTGGCATGCTAAAAGCATAACAATGACATAGTATATATACACACATACTTTGATTGAATCCACATATACAGACATCTACACAATTACCTTTAACCACATACTATGTATTTGTATTGTATGTCCATATAAATACACGGTACACATACTTGTATGAAATAAACAAACAAACAAATAAATACAAGTACAGCACTTCATACTATTTACTTCTTTTGTTGTTACTGAAATTGTGCTGTTGTTGTCGAAAATTCAGTTACCGTAACGAGCATTAATAGTTATAACAACATGATGTTGTGCTTTTTCTTCTCCTTTTTCTGGTCGTATTAAATTTGTAAACGATATAAAAATATATGAATTTACTAGTGATAGTGCACAATACGTTACTGAAATAAATATAAAATATTTTAAAAATCCCAGTTGTAAATTTGTTTGACAGTTTAAAAACAATGATAACATTTTGATTTTAAGAATAATTTATTTTTGGCATAATCATTTTTTGCAGTAAAATGTTATGCATAGTATTCTACTTTAAGAAAATTTCAAATATTTCTACACAGGATCATTAATATATTTACGTTATCTCCGAAATTCCCATTGGTATTGTGACAAATGCATTAAAAACAATTTTAATACATTTTCCTCTCTTAACCATGTATGAAATAGTTTTAGTTTAAGATAAATATTTTTCACATTGTTTAGCAAAAAAAAATTATGCCACATTTGTATTAAAAAGAAAAAATCTTAGTACAAAATGAAAGAAATCTCTTACCATCATGATAATCATTTTTTCCTCAAAGTTAAAAAGTGCAATTTTCTTATGTATTTTTATCTCACATTAGAATTAGTCATTAGATGCCATTAGCTTAATGAATTCATTTCAGCAGGGATCACATTTGTTAAGAAACAGTATACAGTATACTGTAAACATACGCATTTTTAAAGGATATCATGCAAGGATGTGAAATATTTGTGAGATTTTTTTAATTATCATAACGACCTTAGTTGCAATGAGAATTTTACTCACAAACATAAAAATATAGGTGGTTGTAGAAGGCAGTTTAAAAATATAAATATAATAAACTTCATTTTAAGAAAATTAAAGGAAAGAAGGACTCTTTAAATTTTATTGCATAATTATTAAATATATTATAAATTTTATTACAAAATTATTATATTACACATTTATTAAGAAAAATATATAATATAATAATTTTCATAATTCACGCACAACAAATCATAAAGAAAATCCACTTTAGCAAAAATCCTATCATGTAATATTTTCAATTTTTTTTTGCTCATGTGCGAAAAATAATTCCACAAAAGTGCTTCAATTTCAATTTTACTCAATGCATAAGATTACAATATAATTCATATAAGCTCGATTTTCACAAATACGTTTACATTCACTCACACAAAAAAACTTACACATATACACTGATATGCTGTACTAACATACATATGTTCATATATATTTTTCGAATATGAAGGTATATCTTTATTTCTATTGCTCTATTGCAGACGAAAACAACAAGAACAATAGCGATACAATGAAAATAATAATAAAATAAATAAAAATAAAATATACCATCAATTATGTTATTTTACATCCCCTTTATTATGATGATGATTCTTGTTGTTTTCTATATGTTCATGTTTGTATGTCTTTATGAGTTATATGCCTGTATTGTAAATCTAAATAGATTTTAGGATTATATAGTAAATTTCGCTTAAAATCACAGCAATTTCTTTTAACAATTACATTTCAAGCGAAAAATATTTAAGAGGATTTTACTGATATAAACAAAGAAACAATTTTCATACAAAGTAGATGATAACATATACATCCATATGTATATATGACCGTGCACATACAATTACTTTCAAAGATAGATGGTTCATTATTGGATCTAACAAAAAGCTTTATTCTTAATGGATACATCGACAAATTTTAAAAATGTTTCCTTTGATGGACAAAGATTCATATTTGATACAATTAAGAAATAAACATTTTGTGAAAAATTTACTATCGTATGAAAATTGATATTAATGTAATATAAATTGAAGAATTCTGAAAAAGTTGTTTATGACAGAACGTAGAACGTAATGCATTTTCTAGGAATTGTAATAGGTCACTACTTGTATACCTACTGAAACAAGTACCAAGACCATGTCCAGATTTTTTTATGAAAACTCAACAATTTCCAATTTTCTCAATTTAAAGAAATCAAGTTTTTCCAAACAATGAAACATTTATAAGAAAATTTATGTTCTAAATTATATGAAAATCTGAGTTCAATTTGCTATGTCCGTTTGCCTATCCTTCTGTTGCACTCAAACTTGTAATATGAACACCTTGTTGTCAGTAGTTTTAATACATATTAGGCAATGTTAGGTTTGTTGAAATATTTCAATTTTATGTTTAAAATTTTACCAAAATGTCTGATATTCGGAATGGGATATGCAATATATAAAGTTTTCCCGTTTTCAAAAACACTAGACTTTCAAAATATATATGATACAAATATATGATCAGAATGTGAATTTGTGGTCAGTGGTGAAATTGTTAGTTAGATTTTAATCTAATAATTTACTTAACTTGGTTTCGTATAAATTCAAATTTGAGTTGTTGATAAACCTTGATGCAAATGGGTTTAACAGAAGATACTAAATTTCAATATAAAGTCTTTACATCATAATTTTTATAATAATACAACATTTCACTTCAAATACAAAGAATTTACCTCTTCCTTGTTTTAATATTTTAATAAAGAAAGTATGTTTAAGGAATAGAGACGTATGCCTCAGTATAGATTATTTGACTTGTAGAGGCAAATATAAGAAACATATATTTATTGGTAAATCCGAGGATAACTCTAATATAAAAATTCAATACTTTATAAATATTATAAAAAATGGCCTTGTACAAGGCCTTTTTCTACTGATTTTCATTTCATTTTCTCAAATGTAATATTTCAGTCAAGAAAACCATACAACAAATTTGTTAAAAATTCAATGCAATTGTAAGTAAAATCCACTAAATAAAGGCCTTTTCCTTTTTTCTTATATACGAAAACAACAAAAAATCTAAATTGTTTCAAAAGCTTATAAATATATGTATTTGTATGTATATAAATAATATTTTTATGATGATGTTAAATATACTAACGAAAAGTTATGTTTAAAATAAAAGTAAAAATATTCATGTTGTACTAACCCGATGATAAAAAATAAAAATCTCTTATTACAATTTATGCAAAAAAAATCTCAAATCTCAAATAGCTGCAAAAAGAATGATGACACTGATGATGATGTTGCTGATGACGATGGTAAATGTGTTATGAAATTTTGAAGATGTAGACAAATAATGTAAATATTAAAATAAATTTTTATTTATAAAAATGAAATTGAACGTAAATCCGTTATATTATTTCATAATCAGGGATGGCTAATATTATGTGCTATAAATTTTTTTAGAAACTTTTAATTCAATTCAATCAGAACCTTAAAAAACAGTAACATTTACATATACGTTTCCATGCCTACAATATTATGCTTTGGCAACAATAAAATATTGTACTTGATCTTACGATACCATATTTTATGTTAGCATGTATGTAAATATGCATATAAAACTATTTAAATACAACTCCTTGTGTGTTTCCTTTTATAAGAAAGAAATAGTTACGAAAAACCAAATGAAGTGAGCAAAAGTATATTTAAGTTAACAAAGATATAAAAATTTTAGAAAAAGAAGAAAAATTATATAGAAAATTATTATTTATCTACTGATCAACCTTAGAGAATGTTTTTATATTATTTTTTTCTCTATTACTTTGCTACAAATTCCTTCGTTTTTACTTATGAAACATAAAAGAAACGTGATGTTGTTAAGAAAAACAGATAAAACGATTTATGTATTTGCTCTTTATGCAAAGAACAGGAAAATGAGAAAATGTTAAAATTGGTAATAGAATGATAGTGAATAATGTAGCCATTACTCTGCTAACAACTAATGTTGCTGCTAATGCCGCTAGCTGGTTGGCTGGATTTTCTCTTACTTTTGCTAATATTGCCAGTGATTATCATGATAATGTTTATGATGAGTATGATGAAAATATATTTAACTACATAAATATATATTGAAAAATCATGGATACTAAGATGCTTTTAATATTTGTACTTTATTTCAGTTATCATCACTTTAGTGATGCAGTGATGATTATATCTGAGATATGTGTAGAGCAATTTTTATAAATTTTCATAAGTAATATGCATACGTAGTGATTCCATATAAACACTCGTTGCTATATAATTCTGTAGTATATTTTAACAAATTAGTTAAAATAAATGAAAATTTTTTATTACATTTGATGTTAAATTTTTAAGTTTACTCGTGGAAAAGTCAAACTTATTTTCATCATTATAAGTGCAGAATTTAATAATAATAATTTTTTGTGCAAAACTTTTTTTTAGCAATTTTATCTTTTATTTAAGTTTTGTTGCTAAAAGCAAACATTCATCATGTTTTTTAAAATACATTTGATTTGACTAGTTTTTCTTTTTATGTTTGATTTAACAAAATACAAACAGATGAAATATATATTATGAATAGATTTATTCTTTTATATTTCTCATATGCAAAGACATACTATATATACACATACATATTCTATTCAAAATGATAAATGCAAATATGCTAGAACATCCCAGAAGAATGAAAAGAGAAAGGGAAAAATCTCCTATGATGAGAATTATATGATTTAAGTATTTTTGAATATGACAAACATTGCAAAAGAAAGAAAAAATTAAAGCAATTTTCAAATAAAACAAAAAGTTCCTAGTTTAAATGTAAATTTATAAAGTCATGTTTTTATTCATAATATTCATATTACTGAAGTTCAATGTACCATAAACTAATAGCTATTAAGAAAGAAAAACAAAACGAATAATAATTTATATCACAATTTGTATTAATTTAATACACTACTTAAAATATTTTCGTATACATAATCTGCAGTGATCTATTGGGATCAGTAAGTATATATAATAAGTTTGATCTTTAAAGTTAATAAATAAAATTTTAAGTTATTTAATTTTACCGTTGTATATACTCCTCGAATAGTGGATTAACCACTTAAGATTTTCATATGCTTTTCTGCAAAAGATCTCTTAATCGTGATCACTACACACATCATGTATTTGAAAAGGTATTATACTAAAAATATTTAAGATGTTTTATGTATATAAGTATACAATTAAAGGGTAAATTGATTTCGACCACAAAATATTGTTTGTAATGTATCTGAGAATTAACATTATTACTTTTTTCAATCGCTTAATTATTTACATTTTTACTAATTAAATAATCATTGTTTCTATTGTTTGTTTTTTAATTAAATAACTAAACAATTAAATCAAGTTTATACGAGAGTTAAGCAAAAAATTGTTTTCATTATTAATTCTGTTTGTTTTTTCTGTACAAGAGTTAATTGAGCCCCATTAATTGCAACTAAACATGTCATTCAGTCTGTTGCATACATTTAGAAGAACTAATAAAAAAATTATAAATAATACTTTTTTATTAATTTAAAATGCAAATATTAAAAATTAAATATATATATATATGTATCCATAAAATATACAAATCCAACTATATTAAAAAGCAACATTATTTAAATACTAAACATTCAATTCATTTTTCAAAGCTTAACAAAAAATTAAATTTAAATACGTAGCGCTATTTTACGCATAAACAAAAATATATATTAAATACCACATAAATACAATGTTTGTGGTCACAATGTTTTTTTTTTTTTATTTTTTATTTTTTTATTTTCATTTCCATGAAAAATTTTAGTTAAAACAAAAAAGATCACAAGTATAAATATAAACAGTTGTTTGTAACCAAACATGTAAGAATGCTATATTGGGCTATATCGAATCTTCAATACTCTTCACCACAAATGTGTGTGCAAGTAATATATATATATACATTTACTAAAGTTTTTTCTTAAGTATTTTCATGAAATTTTACTAAAATATTTTCATGAATTTGAATTCCATTGATCTCTGTCAACTATTGTGGATGTGAACGTGCCAAAAACAGACCGATAGACAGACGGACATTGCTATATCGACTAAGATTATGATTTTATGCAAGAATATATATACATTATGGGATCTAAGATAATTCCTTCTTAACGTTACACACGGAATGACAAAGTTAACATAACCTCATGACTACTCGTGGTGGCAGAGTGTACAAAAATGTAAAAATAATTCTAAATTTGAGGTAAATTTAAAATAATTTTTAAAATTTAAAAATTAAACAACAAGTTTACAAATTATAAATGGGAATCTGATATTTCAGATTTTTTCATCTTCAAATTGTTGAGAAGAGAATTCTCAAGACTTTAATAAAATTGGGATATGAGAGTGTCAATTTCGAACAGATAGCAAAAGATCTCAAATTTGGTTCCAACTGTATTCTTAAGAAACTGTTTTTGTGGACAAAACGTAGATGGACAGGATCATGATCAAATATTATTTATCGAAAGCAAAGCGCACCGACTAAAAACTAAAATTTTTATATTCTTTTTATTCAATTCAAATGAGTAAAAGTAATACTAAAATTAGAAAAATAAATTAAATTCACCTCAAAATCAATTCTTTAGGATTTAAAGTATGAATGAATTTATACTTTTTTCTTGAAAATTAACATAAAAAATATGAACAAAACTTTTGTTAATATATATTTCTTTTATCCCTGCTTTTCTGAATCCCTAAATGAATTAGTAATTTTTGCCATATGTTTTTGTTACAAAAACAAATCATCAATTTGCCAAAAAAAAAAAAAAAAATGAAAAAAGTACACGTAGATTTCATCTAAAGAATTCAAAATAGAAACAAATATAAAATTACAGAAAACTGAAGGAAAAATAATTTTCTTTGAAATAAAAGCATAAAAAAACAAGAACAAGCAAACGTAACACACACTCATGCACATTCATATATAAACAAACACTACATGTATAGTATAATAATAAATTGACAAACGACATGATGTTTCAAACAAAATCCGTAAAGAAATATTTGTGGAATAAACTATTTATATTACAAATACCCGCACACATATGTAGCACCAATGTTTCCACAATAAAGGTGTTTCACTGTATGGACTTTATTATCGTTAACGCATCTTAAATTTCAATCACGTTTTTATTAACGTTAAATTCATTACATTATAATTCTTGGTGGCTTCTTTGATAAGTAAACCAACACACATAAACACTTTTAGATACACATACATATATCTAAAAATTATTTGTTTTTTGTATGTATGGGTAATAATCTTTTTTTAAAACTACCAGAAAAAATGGTATATTTTTTGTATTTGACTGTTTTTTATTCCTTTTCGTTGATTCTAATTCAATTTTTTATATTTTTAAATTAAATTTTCGTCTTGATGAAAAAGTGTCAAATGTTAACAAGTGGTTGTGGTAGCTGGAATATAAAATATTTTTAGTTCAGTTCTTGTTTTTTTGTAAAGTATTATGCCGCTAAATAAATTTTATTCCAGATTTTACCACGTTACTTTTTTGTTTCAACTTTATTGTTCGTCTTTAGGTTCTTGATTTTATTTATTAACATGCTTATTCACTTAAAATGTTACCATCTTTTTACTTCTTTTTTAATGTTATAAAACAATTTATCATAATTTTTATTTTATTTATTTTTTCAACGGCAAGGAGAAATGAACATTGTTGGTTTAAACCTAGAAAACTAAGTGAAAGAATAAGTTTTCTCCAAATTTTTCCTAAGGGTTTAAAAGTTTGGAAATAATGGAGATGTTGAGTTATATTCAATTCAGGAATATGAATGCAGTTTTGTAAATTAATAATTGATATTTTGCTCTTACCATAGAGAAAAACAAAATATTTTTTTATTAATATTATTTTATTAAGTAAATATTTTTTATTTGTAATTAATTAAACTTTTTAAAATGTCGTATCTATAATTTTCATTTCTCCATTAAGATTGGATAATTTGTAAAGTAGTACAAAGAAAAAATAATATTGTAGGATTTTTTGTTGCTTGTAATTAAACTTTTCGTTTTTATGTATAAATGTATATGTAAAATTTACTCCATGTATTTGTATCGTATTATTAGCTACTCACTAATATTTTGGTCATATTATTTTGAAAGCATTTTTAAATCTCTTTACCACCAACTTTCAACACAAATTTTGAACCATTTAAACGAAAAAAGTATATACACTCACACACATTCATACAAACACATAACATTTTATCGCTTTTGCAGTTTTCATTGCCAAAAATAATTTGAGAAAAATAACACATGGAAATGAGTTTTAGTGATGCCAATTTCTCATGAAAATCTAAAAATATGTTTTGCGAATATATTAAATATTAATAATATATATAAATAATATTTAATTTATACATTGATTTCAAAGATACAAGTTTATTTTACTTGCAACATTAAATTATTTGAATTGTTTCGCGTAATAAAATCGCTACATTGGCAATTGCAATTAAACTATATGATACTCTACTCTCAACAATATCATTTTTAAATGTTTAACCACGCTTTGATACCACATATATGAGGTAAAATTTAGATAGAGAGAAATAAAATAAAGAATATAAAATGTTAATGGCTTAAGCGAAAGTGTCTGTTCATGTGAATATATGTATGGTTTAGAAATAATAGCAGCAAAAAGTTTAAACGACTTAAATAATAGCGCCATAATTATATTAGAAAGGTAAATAAAAATTTCAGAGCTTTTCATAAAAAGTCCTCCTTTTAAAATGAACCTTTATGATGAAAAAATTAAAATTTTAAAAAAAAAAAAAAAAAAAAAAAAAACAATGACATTAATTGCAAAATTAAAAAATGTTTTACACTAAAAAATATCTTAATATAAAGAATTTTTTTCAGTGTATGTATATTTGTCCATATCATCACTTTCTACCTCTAAATTCATCGAATTGAAAACAAAAAAACCTGCACAAGTTTGGGTAAACAATTTGGAAACATGTTTTGTTTTCCTCATCTTTTTTTCAATTTTATGCAAAATTTGCCCATATAGTGTGTAAGTGACTATGCGTGTATTTGTTTATATGGTACAAGTGCGTTTGTGTATCTATGAGTGGTGTTTATGTGTTTGTGTTATGTATACATGCAGTATTAGCGGCAACCACAGTGATGACAGCGTAACGTAAACAACCGACATGTGTTTTGATGACCATGTTTTACATTTATGTCAAACTATATTCACACATACGTGGAAATTCCTACAATCGTACAAGTTTGTTTAAAATTCCGTTTTTGCATTTTTTTTTGGTATCACAACAACAATGGTGTTTTGATGGTCCCTAAGTGTCATCGGAAGCATTGGTTATATTATAGCAACAATAATGATTTGAAGAATGACTTTACATCAAAACACACCAAATTTTTGTTTAGAAAGGTATTCGATTTTGGATAGAGTATAATTGAATCGAATGATTCGAAACATAAATAAAACATTTATTACAGGTTCTTGATTTATAAAATTTCAAATTAAATTATTGACACTTTTGCAATTACCACATACTCGATAAAAATTTACGTTAATTAAAAAACAAAACTTAATAATATTTATTAAATATTATTTAATTTTTTTTCTGCAATTATTAATTTTATGCATAAAATCATTGAAAATATTATAAATGTTTTTGATTCTCATATATTAATGTTTATTTAAATATTAAAATAAACAATTTTGTATTTATGAAATTATGAATTCGTAAATGTTCATAAATATCAACAATAATATACCAAATGGATTTCCAAATAAAGAAGTTTTTTGTATAAATTAATAAAAATAAATAATTGTCAAAAACAAAAATCTTATATTATTTATGAATACGGATATTGCCAACAATAACACATTTAGTTAATATAATTTGTTTAAAAATTGTCATAAGTGAAATATTTAATTTATTTTAAATATAAAAGGGAATTTATAGAGACTTAACTGATGAAACAATGAATAATTAACGATTGACAGTCAACACTTCATAATAAAAAATATTAAATAAACTCTAGCAGTTTGATAAAATATTAAATAAAAGAATCTTATAAGTTTCATATCTTTATAAAATTGTTTATAATACCTCAGGAATAAACTGAATCTAATACGGACTGTATCGTTTATTCCGTTTTTCCAAGTTAAATATCATTAGACTAGATCTTTGAGTAACAAACCTTTCCAGAAATATCTTCATCGGCCGCGTCTCCTTCAATCCAAGGATTTTACTCAAATACAATCACTATTATAAAAATTATTTTAAGCTTGTTTTTATTTGGCTCATTCTAAGAACCTTTTACATCAGTTTTTGCGCAAATCATTACAGGTTGCCCAAAACTAACACCAAGTTGTCAACGAGTTGTCATGTATTTATGTTGTCAGTGGTTTGCGCCCATCTTTCCGATTTTTTAGTTGGGTTAAGTGTAAGAAAATAACACTAATAATCCATATGTTTAAGTTAGCACCAAAATCTCCATAAAATTCCACTTTTCTTTAAAATTTTTGCATATTATTTTGCATATTATATCCACACCAGTATATAGCGAATATCTTTGAAAATAATTCTTCGAGGTACACTTTCTTTTTTTGTATATTTCATCCGTTGGTTTACCGAAAACCAGAATCTTGTATATGTTGTTTAACAAATCCGTTTTAATTAGTTGTTTCATCTTTTACAATGGTACAGGATTCCTAAGAAAAAGTTCTTCAGCTTTTCATCTGTGCATCATTATTTATTACTAGTGCTTTACTGTTAGTGAAAACTGTGTTTCTGTTAGACTTACGATTGGAAAGACAATTTTGGTCTAATGTTATTTTCTCATGCGCCATTGGATATTATTTAAATTTAAATTTAATTAGACAATTTTTTTACAACCTTATTTATAAAAATTTATTTCTGATTGTTAGCAGGGATTATTAGCTCTATCTAAAATTTTAAACAAAACTAAAAATGACTGTCAATTACAGTTCACACAAAAAAAAAAATTAAAAAATAATATTGCTCATTCAAGTTTAAAATATAATTATATTAAAAGGTTAAATAAATCAAAAATACTTTGTTTATTGTTATGCAATGCATGTGTATTTTAAACTGAAATTAGTTTTCGAATTTAATTTAAAACTAAATTAATGCATGAATTCTATTTCATGTTTATAATGGCATAAAATAACAACAATAATTTTATATATAATACAAAATATATCTTTATTTTCGGTAAATTTCAAATATACAGTTATAATAATTTATTCAATTATTTAGAAGTAACTATAACAATAACTTTATATATTTAATAATATTTAAAAGAAAAAATAAAAAAATGTAAATTTTTTTAAGTTTTACGAATCTTTATCATAGTTAATATTTTTCTATTGAAACGCAGCAGTTGTTAAGGACTTTTCACATACAATAACAAGTCACATATATGTAATCGGCCAACATTTCAGAAACCTCCTATATGTTATTTTAGAATTAAATGTTTGCAAAAATATTATTTTAATTTTACTTATATTAACAAGTTTACAATAATGTTTGCAAACCTGAATGCTACAGGCAATTTTTTAGATTCACGTAACCTTAAGTTTTCGTAATTGATGTGCATTTAAAAGTAATGACCATTTAACATTTAGAATAAGAAATTCTGACTATTGTTTTATATAACCCATACGCAACTATTGATGATCTCTTAACATTTATTAAAATTTGTATATTTAAGACTTTTGTGAACTTAAAAACTCACATAGGGCGAACATTTATGTAAAATGGATGAAATAATAAATATTCTTTTCGTATATCTTAATTTAATAATTTATATTTTTGGAAATTTAATAAAAAATAACTTAAGAAGACAGACGGTTAAATCAGAGCAATTTGGTATTTTCGTTATTACTAATGAATAGAATATTTAAATTTATAAAAATTATCTTAAAATTTTTGGAAAAGTTCGAAATATAAAAAAATGATATATAAAATGGAGGCCACCTACATACGTACACGTTGAGACTTGTTTTTCAAAAATTGGATACTTATTGTCATAATAACAAGAAAAAGTAAAAATATATTTACCAACAACCCCCATACATACATATGCACATAAAGAAATGGTCAAGTTATACTATTGAAAAGTTGTTTTTATTCGTTTTTATTTTTTGTTGTTATTTGAATTTGAATAAAAATTTTTCATAACATAATGAAAAAATGTTTTATTTTTTAAGATATATGTATGTACGCACTAACATATCTCTTTTTTGATATTCTACATATACTACTGTTCATGCTTTTTAAACAGATGTACTTGAATGATTTTGACAAGGGATTTCCATGAAAATGTTTTTTTTTTTTTTTTTTCTATATGAATACACAAACAAAAGTACACACACAAATAAAAAATGAAAAATCAATTTTAAGAATTTCAATTTAGATAAGAAATTTAATGAAAGAAAATAATTAATGTCAACCATTGTTTAAAATGAATTTCAATTGTATTGATTTATTTAATATTCCATTTTAATTTAAAGAACTTTTATTAAGTTTGAATTAAAGATCTTTTAAAATATGTCGTTAACAAATATTATTAGAGCAGTTAAAATAAGTATTAAATAAACAAGTAAATCTGGCAAAAGTAATACAAAAGGATTATTTATTATAGTCATTTCAGAAAATTATAATCACTTTAATAGTTTGGAAATTATGTGCGTATAAAGTGAGAAATTTTAATTTTTATGCTTAAAATTGTGATTTAATAATTTTTTCAAATTGTCTCTTTTATAATATTTTCCTTTTCTTTGCAGATTTTGTACAAAATTTCCGCAAATTTGGTTAATAAAAAAATTCAAAACTTTTATATAAATAATGATTGAAAAACATCTTGTGACAAATTCTACTAAATCACATATGTGCGAAGTATGGTACGCAAACATTAACTTGACTTGAAATCCACAAAAAACTACAATTATAATTAAAAAAATATCAAAAAATTAACAAAAGTTTAATTTTCAAAAATGTTTTTATTGGTGTGATTCCCTTTTTTTATTTTCTAAAATTTTACACAGTAATTGTTATCGTAATTTGGTGATTAAGTCAAAATATTTTAATATATATCTGTCTACTTATATTTGAAATAAGTCAATAATACAATTTAATATATTCAATTGAATTCACTCTAATCGGCATTATCAATATTAAATAAAGTTATAAAAATATATTATTTCATTAGAACAAACCCCATATTTTGTATTTTTTAAATAAAGTTTATTAGGGTGAAACACAAAATTTTAATTTAATTCAAGTCAAATTTAAAGACAGTTTATTTACAAAATTTATGACTATATACAATTACGTACAAGTTTATTATGTAATTTAATTTATGTACATATATATGTATATAAATGTGTGTTCATTTACACGTAGAACAACAATTATTATGATTATTTAATTGATTTTATTTATATTATGATTTTGTAAATATTTACTTTCAATTTACAATAAAGTTACAAAATATAACAAACTAATACAATTGCTTCTAGTGATATTAATATTACTACAAATCCAATAGCAATAAAAACAACTACATCTACAATCATAATAATAACTAAACTAAATAAATACTTCAAATAATTTAATGAATTTGTTGTTCCTTCTATTTATTTAACTAAAAATTCAATATATATTTAAATATATATACAAATACTTTATGTATACATCTACATACTTATATTAGATTTGATATATGTAAAAATCGTTAATAATTATATTTCAACAGGAAATGCAAAAATTTCTAACAGGTACAGAAAAAATATACACAATTTTTTATTAATATTTAGCAAATATTTTATTTATTAAATTATTGAGTTATAATGTCATATTATATAGTTATAATTATATAGAAAATAATGATATTATTACTGTGGAAACAAGAAATAAACGACAAGTTTAAAATATTAGTACTTAAATCTGTATTTTTTCTTTTTAAATCAAATCATCAAATCTTTTCACTCACAAGGTTTAAAATCAAGCAAAGAAATAAATTTATTATATGATCAATGAACGAAATTTCCACCAAAAATGTTCGTTTAAATATATAATAAATAGACAGTTAATTACACTCTGTTCCACCGTAGATGAAATCTATGTAACAAAACAACTATTAGGTTTTTGTAAGCCTGTCACTCATATAAAAATTTTTATATTTGGTTCAGTTATAAGGAATCTGTATCGTTTAACTATTTTATAACCCGAGGTGACCAACTTTGGGACCCTTTAACCGATTCCCTTTAGGTCCAAAAAGTCCAAACTCAAAACTTGGACTAGCCTTTATAGACTTACTTCCATTTTATTTTTGATTTGAAACACTGTGTGTAATTTGGAATAGCTCCCATGAAACGCCCTGAAAAGTAATTCATTTTAAATCGCATAATTTTCTCATAAATATTAGTGTAACAATGATGTTCTACATACTTAAAATTAAATCAAAATTTTTTTATACGAGGAGTTCATCACTTTTTCGCAACTACCATTTAAAACCGTTTTTGTAGTGTAGTATAATCCATATTCGGCCTTGACGGACTACAACCTTATTTATTTTTTAAAAACCTTTAATAAAAACATTCAACACTACTCACTGTCTGAATGGGGTTATATTATTTTATATATCATATTATATTTTGAGGCAACCACTATTCATAGAATCAAAAAATTTATTTCTTTAAATTTCTTTTTAATTTCTTTTAATATTAATCCTGGCAAACCAAGTTATAAACAAAATGTAAAAATATCCTAACAAAATAAACTTATCATAAAGAATTTTCGATAACATTTCATATTTTAAATTCAATAAATTTTTATTTTAGTCAAAATTATAAATTATTTTAAAATAATGCTTTAAAAATGTTTCCTCTAGCAACAGTATTTGTAAGAATACTTACTATACACTTGTTGGAATAGCAATATTTTCAAATGTGACTGTAAAGGGTTAATGCTCATAACAGTTTTGTAAGTGTTTTTGCATAAAAACTCCCTGACTGACGTGTAATTTAAAATATTAAAAAATAAAACATATAGAATCTGTGTTTAAAAAATACAATTAAAATAAAATACCTTGTCCGTAAGGAATCAAAAGAAATTGTGGAATGATAGAAGACCCAAAAGTGAAGTTCCAACCAGCTCTAGTCAGATTAATTCCAAAATTAGTGATGCTAGGTTTGATACATGTGAAAACGAGATTTCAAGTTCTGAAGATAATGCAAATTCTAAAAAAAAACTTTTTTGCATTCCTTATAAATTAAATAAAGCCTATTTTGTTATTCCCTCATATATTCATTCATTTTGTCTTTACAGGTAAACAAGCGGAAGTTAAGAGATGAGTTAGCGGAAAAAGTGTGTGTAGGTTAAATACATCAAAAACCATAAGAAGTAAATAGTACATACATTATTTATTCCTTTAAAATATATTAATTTTAAAATTTTATAGATGCCGCCATTTCTATTTGATTGGGTGAGGATTTGGTGAAGACATAAAACATATAAAAATATTTTCCCAATTTTTAAAATAGACAAATTGGAAAAAATGAGAAAATGAAATAGAAATAAATTTTAAAAATTCAAAAATATAGAAAAAAAATTATTATTAAATTATTTTTAATTCAGCTTCCAAGCTTATAAAAATATTACAAAAATAAGCTTACTTTAGTCATGCTTCAAAAACCATGAAAGCTTATTTTATAATTGCACTTCTAACCTTCTTTATATTTAACTAAAAATATTACCCCAATGTTTCAACTTTCTTAATAAACTAATTGTGAACAAGTGTTTCACAATAATTATCATAACACTTTTGCAAGCCTTACGCTTATGCTAGTACAAACTTATTTTAAAGCTTTTTTCTTTGTTAGGTTTAAATTAAAAATCGAAAAGTT
The DNA here is from genome assembly GCA_004302925.2 of Cochliomyia hominivorax. NCBI lineage: Eukaryota > Metazoa > Arthropoda > Insecta > Diptera > Calliphoridae > Cochliomyia > Cochliomyia hominivorax. Next base: position 103,027,768 of record PYHX02000158.1, on the reverse strand, counting down.
CAAAATTATATGTACGTATAAATTTATATGAGTTATCAGGTATTCTCCTGTTCAAGAATATAATAATATTCTTTTAACTTTTGCATAATAGAGAAACTTAAAAAAGAAATTATAAAAATCAAATTATGACTTTGTATAAAAGGGACATATGACTGGTATCAGAATCATTCTTCGGATATTAGAGAAATATTTTATATAATTGTAACCATAAAAAATGCATAATTACTTTATGTGGCGGCATGTGAATCATTGAACTAACTTTATTCAATACGTGTGCATGTTTTCAGAACTCTGAGAAAACTGACCTATTTTACTGATTTTTTTTCGATTTACCGATTTACCAAAAGACAGTTTTTTCTTTGCTAACAGAAAATAACTGGAGATATAAAAAATAAAAGCTTCAATATCCATAAAGTTAAAATTTTCTAGATTTTTATTATGCATTTACAAAACAAAGTTTACACTTAAATATAGTTAAAATCCCCAAAGCAAAAGAATTATTAAATGAGTTATTTTGTCGTTTGTTTAATCAAATTGAAAATAATATATCAAATAATTAAGATGTTGAATTTTCAGAAGGCATCGAAAGAGATTTATAAGTATGACTTATAATATTTATTTAATATTTTCTTTAAACTATATAATATAATCTAGTGAAGTGTTTAAGATTTTATTCCTTTTTTTCTTAAATCTTTGCAAATATTTTATTTCATAGTTATTTAATTATCTTTTTAAAATCATGTTCTCTTCTTCACACCTGAAGCCAACAACACTCAATCACACATACACAGCTACATGAGTTTACAATGACATGCGAATGAACCATTAAAAAGAAATAATTTCAGTAAAGAGAGTTTACAAATTTTAGTAAACTAAAAATAAGAGAAAATCCTCAACATAAACTTATTTCTCAAATGAAAAAAGAACAATAAGATTTCAAAAAAAAAAAAAAATGTTTTAGAAGAAAATATCAATCAGTTCTTAAAGTGAAATTAAATAAAAATTAATAGTAATAAGTATTTTATTAAAAAAAACATTTTTATAATAATTTTTTTATTTGTGTTGCATGGCAAAATGTTTTAAGAATACGTGACAAAAAGATATGTGTTGGTGCGTGTTTGTTAGAATTGTTTTAAAGTATATACAGTATGTTCATGAATATATGTTAAATACGTAAATATATAAGATACTGTTATATATAAATGTACGTAAATAACTCATATATGTATGTTTTAACATGAACGTAGTTAAAATAACTTTACCAAAACTATATCTCAACATATACCGCATATTGTACATCACGTATTTACTACAAAAGTATATATACTATAACCAGGTGGTACAATATCACAGCATGCGTTTGTTTTTCTTTGGCTTTAACTAATACAAACTTTTATTTAAATGACACCTCAGGAGAAAAGTAAAACTGGCGCACGGTTGAAAATGCTTAAATGTACAACTATCGTAGTTAAATATTTTCAGGAAAATAGCAATTGTTGCTGTTCAAACAATTAAAATAGTTTATGTTGGTTAACCCTTAACAATCTCTTAAATATTTTTATGTTTTCATATGAAAAAAACAAACATGTATTTTAAAAAATTTCGAATTAAATATTCAAGTTTTCAAATAGTTTTAAAGATTTTTTTTCATAAAAATTTTTGAAGGAAAAAAACTTTGGAGGTTTTCTAACTATTATTCTTGAATCAGGTGTTTGTTTCAAATGCACATTAAATAGAGAAGATTACTTTTCTTTACAGATTGTTACATTTTAGTACTCAAATTATTAAAATTTCAATTTTAGTTTTCCAAAGGTAGTGGTTTTGTTTTATTATAAGTTTTTTATAATAATTTATATTTTTTCTGAATGAAAAATTTATTTTCATAATAATTTACACATGTGAGTCGGTATATGATACACATGAGTAGTTAAAGTTTTACACAAACATACAGAAAATAAAATTATGCTTTAAGAATTGCACCCATATGCATATACTTTAAAATTGTTGTGTTCATGTGATTGAGTGTAAGTTGGGCTTGTACAACAAACTTGAATAGATTGTTTAACAACATGAACTACAAGATGCCATAATAAACACAAGACTGGAAAAGCCAAGACCAAAATTGAATAATGTACATGTTCATTGATATCTCTTCCACCTCTAAAACTTTGTCTAATAGTGATATAGCAATATCTAAAAGTACTTCCACAATTACCACTACTACTTCCACTATGACTGTTTCTACAACTATTTCTTGTTATACTACAAAGTAATATTGTAAGTGTGTCTATGTTTTACTTGATGAAAAAATACAACAAAACTGTGTAAAATCTATATAACAATTTGAGATACAAATATGAATTAGATATACGAAATATACATACATTAAATTGTGAATATTCCATCTGTAGGGTTATGTTTAGATATGTATGTACAATTATTAGCCAATTATTTTTTTTAACGAATTCCATGTTTGTTATTTTTGTAGGAGTTTACATTTATAATGAAAACAGAAATAGTATTTTAATGTGTCTAAAAAGTCAAATTATTTAATCGGTTTGGTTTTGATATCTGTTTGGATATATGTATATGTGTGTATGCATGTGGTTGTAATATGACCAAAACCCGCATAACTTCAATGTTGTTGAATTAGAGACAATGACTTGAAAATAAACCCCCATTTATAGGAAATACAAACACACAAAATAACTTTTTAGCCAAATGACTTTATCTAATTGTGAGTTTTCTGTTAAATTGTATCAACAGAGAAAATCTTAAAAGCTAATTGACATTTTATTTAAAAGTAATTAAATTTATCTATCAGATTTGGACTTTTTTTACGTTTTGTTAATTATTAAATTGAAAATGACAAGCATATTGTACATTGTTGTGATTGTGCTCAGCTCTTTAAATTGTATGCCAGAACTTTTCTTAGTTGTTTTTCAAGATTTATAAAAATGTTCATAATTATTTTTTAATTAAATTTTTTATTTTTCAAATACATATTAATTGAAACTGCAAACTTTTATGAAAAATGTATAAAAATTCTAATTGGAAAAGAACAGGCAAATATTTGTTTAAATATAATTTTTTTAAAGCGAAAGAAAAATTTTAAAGAAAATTCAAATGAAAATTCATACGAAGTTTAAAAAATATTTATTTAATAAAATAATGAAAAAAATTAAAATTTTTACCAAAATCTGGAATTTCAAATTTTATTCAAAAACTATATATTGCACGAGAAACCATTTATTCATTTTCCAAAATATCTATATAATGCATATACCAAAACAGATTTTAGTCGTTTTTAATTACTATAATTAGTCCACGACTAAATGTGTCACTTATATAAAACATTTTTTAACTAAATATATTCATCAGATATTAACTGTTGTATGCGTAGTACATACGAAATGCGTTTTTCTTCTCAATCATATTAAAAAAAACATAAAATTTCCTCTATATTGTCACTAACATTACTACAACTAAAGTTGCTTTACAAACCTTTTGCTTTAGGTTATGTTAACCATATGATATAACATACAAATACATAGAAATAAACTTTGTATATATATTTGACAAGCATTATGTACGTGTTTAATGTTTGTGGACATTTTAAACGATTTGTTTGTGTGTATATGTGGTAAATATTTCAAAATCAATTCATATAGAAAATTTGTGAAGCCAATAGTTTGAAAATGTCCGTAATGCCTGTGGTCCAAGTATTTAGTTTCTATTGTGACATCTTTATTCTTAAGGTTTTTTTTCGAATAAATGCAGCAAATGTCAATTATGTTTAAATTGTCTTATTAAGTAGGCAAAAAACTAAAAAATATACATATTTTACTTTACTATTAGTTTCTTTTACATAAAATTTATTTTAAATGTATTAAGTAATAAATATTTTTCAAAATTTCGGGAATTCAACAATATAATTTCTACTTCATAATATACCGCAAATATCAATTAAGTAACAATATTCTTAAAACCACAAATCGATATTGTTCACAACGATATATAATTGTTGCTGTGCAAACATAATTACATATCCGTGACCTGTTTAAAATAAAAGAATATAAATTGAAATAATAAATATTAAACTACAATTAATATTTTTACGATTATGATAGTTTTTAGTAATTTATGCAGTTTTATCCTTAGTTTTTATTTTGTTAATAAAAAACTTCATTTGTGGTGTAGATAGAGTAATAACAATTTTATATTGCGAATTAAGGTACATTTTCAAAGATATGCCACTTGAGAATTATTATTACTTTTACGATTGCTACTGACAGAATCATAGATTTCCTCCACAATGACTATAACATTGTTTGTAGTCATTTATACGACTTAGGCAGTAGTAGTACCGTAGATGGCTTTTTGTAAATACAGGATAAATAAAAAATGTCATTAACACAAAAATATTGATATTGAAATTATTCTCATAATTTATATTCAATTTTTCATTATTTATGTGTATATAGGTAAGTCTAAACATCATTTCTATGTGTATTTGTAGAAAATGCTGCTGTTTACGAATTTAACACTGCCAATGTGTCAAGGGCATAATTTTGTAATAGTAAATTTTTGAATTTGAAAATTAATTATTTATTTGTTAATAATGTCAACGTTTGTTCCAATATTTTGCTAATGCATTTATTGTGTTCTTAAAAAAGTTGTCTCTAGAGATTTTGTTAATTTCCTTTAGAAATAGTACAGCACAGAAATTCAGAGTGTATTTTTGAAATATACATATTCATATATACTTTTCAAATTTCACTAGAAATCCATTTAGTAATTACAAATAAGATGATTGATTTTCATAAATTAAAATCTATAAATAGACATGTGATTTGAATTGATGGATTCATTAATAATAATTCCCAATTGACGAAATAAATGTCAAAAGTCAAAGGACAAGGATAAGCATAAAATTAATTAGGTCATATCAAAGATTTTTTCTCAAAAATTTTAAACAAAAATGTTTATTTTGTTAAGCGATAATTTTATTCTTTTAAGTAAAATTTAATTTAGTCATTCATATTCACATAAATCGAAAACACCTGGATGTAGCTTGTTGCCTTATACAAATTTCAACGGTGATGTTGTTGTTTTAAATAATTATATGACAATAGCAATGGTGAGCATGTATCTCTAACAATATCAACTTGTTGTAAATACGAAAGCTATAAACAAAAGCCTAAAAAAGCTGAGCTTTATTTCAGTTCTTTATTTTGCATATTAAGCAGATACATTTTCCAAAAATTTAGTCATTTAACATGTGAACTGCATATGATATTGATAGCTAAAAAATATTGAAGGCAACTAAAAATATTTTAATTTTGTTAAATATTTTTATAGCCATTGACAAATATCCTATATGACATATACAGAGCTAAATTGTATTTGAATAATTGCAATTAACCATACTGGTTTAAAATTATGTTTCAAATACGTTTGCATAGATGTAAACCTTTCACAACAAAAAAGAAATTCAGGAGAATATAATAATCGCTAAAAAAAAGTACTTAATTCTCAGACTATACGGTGTATGTATACCACAAACTGTTGTCAAATACTGAAAAAATATATATAAAGAAATAGTTTAATGCAACATTTAACTTGAAAAATTATCTTTTTGTTTCAACTCTTGCGTTTTACGTGATGACATGTTAAAGGACCAACAATTATTTGAGAAAAAGAATTTCATTGAAATGCAGAATTCTTTGATATAATTAGAGAATTTAGTTAATTTTACCTTTAGTTGCATCATCTAATAACGACTATGTTAATTATTACGTTAGTACGTAAAAACAAAATTATGATTAAAAATTTCATGGCAATTATTATAATTATAGTGATGATATAATATAATTCTTAGAATGGTTGTTTCATACTATTAAGTGTGCAATATAAAATATTACTGCTTTTAATACCAGCATTTAAAAACTGCTATATGGAATCTCAACATATTTTAACTTATTGGAGAGTACAATAAGAATGTTCCAGTATAATTTCTTTCGCTAAGTTTTTTACAAAAATATTTAATTAAAAAAAATATTTTACTGTCCACTATACATTGCCGTTTTAAACGCCTTTTTTGTTGTTTATTAGTTTTTTATAATTTTGGCCCCAAAGAAAAACTTGATGTTTTTTCTTTTCTTTTTGTAAATTTATGCAATTTAAAAATTTTACATGAACATCCATATACATGTTACGAGTTTCAATGTGTGTGTGTGAGTTTGTTCTCTTATATTTTTGTTTTCAAGCGACACTTGATGACCCTTCAACTTCAAACTGCCTGCTGCTTGACAGTGTTATTTTCAAAACTTTTTTGTTGCTATTGTTGTTGCAACACTCAAGTAGTACAACGATGGAAGAAATTACATTTTAAATGTTTCAAAAGTAGGCAATGCTTGTTGTCTTTTTGTTCCTTTTTATTATATCTTTTTTCATTATAATAGTTTTTCTTTGAGTTTTTTGTTTGTCGTAGTTCGTGTTGTTTTTATTGTTGCTGTTTGGTGTCCTTTGTAATAATATGCATAATGCACATTTTAGTTGTTTGAGGGTGAATACTGACAAAAGTTTCTATTCCTCTTTTTCTACATAAACATTGTCTTTATGTCAACATAATGTTAGCTAATGGGTTTTAAGTGTTTTTGACAACAATTGTAATTTCTTGCTTCCTTGTGGTATCAACAGCAAATACTGCAAGAACAAAAAACGAAAAAAATCTGGTCATTAGGAAACTTTTTCTTCTTCCTTCAATTTTTCTTGCTAAATAACTATTAAGATTAAATTTTTTGCTTTTGATTAGCTTAAAATGTGTGAGTTTAGAGGTTAAACATTTTAGAGTAATTTGAAAGCTTTAAGAACAGAATTCTATAATTAGTTCATATATATTTTTTTCAACTTATGAAAGTAATACAGTTGTAATAGTTTTGTAATAATTTTCTTACCGATATTTATAACTAGTTATAATTAAGTAAATGTTATAACTATACCGTGCAAAAGATACATAGACAAATATATGCCAACATGTTAACACGAGATTAAAGGTTAAGCAATGACAAATTTTAACATTGACACTTCTATAATAAACAGCCCACATATTTACGTCTTAATGTACGTATATTGTAAAACAAATTTCAACCCCAAACTCTTAACCTATAAAAATCTTAAATAAATTGAAAACGATAAGGAAAAATGTCTTACGATGTATTTCCTATAATTTTTGTAAAACAGAGACAAAGAAAATATAGAAGAAAAATCAATTCTTTTCACTTAAGACTATCAACTTAAAAGGAACTATTTAAAAAAACAATAAGAATTGGAAATAATTTATGAACAAAGATAAAATATTTTTTGTCATATTTTATAAAGAAATATGAAAATTGGGATATTAGGAAATACAATTGCAAACTTTTAAGAAAACTGATGATACAAAAAGCCAATAAACAACAAACAAAAAGTATGAATTTGTAAACAAATATTTAACAGTATTTAAACAATTAATATTTTCCTTAAGAGTGAATTTTTATATTATAGATTGTTATGTAAATTCTATATATTTTATCAAATTAAAAGTGAAATTAACATACATATGAATGAGTGTATATGTGAATATTAAAAGTATTTTATAAAAGATTCGATTTGAAATAATGTTCACATGTGAACAGATTATATTTTATTTGTCACATATGTGTGTATGTAAATATAGATTATACTTTATAAGTTTATAAATTAAAAGTTATTTCAAAAATGATCCAAATATAAATTCTTTTATAATTTATAACTTAAAACAGATCTTGCAGAAAATAAATTTGTTATTTGTGAACAATAATTTTTGTTTATATTGAAAAAACGAAAACTTTTTTAAAGTTTCAGATTGTCGTTCAAATATGTGTGAGTTTGTAAAGAGCCCAAGTAATTCTTGTAATTACAAAACTAAATAGCAAAATTTAGGATATTTTAACCTTACTGGAAAAAGAAATAAATTTTAAAATTTTAAATGTATGAATTAATCTGATCCCAATATATTTTCATTTATCATTTGCATAAATTTGTTATTCAATTTATGTAAATATTTTTCATTAAAAAGTTAATTAAAATGTGAAAAAGTAATAATTATTTAAATTAAAAGAAAACCCAATAAACATATACTTCTTTAATACTTCAATTTTTAGCATTATGAGTAAAATGTCCTTTCTAAAAATCTTCAATAAAGACTTTAATTTTAGTTAATTAAACGCAATTAACTTAGTAAAACGTACAAAATAGAACTTTTATTTTTAAGTAGACTTACAAATTATATTAATTAAAACTTAATTAATATAAATGTTGAATTTTATATTCCACCTTGTGTTTGCTGGGTTTTCTAGAAAAAATAAGTATATATAAATGTATAAAACGAATACAATCAGACTGCTATGAACACATGCTACTAGTTAAAACAGCAACAGTCAATATGTTGTTTATTGCTATTGATGATAAGCACATAAAATTTTATGAATAAACAACGAAATCCGTAATAAATTTATAATTTGTGCAACACAATATGCAAATTACTATGCTCATGTTGTTGTTTTTATTGTTGCTAAAAAGGCTTATAAATAGTTTAGTCCATGTATTTTTCAACACTTATTTTCATTCCTTGCCATCTCATTTCCGTTTCCCAATCCAGCCCATTTATGCAAATTGAAATACTTATTTGCGATTAAAACACCTGTATGTACAACATAAAATTATGGATGTATTATGTCAAACTGTGCATCGTTATTGTTATTATCGGTGTTTGTTACCTTAGTCGCTTGTTGTTTGTATCTTGCTTGCTGCTTTTGTTAACGCTTTTAACGGTTGGCAACATGTTTTACTTTTAATATTTTGTTTTTTGCTTTTTTACTTTTAATATTTGAACTATTTTTGTCCGTGTTGGTGTTATAGTCTACGAAATAAACAGTTTTGTTAGTTTAGTTAAAATACAAAAAAAATTGATTTTAAATATTTATTATTAAATGTTGTGTTCTGAATAATTTATGTGTTCGGGCTTTAGTTTATATTTTATTTTAACTAAAATTTATAAAAAATATATAAACTAGTCTTTCTGTTTTTTATTTTACTTGTTTCTTTTTATCATGTTTGTGTAAATAAAAGATAAATAGAAAAATAAATTTTATGAAATAATAAGGTGTAACATGCAAAATACTTATAATTTACAATAACAATAAAAACGTTTGAAAGTCAGTAACAATTTTAATTGACTTTAAAAAAATACAAAAACAAAGGCGAAGAGTTAAAATTAACCTTTTGCTGTAAGATATAATATAATACTATCATATGAAAATCATATAAGATCATTGTAATATGTTATAATATAATATGTGTGGAATATATGCGGATATAAATATGTGTAATTGTTTGAAAATATTTGTACTATATTTTGTGTATAAATATATATGAATGTATACGTGTATTGTAAAGGCACCCATAACAACTACCTCTCACATTAAAGAAAAATAAAAAAGATACAAAGAAGTGAGCTTTTACTCGCAGAGGAATCTTTAACACATACAGAGATATTCTTGTGTATCTCACAAATATATAGAATTGTTATTGTTATACTTTAACGGAAACGGAAATATGATGTAAACTTCATTTGCCTCTCCACAACATTAACATTTATGTATAGTGCGGAATAAAAGTTAAAGACTAAACAGGAATGTAAAGGTATAGCAAAACATTAAGTAGTTTAAGAACAGATCAGAACAAGTAGGTAACATTGTTGATGATGACGATGATTTCAAAGACGGACTACAATTATGTTCAAACTGTATATAAAGTTTCATATATATTCAGTATATTACATAATAATGTTCTATATGAAATGATAAACGGAAAGACAGTCTCTCGGTAGGGAATTTTCTATATTTATGAATACTCTGCAGAAAATTCAAACTGTTGAGATAAACAAAGAACGAGTTGGAAAAAATGAAATAATATAGTTTTACACAAGTAAATAAGGTGCAAATGCTCCTTCTGTAGATATATGTAAAGAGATACCAAAAAGCAGTTATACTCGTTTGTGTTCAAGCCATTCAGTTTCTCCTTTTGTTAATTCGCATGTATGTAGTTACATAAATAGATGTATGTATATGTATATAAATGGTTATTTTTTAGTTTGTGAATGTAATTGTATTTATTTTTATGAAAACATTCGTTCTTATTGCCAACAATGCTCATTACATTTCCTCTTTTATTTTCAACATAATGTGAATATATTTATGTAAACGGATGTGTGTTATTGTTGATGAAGGGGTTATTTATTTTTTCTTTCACTTTTGTCGCGATGTGCTTGAAGGTAATAAAAAATAATTACTTTATTTAATTTCCTTACATATTTTGAGGTATATATTATTCTTCAGACAACAATAATATTATATTTAATAAGCGGTTACTAATGTGAGTATACACATTTCAACACTTACGCAATAATTAAATAAAAGAATCAACATATTAAATTTCAACATATTATGAAATAATACATTTTGGTTTAGAATACTTTTAAAAGTTATTTTAAAAAAATTTAATAAATCATGTTAAACAAAAATTATATTTATATTTTTTAATATTAATCAAACGAATTTGATAATATTTATAAATATTTGATAATATTTATTCTAACACAAATTTTCAAAATAAGAATTTGTCTAAACATTACATCATAGAGTTTATTAAATACACCATAAATCATCACGTGTTGATATTGTTAATGTTTTACTATATTAAATAAATCGTTTTCATTTCCAAATATTAAATTCAGATTTAATTGGAAAATAATATTAGAACTAAATTTTCTCCATTAATTGATTTACTATTCATTTATCTTCTAATCAAATGTTAGGAAACAAATCAATTTAAATCTTTAACAAGCTTTGTCAATATGGAAAAGCTACAACTAAATGTGCAAAAAAAAACACACTATCAATTACTTTGATAAAGTGTCGAGCATTAAATCAATGTATATAACTACTGCTACAAAGATATATAACACGCGTACGCACAGGAACAAAAGTATGTTAACACATGTAAGGGCTTATTTATGTATACAGACATATAAATTTACTTATGTGTGAGAAAACGGCACATATGGATCTTTGATAATAATGACTCTTTACTGGCTTTTGTGTAAATCTATATAAATTTGTTTAAATACTTTCACTAGTATCATTATTTGTTCTATACAGAGTTTAGTTGCTTAAATTTAAATGTATTTTATATGTATTATTATCGTTAATTTTTTGGTTCTAAGGAAAAATTTTGCCACAATAGACCATTTTTACAGAAAGAAATCTAATTTTGTTACTCTTTAGATTTTGAATTCCTTTTACTTCCCCATTATACTCCTTCACTCCGAAAAAGGAGTACAACATACATTTAATGACAGCTATAGTTATAAAAACGGAAAACGAATTTTGTAATTAATTCAAGGATTAATTTTACCAAAGGGATTAATTCGCCAACAGAATTGAAAAACGAAGACACGGTATTTGTTGATATATAAAAATATAAAAACACACACACTCAGATACATATATAAGTTCCATGTTTATGTGAAAAAATTTTAATGTTAACACGTAAAATATTTAAAGGGAGTTCCATATCCTTGTCCATATTTATTACTTACAGTTTATATTAAGAAAACTTAATCATTTGACTTATAACTTGGCATATGATTATAGAACTACCCCATAGTAAGGCGAGATTACATTTTAGAAAAAGGGAACATAAAGTAAAAGAAGCAAATAACAGCATGATAAAGTGCCACATTTTATTGTGATGGAAAATGTTTTTTTTTTACCATTTATGGGTGTGATTTTGAAGGGCAGAGATTAGATATTTAAAAACATATTTAATTAGATTTTTTCTTTAAAAATAATATTATTTTATTCTGAATTCTACACATTCATTGTAATTATTTCATCATTTTATCAAAAACTGGCAATAATCTTTAATTTTGTGAAACAAGTTTCATTTAAACAGCTTCAACATTATGTCTCTAAAAGAAATTATGTCACACAAATATTAATAATTATTATAAAACGTAGTGAAGGAAATACATGGATATGAAGTTTATCTATTAATTGACTAAAGTCATATATTTTGCAATTTAATATTAATCAGACTAACAATGTAGCAAAAGTTATTATAAATACATAAATATATGTTTATATATTAGTACGGTAAATAGTTATTAAAACTACATATCTGTCTAATAAAAATCAAATCAACTTCTTCATTCCTACCTAACAAGTTCACATATTATTTTACGGACACAGATATACATATAAATGTACACATGTATATATTTATTCAGCAGGATTATTTATCTTTTGTTTTAATTGATTTGCGACAATTAATTATATTTATCCAGATTGATTGGTATGTGTTGTGTTGGTGTTGTTATGTTACAGTATGTTTTAGGTAGTAAACGAGATAATATACAACAACATATGTCATATTCTCGGTTACACACTATTCACTTTAAATGCGTAACCCAATAAACGTATTTAAGTTATACAAATTTAAGTGTGTTTAAAATGTTTTTTCTGTTCTTTTATTTGTATGTCGTTTGTAAATGTACAAAAGTGACGAAAATTTTTATACTTTTCATATTATAACAATTTCAATGAAAGAGTGTTAACAATATGTCAACACTGTTGTCACTATTATTTTATTGCAATTTATTATTGTTACTTAAATGCCACTCTTTTTCACCACACGAACCAATAATTTAATAAACCATTAAAATAAAAACCAAATTTGGGAGAAATTTAAATAAAAATACAATGAACTATACGAAATTAAATAAACAAAGATACAAACAAGTGCAAATAGAATATACATATATAGAACTTTCGCATCAACATTTACAAATAAATGTATTTGCTAAAATGATGATATCGTTGATATTGATGGTATTTTTTATATGAAACTGCTGGTGATGGCTATAATAGTGATGCGATAGTTAAATCTCCTATAAACTCGAAATGATTGATATTTTTTGCTACTTCTTAATATTTTTGTACATTTCTCTATTTTGTTCCCATTTTATGATTTGTAAATATTGTACATTTGTAACCATTTTTTATTATGTTGTTTGTGGAACGGGTAAATATTTAATTAATTTTATCTTCTTTTGAATGTACTATATCCCTGTATTGATATTGGGTTTAATTTTAATTTGTATACTCTAAAGCATTTTCTTGAAAAGCTCAAATATATCGACTTTAATTTATTAGTTTCAAAAATATATATTTCCATAAATTATCATTAAATATAATGAGAATTATTTAATTGGAAATGAAATCACCACATGATTTGTATATTTTTACCTAATATTTTGAAAAGTTTTAAGATGTATGAATATGTATTATTGAATACAATAATACATTTTCAGTGGTATTTTGCCTTTGGCTGTTTTAACGTTTCCCCTTTTAGTCAGTCAAAATTAAAAACAAGCAATTTTCATTAATTCATTTGATTTTTTACATAAATTTTTATTATCATTTAAAATGTTTACTTTTAGAGTTGCCAAATGATTTTACAGGATCAGAATATTTCGTCTTTAATCTAAGGATAATTTGAAAATTTAAAAAAATCATAAATTATTCAACAAATTCTTTGTTATATTTTTGTTAATCTAAACACATTTGTTGTGGAAATTGAATTAATGGTGAAAAATGAATATCATAACAGAACATTAAATTGTTCATAATAAATTATTTAAATTGAATACCAGTTTTTTGTCGTAAAAACTCCCGATATTTTAATTTTAAATCCCAACCGTTGACTATTGCGTTTTTCACCAGTAATAAGGGAATTTTGATTGATTTTCAACTATCTACTTTACATTATTATAAAATGGCCTAAATATTGTATGAGTAATATTTTTTATTGCTCATACAATCCACCACCTCATTTGTGATAACTACACTCAAAAAATTATGTATGTAAAATAAACAGAAAATTACATTTAAAATAAATGAGAATTCTTTTAAAAAGCTTACTACTTACATTTTCATTTGAAATAAATAAATTTGTTACATATTTTTAAATGTTATTTTTTTAACTGACATTTTCATTAACAATAAATGTTTTTTTCATTCAAATTAACTGTAGAAAATATAACCACATTAACAGTAGAAATTACTGTTTTCTTCATTTAATAAAACTAAAATTATTTACCCTCCAAAAAATGAAATATAGATGAATTAACTTTTTATATTTATTAATTGTTATCAAAGTTGCTCATAAATGCAAAAAAAATAAATCAAAATACATACATTTTATAACTTATACATATTCCCCGGCTTGCTGATGACTGGACTGCCCCTATTCTTTCTTCTTAATTTCTTTGCAAGGAATTTAAGTTTCGATTTTTCTAAAAATAGTAAAAATGATTTACATATTTGTTATATATAATTCATATCTTACCAATTCTTTCGAAGCGAAATTTATATTTTTGAAAAATCTTAAATTGGCCATGTCCTGTCACTGAAATATAACAAATTTTATTATAAGCATCTGATGTAATTTTCAGTTTTCATTTACCACTTCCTGTATTTTCCTTTTTCTTAGTACATAAAATGTTTTATATTATACATATTTTCTATTAAATTTTTGACAAATATGTATACTATCGAAAAAAAATAAAAAGACAAAATCTCAAAAAATAAATGAAATTTGTAAATGTTACTGAAAACAATTTTTTGCGGTAGTTTGTTTTTTTGAATAATATAACTAAATAGTTGAAAAAAAGTATTCGGAAAACAACTGAAATTTCATTTATTTTCAACTTTAATAAAAAATTTTAAATAAACTTCAAACAGTAAATGTAAAAATTTTTTGAGTGTAATAAGTAAGAATTTAATGGTGCTACACGTTCTTAAACGGTGCTAAATATTCAAAAAAATTATTGTGAAGTTATTACTGGTGATTGCTGATTCGAATATAGTTTTCTACAACAGTTCTTATTATAACCATATAAGTTCATACATGTCTGACAATTTCTTCGAATATTTTTTAATATAACTCTTCATTTTGGAAAATAAAAATATTGTGTTCATTAAGACATTTACATTAAAAAAGTTTTTATGAAAATGTTGTGTCAATAATTCTGCACAATAACGATTTTTTTATAAATTGATTGGACGTTTTGCATGTTCATCTACAAAAAGAGCCAAACCAATTTTTCCATTCACTCGAATCACTAAGTTATCACCAATATATGGAAAATATTTTTATAAGACACTCGGTTTTAAAATTGATGCAGTATTTTTAGATAAACTATATATACTGACAGGAAACCAAAAGGGTCAAAAATAGACATCAGTGTTCTCAAAATTTCGGTTTTATAGGACGTTTTAACTCAGATTAAATATCCTTATTAACTCGATTAAATTTTAAAGAATATATGAAATTATCGTCAGCAGTAGACCATCACATACCTAATACTTTTCTGTAGTCGTCTCAATCAATTCGAATGAAAGAACCTCTTTTATTCTGAATAAACGTTGCCTCCATGAACAAACCAACAATCTTGTTTTAGAAGCGTATGGTTCGTTTATGTTACCTGTAACTGTTGTTAAAGAATTGCACATGTAACCATTATTTAAACCAATCAGTACTTTTGGATAACCATTGACAAGCTCAATATTAGAATATTTTTCAGATTACTTTATAATTCTTAATCATGTTTGATAACACTTTGTTCTGGTGACGAAGGATTCGAGAGCAAAAGCAAAGATTCCGAACAGAAATGGCGTAGCTTACAAGCGTATCTAGTTTATCAGCCCTTGGAACTGCTTTCAATCTAATTTTGGGTAAAAGTGGGTTAATAATAATTTCCGGGCGACCAAACATCATCTTAATCGTTCGAATCACTTCCGGTACTTTCTTTAGCAATAATAGATGACAACTTACAGCATCAAAAGTTTTAATTTACAAACATTTTTGTAAGCGTAAGGTTTTCGGTTTTCCGCATAACTTAGTAATTTCATTAAAAGAGGGCCATTCTTCAAAAAGGCGTTAATTGGTGCTATTTGACGCTTCGTCAAATTGTTATAAAATTGAAGAATTTTATTTTGAATTTCTATATTGTTTTGAAATTTTGAAGTTTTGAAATTTTGAAACCCATTCATTAGTACAAGCATCACGGTCGCTACGAATACTTTCTTCAATTTTCTCCGCCTCCTCCAGGCGTTGAATTTCGTTGTTTTGAAGATAATACAGAGCATTAAACTTAAACTTTAAATTTTTTCAATTTAAAATTTAAGAATTTATTTAGAAAAATTTGAAGTTTATTTCATAAATGATTTCTTAGACTTTTTCAAAAATAATGTTCCGAGCACCGGATATTAGTAACTATTGCGGCCTATGCAACGTTGAAGATACAAATGAGATGGTACAATGCGATAAATATAATAAAAAATTTGCAATCAATACAAATATTTTTCTTTATAATTCATAAAAATTCCACGAAATTCCAAATAAGAGCTAATCATTGAATTACTGTATAAAAACTTGGAATACTTTAATATTTTATTTCTTCAGTTTTCAACAATAAATGAATACGAATGTGTAAGTTTTTGAAGTTTGATGGTTGTCACTAAATGTCAATGAAAACGATAGCATACAAAGAAAGACAGTTACTGAAGACAAATAATAAATTGTAAGCTGATTTGATTTTTTCATTCTCTTCGAAGTAAACACTTGAAGAAAACATCCATCGATTTTAATAAAAATTAAAATAAAATTTCAATTCCCCTTATAATTAACAAAACATAATTTAAATTGAATGACTCGTCAAAGTAATTGTAATGTAATTTTCAAGTTTTTTGAATAATTTTTTTAGGTGCAAGATATTCGATAAACACTGAGCTCTCTTGCATCGACAGAACGTTATAATAGCAGAATATTTTTACAATTACTATTTTTTCCTATACATTTTTTGTGCTACAAAATTGACTTTAATTGCGCACGAAATTTCATATTTCATTTCATATTTTCATACCAATACACTTGCTTATATACATATATATGAATTTAAATGTGAATATAAAGATTTTACAATTTTAGTGATCGCCTTAATAGAACTGAAACTTACAAACAATTACTCTCTAGTGGGAATAGCAGCAACAGTGATAATAACAGATAAATATATATGGGTAGACACATCAATATAATAACGAAAGAATGGACAAAATGTTACATCAGCTACGACAACAATAATGGAAATAAAAAGTTAATATTTTACAGTTTAATTTCTTCACAAATTATTTTTTCTTTCATTTTTATTTTATCGTGTATTTTATTAGAGCTTCATTTTCAATAACAAAAGACTTTTTAATTGATGTCATGTTTATTTGATTTAGCTTTTTTCCGTTCTGTTTTAATTTTATTTTTCTTATGTATTCTATGCGTTTTACACAATATTTTTTACAAAAAGGATTTTTATTTGAAATAAATACGGCATTTCATTTTTGTTTTCGGTATTTCTGTTTTCTTGTATTTTGTCGCAAAATTATTGACATGTATTTCTAATTACTTTTATTAAAATTGCTGAATGATTGTCAGTAGATGCAATTTACTTTTATTAAAATTAATTAATTACTTTTATTAAAATTGCTGAATGATTGTCAGTAGATGCAAATAAATTTTTATTAAAACTGTTTAAAAATAATAATTCCATAAAAGAGTGTACCATTCGTTTGAAATGAAAAAAGATAGCAACAGCTGTTTTAATTTTAATATTACATTTTATAAAGTAATTCTAGATAATTTTTTAATTTTGTGATTTAAGATAGAATAATCTAATCAAATGCAAGTCTTTTTTAAATCACAATAATGCAACAAAAGCTGAAAAATAGGAAAGTCAACAAGAACTTTTACTTCCTGTATCAACATTTTATAACTTTTTTTGGACATTTCAAAAGGTGAAACTTGAAGTTAACAAATATCAAAACGGAGCATCTGAACAATGGAAATGTGTATATCAATCAAAAAAACTCCGCAGCAAGACCATAAAATATAATAGGGAAAAGGAGAAAACTGTAAAAAGACATGCTAGTAAGATAAAATAAAATAACATTGAATAATATGCAAACTTTGCACAATTATTTTCATTGCAAAACACGCATTCATATGAATCTATACACCACTTGGAAGTATCTCATAAACAAACATGAATGGAAATTTTTAAGTTGTAACTTTAAATAT
Organism: Cochliomyia hominivorax; assembly: GCA_004302925.2. Lineage (NCBI taxonomy): Eukaryota > Metazoa > Arthropoda > Insecta > Diptera > Calliphoridae > Cochliomyia > Cochliomyia hominivorax. The sequence continues at coordinate 103,009,492 of PYHX02000158.1, read as the reverse complement.
GAAATAAATTTTTATATAAACATACCCACATATATATTTTTTTATTGTGGAGCGCACTTTTTATTGTTGGTATTGTTGTTAGTACACACGTACCTATAAGTCAAACGGAAACGGAAACAGCCGCTATAAAATGTAATACCAGCATAGTAGCATGTTTCCTGCTTGTTGCACATGATGTAAAGCTACTAAAATAAAAAATAAGAGGACAATATTAAAAGTATACATACATAGGTATATAAGTACATATACACACAAATTCTTATATTTCATTTTTTCATACATATTATTAAAAAATGAAAATGACATTGTAATTTTGTTAAATCGTTTCCCTTGGAATTTTTATGTATTATATTGTAATAGCTCCTCCACCATCTTTCCCGATTGACACAACAATGTTGGCTTTAGCAAAACATGTCTTTTCTTTTTTTTGGTTTATAAAACTGGGCGTTTCTCTATGAATGAGGATTTTTCTGTTGAGGTTTTATCATTTTAACATAATTTTGTTGAAATTATATTTTTTCTTCTTTGCGAATATTTTGTTGTCCTGTCGTCAACCTTCTTAACTGATGCCACAAAATTAGTTCATTTTCTTTTGCAGCGAATAGTTTCCTTTTCTTACGTCTACGTTGTTAGTTTCCGCATTGTGAACTTTATGAGTTTGGAGAGTGGTTATATTATTTAAATTTTTGGTTCCAATGTTTTATTACCATTTTTCCTTATTTTTATTTAAAGCAATAAAATTCCAATTTAACCAAATTAAAAGGAAACGGTACTGGAGAAAAATTTAATTATTTTGAGCAAGAAAAAAAATAAACAAATTAATGTTCAAATTAAATGTCATATTTATAAATATATTTTATACCATTTTTATAGCTTATGTAACTATTTAATTGATTCACAAATCTTACTGCTAATAGTTTCAAATAATTAATAATATTCAGACGCATATTTAAAATGAGGAGCAGTATCTAAAAGATTATATTAAATGGAATGTGAAATAATATATAAAAATTTTATAAAAAAATTATTAAAGAACCCTTAACTGCACTTATGTGCTGATATCACCTAAAAGATTAGAAAAAAATATGTATTTTCCGTCCACAAATTGCAACATTTAAAAGACTAGATTAGCATATCAGAATGTACAATTGTTGTGGTACCATATTTTTAACATTATCTTGGCATGATTTTTTTATATTATTGCAATTGAAGTTGAAGTTCTAAAATATAACAACATTTACCACTACTAGTAAATGCTACTAATACTTGTAAAAAGTAAAATACTTATGTAGAGAAACGTTACAGAACTGAATCTATTTGATTCTTTTTTCTGCAATTTGTATCAACCACTTGCATTTTTTGTTCATGTAGCTATTTTTATTGTTGATATACGTTATAAAGCTTGTTGCGCGCTGCCGGAAACAGGAAACCAAAAATTGCTCTATTTTGTGTTTAAGGCAGTTGTAGTTGTTATACTTAGTTTTTATCTCTTTTTATGCAATGTTTTGTTTGTTTTTTTACATATATATTTAATATTATTTTTATTTTCTTTATTGCAACAGTAGGTTATTGTTATATTTGAGTTCTTTGTTTGTGTGGATCTTTCCTGAGTGTGTATATGTATTTCGTATTATTTGTAGTGTTGTTGTCTAAAGATATTGTCAGTTATATTTCCAAATTTAATTGTCAGTGACATTGCAAATTACCTTTTTATGGTATGATGCCTTCTTTTATTTGTTTTTTTTTTTTTTTTTTGCTACATAAAAACAAATGAATAGAGAAAGAATCAAAAAGAAACAATTTAAAACACTTAAGTAATATACACTAATATACATAGATATGCAAATAATGTAAATCATAATTTTAAGCATTGATTAATCATAATGATATTGACATTGTTGTCAATTACGATATCAGTTTAAAAAATATCTGAGAAAGTAATTTAGACTTAAATATAAAACATTACTAGTTAGAAAACGACATAATTTACGATACAATAAAGAATTAATATTTCCAAACCCTATTTGATTTCACAACCTAATAGAAGAATAATGTATCAATAGTAAGTTTAATTATAAAAACAATTAAGAAGCGAGAGGACTCTCGAAATGTATAAAATGTTTTCAAAGTAATAAAATAAAAAAATATTTACTGCCGCGAAGTCGAAATTTTTGAATTTTGAGTTATAACGACCTTGCAGCAAACGGGCGATATATTGTCCCTTATTTACTTTAAAAAAACTCATTCAAACTAGTTTTTAAAGTATTTCGGAAAATTAGTCGATTCCGTCGAGGAAACAAATAAACTGTACATGATGCCAATTTTAATAATTGTGATCTGAGATCAAGATTTTGCCTGTTATAAAACTGAATCTGTGTTTGTTTTATATTTAATAACAGTTATTTTTTTTTAATTATCACAGAATGAACTTAAGATCTCCAGAAATAAAATAGGCTGCAAAATTGTTCGGTAAATATTGGAAAATTAGACAGGAGGCAATATTATAGAATAATTGCAACGAGAGAATAAAAAATTAGTCCCATCTACTTTTTATTGAACTGTATAATAATGTAGTTGTATATTGAGAAGTTACCTTCATACAAAAGATTTGAAGAACTGTTAATATTGTAATTTAATCCTTATTACTTGCTTATAGAAATATCGGACAGTTAGTACAGTTAATCGAAAAAAAAACAACATTCGAAAATAGTTTACAATATCAATTACTGTATGTCTCCCAGATTTATATGTGATTGTAGCAATCACCTAAAAATCTAAACTGTTGTAGGCTATTTTGCTGTTGGTTGTGTCAAGAAATATCTACTGTAAACAGTGACGAAGTCTATAAGACTATAGTGCAGATGTTATTTTATCTTTTTAATATTTACTGTATTCTACTAAAAATTTTGACATTTTAAAGATTATTAAGAATTAATAAGAATTTAAAAAACTGCAATTTTTCTTCTCACAATTATTAGACAAATTTTACTTTTTCTAAGAAGAACGAAATATATATAGTTTTTTATCTAATGTAGATTTAAAAATCATTCAAAGTTACTTTTCTTATACAAAATAAATTTTCTTTTGTATATTTTAAGTGGCCATACTTCAAAAAAAGAAAAAAACTACTCAACATAATGGCCATATTAACTTAATATATATAAAGACTCTTATACTCAAAAGTCTAACAAAAACGATGACAACAAAGAAAAATTCACACAAATAAAATCAATGATAAATAGACAGAATTTTTCTATACAAAGTAATGTTATCACACATTATTATCATATTGATTCTTTAGTGGTTAAATAATACACCAAAAGAAATATATATATATATATATATATATATATATATATATATATATATATATATATATATATATATATATATATATATATATATATATATATATATATATATATATATATATATATATATATATAACTCCCTTTTTCCCGTGAAAGATAAAAAGGCTGTTTTTGATGCATGTTTAGTGGTTGTATAAAATAGTTTTAACTGTTTACGTGATATGAAAGATTTATTAGATGTTAATACAGTTCGAGAGCGAACAAATAAAAAAGCCCATACAGAACAATGTACAAGTGTAGTTTCAATCTGTAGTTTTATATTTTATTTTTGTATATTATATGACATATGCAAACGGGGGTTGTTTGGAACAAAAAATGTCCGTTTAAATCTGATAAAGGATAATGGTGTTTGTATGTCTATAACTAATAAATAATATTGAATTACTATAAAGTGTATAAGTAATAAATAAAAACCATAAAAGCAAAAAGAAATAGTGGAAATAGGGTTAGTAAAACTGGGTAAAAAGGGTTGAAGCCAAAATTGAAAATTAAAAATTTAAATTTTAATTACTTAATTTAATATAAACATATATGATGAAAAGAACAAATGAAGGCAATATACTTTTTAAAAATTGCTTATAGATATTTTAATTATTTATTCTAAAAATTCAAAAAGCCACATAATGGTATAATTATAAAATTAATAATTTTGGTGATCCTTTTTCCTTTTGGCATTTTTATAATTTAATTCAATCTTATTTTGCATAAATTGGCTTAGTACATAACGGATTGTTTGCGTTATGTGAAAGTTTAACACATTTTTTTCGTAATCCCTAAGGTCAGTTAGGAAATTTTTCCCCTTAAAAATAAAAAAGCTTTGGCTTTTATTTTCCGAGAATAATTTTTGTTTTATTAATATTTTTCGTGTTATTTTATCTGTCTTTTTAATTGCTGGTTTACGTTCACACCAACGATTGTTGCTACTTATCTTATTGGTATATTTTATCAAACACCTTTTGTGTCGGTGGTTTCTTTTTTAATCTTTTTTCTTGGTTCGGTAGTCTTTAAGGAATTTTTTATCCATCTAATAAATTAAAATCTTAATACCATTTGGTTTTGTTTTGGAAATTATTAAAATTTCATGGAAATCAATTTTTATCAAAAAATAAAATAATATTTCAGCGTTTGAAAAAAATCTATATATTTATCTATGTATGTATTTCAAAGGTAGGAGTTTTGTCAAATATGTCATTTTTACGTCTTATTTTAGGAAATAATAATTACTTAAGAATTTCAGAAATTTAATATTATTCATTAAATAAATTTATTTATAAATTAATTTCATATTAAATCTGTGTGGATGAGTCTGTGCGTACAATACCAACAAATCAGATATTAAGAAATGTATCAAAATAAATATATATAGGCAAAGAATATAATATTAAAAAAATATATACGCCCCCATACTATTAAAATACGTATGCATGTGTATGTATCAAGATAACATTTTATTTAACATAAAATTAAGGAAAAAGAATAAGATAAAAAATAAACAAACAAATTAAGTTACTAAAATAAATTCTTTGGAAGCCTATAATTCTATATATGTTGAGATACCGGAAACTTGATGACAAGCAATTTATTTAAGTGTTGCCACACAAATAAACACACATATACATGACACGAAGGTGAACACACTTAACATCTTATACATACTCACATCTACTTTTAAATTATATTAAGAACAAACTAACCTAAAGCAACAATCGATATGGCTAAATCGGTAACAGAATAATTTTTTAGGTTAAAAAGGTTGTAATCAAACTTAAAATGATGATGAACTGTATTTCATGATTTTATTTCCACATCTTGACATGACATGTGGCAAATAACATTGAAATATGTAAAAACATTCTTTAGCTCCTTCTTTTGTATATTAAAATGATACACTGGTCTGAAAAGGAAAATATTTACAATTATTGTACGAAATTTTAATTTAAAGGTATTTTTTTTATTTTCTCTAAAGAAAAATCGAATTAGAAATGTCACGATTTGAAGCCAATAATAATTTTCATTGCAAACACTAATATAATTTTTATTATTAAATATTTATTAAAGTAAAACATCGTGATCGCAATAAAAATGTTTGGAAATATGTGTGAGAGATCACAATTTTATTATATATATATATATATATATATATATATATATATATATATATATATATATATATATATATATATATATATATATATATATATATATATATTACCTAACATTTTTAACAATAATTGTAGTTATCAATGCAAAATTACAATCAGAACAAATTTTTATTACAATAGTATGTTGCTTCTCATTAATGGTTACCGTAAACATATTTCTCCTGTGCGTGTGGGTACTTTTTTCTTGCCAAATTCAAAAAAACTCGTATTAATGTTTGACTTTGATTTCTTTGCTAAAATATTACACTTTAATACAAGTCAATAGGAAAAACTTATTTATTTAGTTCATTGGAGGTTTTTATTTGATTACATTTGTAACCACAATTTCTTAATTTTATTAAACAATTGTATGATATTTTGTTGGTCTGACGTCTGACACAACATGTCTTTGCTCTTTTAATTATTATATTTTTTTTGTGAAAAAAGATACCAACCCGCAGATAATATTTATATCTCTCATTGTTGTAATACGTGTAACCAGAATTTTGTATTTCAGATTAATTTTAATCGTTATTTTTGTGATAAAATTTAAGTTTTTAAGAAAATTAAAAAATATATTTTTAACGGATTCTACAACTTAAGAATATGGATGCGTATGACTAAAGTGTATCAATATAAACAAGTATAATTATATATTTTTTAAGAAGTATGGTTGGGACGTATAAAATAATCACATGTTGTATATACTAAGAGCGTATCTGCGGCGTAGATTTTGAGTTACACATGTATCAGGGCAAATAAACCCTTTTGATGGTGGAGGGTATAAATAGGCTAACATTAAGATTTCTACTGTATTTTTAATATTATCCATAACATTCATACATATAAATGATTTGATTCTGTTATGTTATATAAAAATTTCGTTTAAATCATTCACTTCTAATTTTATTAGCTGAACCAATTGCAGGTTTTAATTATCAAAGTTCTCTGGAAAAGAACAAGTTATTAAATCATTGAGGTCTGTTTAGAAATGACTCTGCCAACATCAGACAAAAACAAATAAAAACTGAAAACCGAACCCAACTTTTCTTAGTTGTTCCGAATACTAGTATTTTCCAGTAATATAATTATTGGAAAATACTGCCATATAATACAGCACATCTCAATACGAGATGGCAAGAAATCCTATTATATTTGTATTTATGTTTAATTGAAGACAGCAATGAAAATGTGAATATTATTTGTTTCCTTTAAAAAAATAAAATATTATTTCTTTCCTTTATAAAAAAATAAAAGTAATTAAAATATACCACCAAACCATTAAACAGACATGGACAAGAAAAAAATAAATGAATATATTTTATAATATTAACCAATTTTAAAATATTATTCAAAATATTTACTTGGCCGAATATTAAAAAATATTTTTAATATTTCACTTTTTAAAATTGAATGTATTCAAAAGTGTTATATAAAACGTTCTTATAATGAAACTATACAAACAACATATTGTGAATGCAAATCGATTAAGATTTATGGATTTTTATTATTTTGTATTTTTTTCTTATTTTAATGGCAGGATTAAGTTCATATTGACAATAAAAGTCATTAAATTAAAAACTTTCAGAAAAAAGATGCAGAATTTAATTTACCGCTGTATAATAGTAATCAGTTATTTTGCTTCAATATTTATTTCTTATTCCCTCGAAAGATTCCTGATGTCAAGGGCATTATTTTTTCTATGCAAAAACGACTTTACCTATTAAGATTGGCTCGTTAAGTGGACCATAGTTAATGTGTATTCGATTATCATTAGTCCAATTAGTATTCAACTGTTAGCTTTCATATGGACAGTAATGTATTTTTCTATATATTTGTGAGAGTTGATATTTTTTTCTTCAAAAATTTAGTTTTGTTAAGTACATAATGGGTTAGTATTTCAATATTATGTTCAAGGTTTTGGTTTTAAGCGTGCGTTTATATATACATATGTCTTCATATTGAAACAAAGTATAATAAATGATTTTCCATAAAATTTGATGAACTGGTATTAAAATGAAATTTATTCATATATATACATATTTACATACATATAAGTTTATACATTTTATCTGATTTACATTTCGTTTTTCATTTGAAACTGAAATGATTGTAAATTTATGATTTTGTTTTTATTATTTTCCAACAACAGAGAACAAACATAAAAAATGATTTAATCGTTATCACTCGAATAGATAAAATATTTTTATCAGATTAATATAAATTAAATAACTTTCAAACATATTTCACAATATGCTAATATGAATTTATAGCATTTTCTATATGTTTGCTATACTTTGAAATGACTTAAAACTTGAAAAAATATGTATATGGAATATTGCAATAAAAATTTCTTAACCATTTTTTACATTAAAAAATTTCCTTTCGGCATTCTCGTTGGATCTTTATTAACTTGTGATTTATTTTATGCTTCATATTTTATAATAATAATGATTTCAACACACTGCTTGCTGTGTGGAGCTACTTTATGGCCATTATTTTTAAAGCCCAATGCTACATTGCAAAACAATGAAGCTGCTAGAGCAGTTTTTCACTGTGTTTGTATCTGTGTCTGCGGCAAAACTGCCACCTGTTGTTCTATGTAATTATTTTTAACGTATTTTTTAATACTTTTTGTTGCCTTTATTTAAAAAAATGGTCTTTATTGTACCCCATACAGGAGTATTAAAGTCTTAAAAAACCTACAAAAATATATACATTTTATTTTGATAAATGGTTTCTACTAAACGCTTGATGGGTTTTTTCATTTCAATTCTCCTTTCTGTTGTTTTTTTATTTAAAGTTTTAAGTTAATAAATGAGTCACTTTTTATTAGATATTATATTTTTTTAAAGAAATATATTAAAAACGTAATATATTAAAAATAAAAGTGATTTAAAATCTTAAATAAATTATTTTAAGAGTAGTTATGATCTAATAAATTATAAATATGATATGATAATTATTTTATAGTTGATTTTATAATAACTCAAATATGTTTTTGATTTAGCAACAATAATTTTTTTGGCTGCTGAAAATAAATTGAATCAAATATCAAATTAAAAGCATTTTTCTTATTGATTTAAGTTTAAAAATTTTCCCCACAACGTGAACGTAAAGTTTTAGAAATGTTAATTTTTAATTTAACTTTCAAAAATGAAATTTGTTATTTTTTATAAATTAAATATTTCTTTCAATATAATATAACACTAAGCGATATTTCTCGTACAGTTGTTTATAAAAAACCATTTGTTAAATTTATTAGAAATATTTTTGTTCCCCTCTACAACAATTATTTTTGTATTGGAGCCTGTTCTTTCTCTGTCTTTCTTTTTATGTAAATATTCTAATTTATGTGCTTAATTAAACAACCCATAGGAAAATTATAACCTCAGAAATAGAAAAAAAGGAAGAAATATAACAACAAAAGTTTTTTTCTATAACTTCAAGCAAAAGAAAAAAACTGTAACAAATTTGTTGTATATTGGCAGAGATGAGAAAAATTAGAAGAAATTATAAGAAGAAGCAGATAAAATATATAAAGTAAATGGTCACAGCAGGACATTCCAAAGATTATTTGCTGTTGTTTGATTTGTTATAGTACTTTATCCAATATCCTCAAGAGCTAAATCCAAATCTACGAATTATTGTTATTTCTCTATGCTGACTGTCTGTCGGTCGGTAAGTTTGTTGTTTGTTTTGCTGAAGTTTGGTTTATTTCTCAGTTTTATGCTTTTACTTCAAAAATTGTAGGGTAACTTCAATGTTGTAATTTTTTTCTTGTTAAAAAGAAATCGGAAACCAATTAGTTTTGAAGTGATTTACAGCAATAACAATGTGAAAATAAGAACATATTTTTGAATCCATTAAAACGAACCCAAAATACCCTTTTCATATGATAATAGCAAATGAAAAAAGTCAAATATTTATTATAAATATTCTTTGAAAGCAATAAGTGACATTTTTATATTAAAATTCAATTATTGTAAGATATCATTTTCTTTAACTGTTGAATTGGGTAGGGTGTTATTGGTATAAGATTAAGTGCAAAATAAAATAAACAAGATCCTGCTATAAAAATATACTCTGTGTGCCAATAATGTTAATATTTGCGAAAAATGATTTAAGATTTACGCACATTTCGGTTGATTGTAGTTTCATTTATTATAAAAAGAAAGTGGGAAATATGGCTGTTGGTGTTAGATACAAAATAAATAAATGAAATATAAAAAAATCCATTAAAAAAAGGATTATTGTTTTTCTGTGTCATTTTATTTATTTTAGCCTTTTATTCATCCCATCGTGTTATCAAGATTACATTGTTTGAAGAGTAAATAAATGTAATTGATTTTCTATTATTTTCTTGCTATATTTTATTTATTTCGAAAATCGTTGTTTAATTTTATAAAAATACTGTTTTTTTAATAACAAAAGTGATCCTTTTTTGTCATTACTTAGAAAAGATAAAATAATTCCTGCGGGTGATAAAATAATTTTATTAAAAAATAAGTATTTTTTAAATTTACTTAAAAATGTGGTTAAATTTCCACAAATACGAAATTTCTTTGAAATTCTAGTGAAAATATGCTTCGTTAGTGCAATGATTAGTCTTAGTTTCAACCTTTGATCACTTTTGATCTAATTTTTATCATTTTATATATAAAATTTCTAAGATACAAGCAGAAAAAACAACATAAAATTAATTAAAGTAGATATAATTTAAATCTTTTTCAACTATGATTTTGCTTCATAGACTATTTAAATGTAAATTTAATATTGTCTTTAAGAATATTTATTATTTTTTCATTGTTTTCATTAGATTTCAAGCACGTAGACCTACTTAATCTAAGATAACAATGGCAATAATTGTATAAATATTGGTATAATGTGAAAAATATAATAAAAATTAAGTTAATATATAAAAAGACAAACAATTAATAATTATAAACAAAATAATATGGGTTACCTTTAATATATTTTATTTTATGTGACAGCAATATTTTAGAAATGATTTTATATAACGTGTCGGTCTATTCTTAAAGACAAATTCGTACAACAAACGACCTTGACATATAACGAAAAGAATGCCTTGGACAAATGAATGCCTTCTCGAAAACATACCAAACTGAAATCTTTTTTTGGGTTTACCATATTTCATAACATTATAAAATTTAAGTAATACGCGTCTTTTAATAAAACTAATAAAATCGGTACCTAAAATTTCAATAACCTTTACTGAAACATGTTCCATGAATATTCTTGAAATTTTAATACTAAAAGTAAAGTAATTTTAAAAATGTTTCGTATATAATTATATATATTAATAGTTAATATCGTGAGATATTAATATGTAGAATAATATTTCACCACAAACCTAAAAATGTATAATTTAAACTAAATAGAAAATATATATTCAATCTCAAATAAACTATATTCAGTGGTGATTTTGCGTCATGTTTTTTCCGTGTTTAACTCGAGGAAAATAAAACAATTGTACCTTAACTTCTTTAAAAATTATACATTAATAGCGCTTTATATAAATAAATCAAAATTCTTTTGAAATACTAATATATAAGATTAGAAAATTTTACAATTTAGACCCATTTCTGGAAAAGTGAAAGTATTTTTTATATATAATCGCTTGGACCATATATAAATTAAGAATACAAATACTGACGAGATTTTGATGTATTGAAAAGCATTTACTATCAGAAAATACTATTTCGGAAATACATTATAAATCCAGCTTAATTTACCACATTTATTAACTTTTTAAAATAGATTACTATCGAAAAAGGACTCATCTTTAAGGTCAATATAAGAGTCCTGTTGAAATATAGATTTTAACATGTTGATAAAAATACGCAAAACAAAAACTGGCACACTCATATACAATCATCATTAGAATGAGATCACATATTCACATACTCTAACAAATTAGTAAATGGCATCAAGATAACAACTCCATGAATTAATTTATATTTAATGTCTTGTGTATGTGAGTTTGTTTTTACAACAATAAAGACAACGGCTTTACACACATAAACAACAAAAAATCAGACAAAATTGTAAAAAATTATAAAAAAACGAAATACAAAACCAATAATAGAAACTATAAGATTCATTATAACAAACACACGCTCACATACTCACAATGTGTGACTTTATCTAAAGACAGAAAAAATATAAGATTTAATAGAAAAAAACTTTAAGGAGCTTAGGAGAAAGGAACGGAAGATTAAATAAAATCCTTTTCTTTTTGTGGTAAACATTTGTTAACTTACAAAAATAACATCTAAAACAAAATAAAGTTCAAAGAAGAGAAAAAGTAAGTATCAAAATAATCGATAACATATCTCTGAGTACTATACTCTTATTTAGTGTTTTTATATTGAGCAGAAAAGAAAAAATTGTATCCATATCCATAACTAAAACACCATTTATATGTAATACAGACAAAATAGTTTTAATATGTTAAATATATTTTAGTACAACATACAAAATTTAGTGGTACGTAGATTAATTCATAATTATGTAGAAAAATAATTTATTTTCTTCTTTACTCATAAACTATTCATCGCAGATTTTATGAAATATTATATTTTTTTAATCTTAGTTTAAATATTAGAAACTATAATTCGAACATTAGTAATAATGAAAAGACCTTTTCAAAATGGCCTCGTATGTCTTTATATGTGGCAATATGTATTTAGTGTGTCAATTTTTTTTGCGACATTGTAGGAAATATGTTTGAATCTCTGTTGCTATAGTTAAAATAAAAACCAAGAACGGAAACGTTTCCAACAATATGTTTTACTAACATGTTGACTAAAACTTAAGCTTTACTATCTTAACATAACATGTATTTATTATTCTCTTATTATGAAATAAAATTCTATATTGTTTTTATATCTAAAAAAAAGAGAAAAAAATAAAACAATTTTATTTTGGTTTTATGGTGTATTTTATGTACACACGTCTGTCTGCATGCCTAACTTAGTTGTCAGTTAAAAAAATCAATAGTTTATATTTATACAACGATGTTTTTCTTCGACTTCTCTTAAAGTGAAGTTAAGTTAAATTTAAGTTCTTTTTTTATAAAAATATAATTATTTTTTTAATATGTAATACAGTTAAAATTTTTTATATTTACTTATTTGATGAAATTTTGTTTGAACTGTTAAATTATTAATTCATATCAACGAAGTACTAAAGCACGCTTGTAAATGTATAGTGGTTTGAACAAAAATTATGTAATTTTCAATAGCGCGTAATTTGATAAACAATTCTATAATAGACCTAAAGAAGGGGGATTAACCTTTCGCAAATTATTGAATTTTACTTATTCGTGTTCCACATGAAACATTATTTCGGAGATAATTATTTTAAGATCAGATGTGATTTTTTAACATCAGAACTTAAAATTTAAAACAAAATATTTAAAATTTAATATAAAAATTATGAAAAACTTATTAATTATGAAAAATTTTGTCTTTTGTATTATTTTTGGAAAAAGGAAAAAAATTGGTGAAATATAAAATTTATAGTTTAAGAGAAAATTGTCGTGAAAATACATTTTTGGTGAAAAGGTAATTTTATTGCCTACTCTGCCATTAAAAGTTTTTATTGGGAAAGTAAGTGAAAAAAAAAAATAACATTTCCACTTGGATTTTCAAAAACTTCAAGTTGAACATGATTTTTTAAATCATGTGTTGGAAATTATCAATTTTTTATGTTACAAATTATAGCAAAAAATTAAATTTTTGAAAAAAAAAAAAAACAAATTTTTAATTTTGTAGAAAAGTATGAGTAATATTTTTCACAACGAATACGCTTCCAAAGTCAAATGATATCTGTTCGAGAAAATATAGTTAAAAAAATTATAAGTTATAATTATATTATTATTTCAATAAATCGAATCCTTAACTGTGGAAAATATAATATATAATTAAATTTATATATAATTAAATCATATAATTAAATCAGTGAATAATTCAACTTACTGAGTTAAACCCTTTTTTATATTTTATTTAAAATAGAGCTAAAAACGCATACACCCTCAAAAATAAAATGTTCCCCGTGTGATATGTATGTAAATTCAAACTTTAAATCATAAAGTCAACTTTGACAACATGTTTCTAATGTACATATATACCCTCACAAACATTTAGCCATTAATATATTTGAGAATATGTGTTTGTAAAAATGTAACAATACGTTCTTTCACATCAAGGCAAAAATCAACAAGAATGAGATTTTGTTTAAATCACTAGTATAAACAATCCATTTTTGTGTACTCTAATACATGTAAATATAAAATGTTGAATCGAAATCTAGAGTTGAAGCTCAGTAGTAGTGGTGGTAGCAGTAGTAGTAGTGCTAGACCATTTACACTCTCTAGTCTGCTCTCTGTATTTGACTTGGTAACAAACAACAATCTAATTAGTATTCTGTTGACACTTTAATCGTGATTGCGCTGGAAAACGTACGCGTCAACATGCTGGCAGCCAATTTTTTCCTTAATCCCCTCATTTCCCTCTTTATATTTGAATTTAACATTAGCCATCATATTGTCAGACGACACATTATGTTTGTGTACACACATATACTTTGTTAATGGCATATAAACACACATATATACTTTTTTTTACAGTAAAAGAGTATCCGGTAGAGTAAAAAAACGGGAATTGAACAAAAATAACTACAAAAAAAGAAATAATAATAAAAATAACATGGTTTTGTAACATATTATTGTTTTGTTTTAACAGTACGAGGAGAAAAAATAACGGTCATCAATAATTTAAAACAATTTGTACAATATGAGAACAACTCTACTAACATTAACATTTTGAAAAGCATCGTATTAAAAACTATAACAATAATGTATAAATGAGTGTTGATATTCAAAGGTCCTAGTATAATTTTTTAATGGAAATAGTTTTTAAAGTTGAGTGTAAAGTGTTCAATGTCAGTTTTTATTGTTTGCAAATAAAATAAGTTCTCCTTTGTTACCAACCCGTTCTTGTGTACAATAAAAATTAAATTATAATAACGTAGTGAAAACTTTAATTTTTATGGACCGAAAAATGCGGAGGCAAGGAATTGTTTTCAATATAAAAATATTTATATTATTACTTAATAGATTGTTATTGAAACAGCATAATAATAACAATTGTAAAAATTTGTACACAACATTTTAAGCTTTCCTTTAGTTTTTCTGACGAACATCATTTAAAAATCAAATTCAAATGAAGTAAAGTATAGTAATTTAAATTATTTCCCTATCTCAGATTTTCGTAAGATATATTTATTTTCAGATCAACTGTTAAAGTAAATGAAAAAAGTTAAAAAATTCCTGTTTAGGTCAAATTTTTTTCTTGAAGTTATATACAATAACAAAAACATGTTCTACAAAAAACAATAACAACAAACAAACTAAAATCTAAAACTACATAAAACCCAACTTTTAGATAAATTCAAAATCTCTGTCATCAAAGGTTAATCCTTTACAAAATAACATAAACAACATGCATAATCCTCATAAGGATTTAAATATAAACAACATGTATGTGAGTTCATACAGAATATATGTAAAAGTTTTATGTTTATAAAACTTTTTTTATACATTTTTGTTTGATTGTTTGCAAGCATCAGGTAAATTATTAAAATATAAATTAAGTATAAACTTCTACAAACAAATAATTTTTTAAAAAACATATTTTTAGTACTGTTTTCTAATGTGGAAATATCCTTGATTTTCTTAATGGATTATGTAACTTAATTAAAAATACAAAGTCATTTTTTAACTATTTTTTATTGCTTCATACAAATTAAAAGTAAAATATTTAATAAAATTTTAACAAAAATCCTATCAAACATTTATTTCAAATTAATTTTCTTTATTAAAAGTTTAAAAGTGAATTTATAATATAAAAATATAAAACAAAATATTAATTCTTTGCAAATTAAACACAAACATATATATAAGTATAAGTGTTTTTAAGGATGTAAGTGTTTTTAAGGATCAAATGTAGTTGTATCAAAGTACCTTTATACTCAATTAATAACAAAGAAAAATATAATTCTGATAAACATGCAAAATATAAAAAAGAATCACCAACAATTGTCAAATGTTATATCAGTTGTTAGTTTTTTCAAATTTCCACTTTATCTGGCTGACAAGTTTTGTCTGCCCGTTTGTCGGCCTCTGTCTAAATGTCTTTTATTTCATGGTCTGTTGTTGTTCGTCTTGACATCTTCAAATCATAGTTGAATTGTGCGTAAATTTCTAAAATGAACCCTTGTTCAACAAACAAAAACATTTTGTTTTTCCTGTACAAACACAGGATTTGTCATACTTGTATTTAATAAAGGTTGGTTGCTTTTTGTTTGAAGCATAGTCCCTTCAACTGTCTGTACATTAATCCATCCAAATATTTATTATACCCTTCACCTACCTTTTTAAATTGACATTGATGAAATGGTATTTTATTAGCATGTCAGTTATGTTTTGCAATTTGAAATTTAGCTTGTGATTAAAACGGAAATTAATAATCTGTGTATGAGAAAATTAGAAGGAAGTTTTGTAACATTAAATACATAAATATTATTTAGTTTGATCTTTACTATTGTCATGATCTCCTATAAGAAGGGCAAAGTATATTACTTAAATATTAATTTGTTGATATTAAGTTTTATGAAATAGTTAAAGAGTTATTGAAATGGGAATTAGTAAAAATTGATATGCAAACTTCGAAGTGTAATTAAAATTATGGATTTAGGATTTGTGAATTGTCTTACACTAATATCGATTAACTAACATATATAAATAATTTATATATATAAAATAAGATGTGTCTATATAAGTAATGCAACTTCAATATATCAATATATCCGAACGTAACAATTGTCCAACATTTGTCTCAATCATGCTACCATTCGACTGCTCTACTAAAAATACATGGTAGGATCAGGGGCAGGGAATCCCCATCTCAAAACTAATTTTAATTTCAAATTTTAATTATAGCAAGAGTTTTAAAATTTGGTCCGAAGCATTTTCTAACGCAACTATTTCACTGGACATAATGTAGGATGAATAGTATCTAGGGCAGTGGTGTTCCCAAACAAAGAAAAATTAAATTACGAATATTTAAAGAACTATTTCAACGAAACCTTTCTGATTGGGACTAACATTAGTCCCAATCACTTTTTAAGGAATTCTTTTACTGGACATAATGAAGGACGAATAGATACCAATCGAGAACTTAGTAGTGTTTAATGTTTGGTCAATATTCTAACCTACGCCATATTTACAGCTTTTTATAAGAGGCATAAACAACTTGGACTCAGTTAAAGTTTGATTCTATTATCAAAATATTATCGAAATATACTTATGTGAGATTTATGACATGAGATGATTTTCAGAATTTGGACTTGCATAGATCAGTAATTTGGAAAAGTTCTGGCAGATTATATATATACAGATATAGAAATTAAATTTTAAATTAAATTTTTGATGAAAAAATATTTTTTTAACAGGGATCAAATTTTAGATTATACTGAATAGTTTATAATAAATACTCACGAGTAAATATTTTAACACGTTTAACTTGTCCATCTTTGGTAGTAAAACAAAGTAACATCATAATGATGTTTATGTTGACGACATCTAAAAAAATTAAACACCAAAAATATAATTAGTACAAGGTGCTTAGTAGTGGTTTTGGTTGCGGGTTGTAAAATGTACATTGTGTCATTACTTTATTTTTTTCGTTATTGTTCGTCTGTGTAATGGGAAATATTTTTGTGACAGGAAAATTTTATGCTTTAGTCGTTTTCTCCAATTCAAACGTCTGCTAAATATTTTTCTATTTATACACGTATGCACGTGCATTCGTCTAGTTGAATATTTCATAATTTTCAATAGTTTTTTGTGTGTGAGTGCGGTTTTGCAACAACAGTTATTGCTATATTCTACAGCTATTGTTTTTTGTTTGCCTTTTTTTGTCCTATTTATAACAATGCATGTGCAATAAAAGCATTAGCGGTGGTCACATCAACTAAAATGTCATCAACAATCCCATAAACAACTTGAACATTTTCCCAGCACTCATTGGATAAACCAACGTGAAGTAAGTAGCAATTGCAACAGCAATAGGAGCAGAAACAACAATTCTAACAGCAATTGCAGAGAACTACTTTAATTTAGCGCACGCTCATCAACACTAGTACAATACTTTCTGTTATTAATAAGCTTTTGTAAGTGACTGGAATACGATGGAAACAACATTCATAAAGATTGTAAATGACATTTTTCTTGAAACATTTTTCTTTTTCATTTATTATAAAAATGGTATATTTAAGTTGTGCGAAATCACTGAGTGACTATTTAATACATTTAATACTGTGCAAAGTAAGTAGTTGTTATTTTTAAAAAATTAAATTTTTAGCACAAAGATCAAATTATCATCAAATCAACTTTATAAAGGGAATAATTATTAGTGTTATTGTAAAACAAATGTTTAAGTTACAATCTTCAACAAAACAATTACACTTATTGTCATTTTTACATCATTTAAATTATAACTTGATAGAATTATTCTTCTTATTATTTTATATGTTATTATTCCATAATTTTTATTTTATTTCAATACAGAACATAATTGTCTTCAAATTGTTTAACCTCCAATATCAGAAGTGTACAAAGTTTGACATTGTGTGTGAAACATCAAGAATAAAAATCTTAAGTCTTAAAAGTTAACCTAAAGAAATTAACTAATTTGAATTTCCTTGTGTAATATTAATAAATACATGTAAATATCTGGTATATATTAACAAGGGTATTTAAAATTCGATAAAGCTGAACACAATATTATTTCTTACCAGAATTTTAAATTAAACTAACTTGCAGCACATCCTTAAAATAATTAAATTGAGCTAAGCATTTAATACCGAACAATTTAGAGTGTTTACTCTCCTTCCTCTTCAAGGTTTCATATATCCACATAAACCAGTAAACATTATTTTAAGATAAACTATTTCAATTCGTTAAGTATGTACCTTGTTATTTTCCAGAATTAATAGTTAGATATAAAAATCTCGGACATAGCACAAAAAGAAACTTGCCAAGATAATGGTTTACTTATATTTTCCTGAGTCCTGAGAAGCAAATATACAAGTTTTGAATATGTTTACGCGCAAAAATGGAGATGATGATTTCCATCAGTATCGGTATCTTCAAATTGTAATCCATTCCAAGATATTAAGTAATGATATCAAAAAATACTTAACACACATTTTTCAATAAAACTATTAACCCAAGTATTTTTTACTATCAAACAAACATATAGTATTAATCTGATTAAAATGAGTGACCAGAAAAAACAGCGTACTTATATTATTTAAAATTTTCTTTATTACTTAATGCTGGTTTAAAAACAAAAAGTTCCTTACAGAAACACTGCTAACAACTAAGATGCCAAAATTAGACGCTACGTCAATATGTAAAGTTTTCTTATTCAAGGCATTTATCCTTAATTTTTTCGAGTCCATTGCTAGCATTTACTACCGAAAAATTTTTATCAGTTGTAAACCAATTAACAATTATCATATGATTAACATATTTCCTAGATGTTCCTACACTAATAATTTGCCATTATCGAGGATCTTTCCAAAAATTATGCCCATAAATACATTTCATAGAAGTGTTGTGGAAGATCATACACTGTTTGACAATTAGTTATTTTAGGCAACAGAAGCATTATAAAATTCTCATGAGACATATGGGTTTTTTGCAGAATTCTTTGACATATCAATGAGATCCAGGTTACATTATGTTTAATCCTGCAGAATTCTTTCAAAATCTATAAAGCTGAGACAGAATGTTGCACAAAGGAATTTCGTGTTCCCTTTCGCAGAAATATGGACTAGTAAAGAAAATAATTTTCATTGTAATAATATCGAAATTGAGTTGAATCATTTCTATTTTATTATGGTTGGATTTTGTGACAAAACATTAACTGGGTAGAGGATATTATATCAACAAAATATATCCTCTACACAAAACTTATACATTCTCCCACACGCACGTACCTATATTAATCCATACCTCTTTAAAACTTCTCTTCATACACATTAGGCAACCAAAATTTTACATTTTCCATGATTTCATAGAGATTATATTTATAAGAATTTCATGTATGACTTTCAGAATGTGGGGAAATTTATGTCAAGAGGTAATATTTTGTTCAAATATCATTACACATATATACAGATGTGTATATGTGTGTATATGGTTTTCTATTATAAAATTCTATATGGGTATGAATTTATTTTTATTAATTTAATTTCTATTGTTATTTGCTTTACTTACATAAAATATTCTTGTAGAAACAAACATTCTTATACACAAACGTATAATGATCATATAGAATGGAATTATAATATAATTATAATCTGTACAATTTTGCCATTAAAATCATAAATCCTAATATTGTATTAAATATTGCACAATTACAAGTATTAAAATTATACATTAACAATTATGACAAATTAATTAACATGTAATTATTGTAGTATTTTCATTAAGTTTCATAGTTTCTTTGTTTTATTTTATTGGTTAAGGAGTATAATATTAATGATTATTTCCTACAATTTAGCCAAGTCAATTTAATTACAAAGCAATTAAAAATTTCTTCTTTATATACGAAAATCATTTTAATTTCTAATTTAAATATAGACAAACGTTTTAAAATAAATTTTAATTTAAATTGTATAGAACATTATTGTAATTCATAATTTACTTAAAAGCAAACATCACAAGTGAAACGAAATTAAATTTAGCAAAAATAATTTATTTAAATATTTCATAATAATAACCATTGAATTACTAGATGAACAAATTAGTTTTTTCGAAATTAATCTATATATTTGTGTGTTCTCTTCTCTTTTTACTAAACAATAAACATATAAATATAAATACATATATTTTATTTGAATTTATTTTTATTATTGTATCCATCTAAATCAGGTCAATTTGAAAAACATATATTTTGTAAACATTACAGAACAAACAGCAGCAATAAAATCTAAAAAACGCTGGCTCTTAAACAAACACAATGCAAGGAACATAAATACATGAATATAATACATAAATACATATCATTTACTCATTATGTGGTTTGATAATAGTTGTGCAATCCTTTTTTCTATACATATAACTTTTTTTATTATTTCACTATTTTTGTGGTTATGTGCATAAATGAATATTTACAACAAATACTGTTACTATAAATGAATTCAAAACAACCGCAAAATAATATCAACTGAACTAAAAGAAAAAACATACAAAAAATAAAAAAATACAATACAAAAAACGATAACACCAACATCGAACATCGAAAATGCGAATAGGTCTTTGAGTAGTTATTGTTCGAGCAATTGTAATCAAAATGGCAGTTATAAATGCAGCATATAAAAGTTAAACTTATATATAAAAAACTACATAGCACACATACATGTAAACATATATAAGCAATATTCGATTGAGTACATTTCATTACATAGCGATATATATGAAAATTTTCCCAATCACACACACACCTAAACATACACACTAATATAATATTTTGCTTTTTTTTAATGACAAAGAAATGTTGAAAAGTACTTTGGCAGAATAATAACGAAATGAAAACAAAACAAAAAATAATATTTTTATATATATAAATAATTGAACATTCACATGGCCATTGTCCGTGACCAATGGATGTGCCATCGTATATGGAGCATATTTATATCAAAATATAAAAATAAATAATTTTACAAGAAGCATATATATTTTACCAAATTATCAACTATTGAATTATAAGTAAATAATTTAGATATTATTTCTAATAAATTTTTGTTTTTTTTTTAATTTCTTTTTTATTTTTATTTTTGGAAAAGTAAAAACTTATTTGCAATTTACAAATCCAAATAATAATGATAATATAATAGTAAAAATAATAATAAAAATAATTACATATAATATTGTAAGTAATTTTTATTAGAGTATATTCCAAATTGGATTTATACTTCTCCTAAAGGAATTTAAATGAATTTAAATTAAATAGCGAAAGGTTATTAAAGAAAATACTAATAAATCAAGTGTGATTTCAAACTCAATTACAAACAAATATTTTAACTTTTGTTGAAAATTTCTATATTTAGCAGATTATGTTTAAAATCATTCCATACAGATGCAAATACTGAAATTATTGTAATATTGTTTAAGTAAATCTCGATTTATTAAATCTCAAAGTTTTTGGTCAAAGTGGAAAATTAAATTTTGCTGAATTTTTATTTCAATTTTATAAATCAGCAGAAAAACTATGTTTATAATCTTTCAATTTTCTTTTCTTACGGTTGTCACTCACGTCAAACTTCATAATAGTTGTCATCATTATTAGGGAAATGTTTCATAGTCATTGCGCATCAAATCACATCAATAAATTACTTAAATGACATTTATATTGACAACCATTTTTTCATATATACACACAAACTGATAAGTTCAAAACACAAATACACAAATAAATCCAGATTCTAATTCTTGCTCGATATTTTTTCCCCACTAATTCTCCAAAATTTTCTTTATGAATTTCTAGTGAATAATCAAAGTCTTCTTCTTTTTGTTGTCTTCTTTGTTTGACAATAAATATTTCGCTAATATTAGAAAATTCCTTAGATTCTATCAAGAGGGTTTTTGAACGGGGAAAAATGAATAAAAAATAATAAAACTGTAGATTTTTATTTATTTTTGTATGTGAGTGATGTAGAGGTTGTCATGGTAAAATTCTTTAACTGGGTGGAATAAAATAAGGGAGACTAAGTAAAATGGCATTAAAAGATAAAAAAATTTATGTTTTTGTATTGAATGGTGTTATTGCTCCTGTTATTGCCTGTGAAATGTTATTGGCGTATTATTCATTTGAAACAAATACATTTGAATACTTGTCGATGAAATTGTAACAAAATATGTCTATGTATTGTACGAATTTAAAGGGGACGCTTGAAATTTAATCAATTAAAAATGCTAAAAGATTTCATAAAAGATTTTGATTTTTGAAATAAATTAAAATACAATTTTCATATAAAAATTTTAATTGAAAAAATAATAATCAAATATAACTTAAAGAAAACATTTTATAATTTGATAAGTTATTAAATTAATTAATTTAACACGACATTATTTTTAAGTATCACATCACATAAAATTAAATTAAAATACACTTCAGTTGTAAAGTGCATATGTGCTTTTTCCTTAAAACTTTATTAAGTTATAATCTAAAATTAGCTTAAAATGTTCCAAATTTACATGTATAAATACATACCAACACTCTACATACATTTTCATACATACGAACAAAACATAAACATATACATAAAACACATACACACATACTAATAGCAAGAAGTCGTATTTGCCTAAGGTAAGCTTTAAGCTTTATAAATCTCATATTTTACTCATTCCTCCAACAGCCTGGTGTTTTATAATTAGATTACCATCATCATTATATGTTGCCTTATAAAGTGCTAACTAGTTGAAAATTAATTATAATTGGGAAGGGATTTTGAACACCCAAAAGGCTTTAAGAATATCACAAAAAATACAAATAAAAACCTGGACGTATGACTAATATATAATTTATTATTACATCAGTTATACGCCACTGGAATTTTTCGCAAAATATATGCATTTTAATTATTAATATACATTATAATTATTACGTTTTATTAGTTTACAATAAATATCGATGTTATTACTGTCAGAACACAAATGAGATTTCATAATTATTT
The DNA here is from genome assembly GCA_004302925.2 of Cochliomyia hominivorax. Lineage (NCBI taxonomy): Eukaryota > Metazoa > Arthropoda > Insecta > Diptera > Calliphoridae > Cochliomyia > Cochliomyia hominivorax. The sequence continues at coordinate 102,986,145 of PYHX02000158.1, read as the reverse complement.
CATGTTAAAAAATCCTCCAAATTAAGTATTTATGAAAAAAGAATAAAAAATGAAATATACACAAAATATATGCAACGTGGTTTCGTAAGATAATGATAATAAATAATTTTTATAATTAACAATTTGTAACCCTTCAAAGTTGAGTATGGAGAAAAAGCTGCAACTTCAGACACATAAACGCATGTTGAAAGTGAATAGATGTTAATAATGAAATAACATAAAATTAATAAATATTTTTGTGAAAATTCACTATTTACCAACAAAACAGCGAAATAAAATTTTCGAATGGTAAAAACAGAAATAAAAAACGGATACAAGAGAAAAAATGAAATTATAATGAAAAAGCTTTTTATATAAGCACAAGTGAATTAATATATGAGCAAATAATGAATGCATCTAGAATGTTTGCAACAAAATATTAAAAAAAAATATAAATGTATTTATTTTTGGTTTTATAGTTTTTCATCATTTCTTCTTATGAAAAAAAAACTTTTTTCTCCTTTTTGATTTTGTTGATGTTAAATGAATGGATGAATATTGTTTCAAACTGTATGTGTGCATTTCCAAATGTGGCATACTTTTATATTGTTGTTGCAAACAGTTGATGCTATGATGCTATGAATGTTCGTTTGTTTATACGTTTCTATGTTGGTTGTTGCAAAAAACATACAAATAATTTATGATGTTGTAAATTGCAAAATGTTGACATTATACACATTTACATATACAAACATAAAAAGTTATATACATGCACACATATACCGACAAAAATAAATTTGCAAATGAACACACACGCAAACAATAAAGTGCAATGTGTAGTAGCTGAATGACTGGATGACGCTTCAAAGTGTGGAGTTTGGTTCAGCGGTTCATCTTCAAATCCAGTAAATATTGTTTGGAATAGAACAGTGGATTTGGAGGTATATATTGCACAAAATTTTCGTTTTGATTCATAAAGGACAAGTAAGAATTATATAGTCCCCATTGTGTAATACCCAACACCACAATATTGGTTATAAAAGCAGTTTCGAAAAATAATTTAATTTTCTGATTTATTCTTTTAGTTTAATTTCAAAGTTTTAACATGAATTGTTAAAAAGATTTATGTGGGAGTTACTATAAAAAATATAGACAGACACTCGTATAACATTTCACATCGATTTTTGTCTAAATTTATTTTAATTTGATCAGTTATTATTATAATAACAACGTATATGTTAGACTTATGCCCTTCAAAGTGATATTTGGAAGGGAACTCGTATGTGAATTATGAGAAGCAATGGACCGACCCTCGTTCCATTATTATAAATTATGCTCGTATTAAAATATTGTATTGTTAATTTATAAAACTAAATTTTGTCAAATTTCGTTTAAATCGGACTTTTATGAGCTCAAAACCTCATTAAAAGAGTTCATTTGTAAAAGCCACGGCTGAATTTCTACAAAAACTAGTTGAAACAGTTCTACTTATATAATCACTCAAAATCACTGTTTTGTATCAGACTTCGTACAAAACGATGGTGGGGTTTTCGTATATTTGAAGCAAATATTATTCTTCTTTTATGTAATTTTTTCAGCTGTAGTAATTTGTACATGAATAATTTTTATTTGTTGCTTAAACTCACTTTTTTATATTCTCACATAAAAACATCTCACAAAAAAACTCATACATACAAACTGATGTATGCATAAATTTGAGCATGTGTGAATACCTCTTTTGTAAATATGTTGCATGTTTGAGTGTTTATTATTACAATACTGCAGTATGCAACTTAGCTTGTGAAAATATTTATGTGCGGTTGAATTTTGTGTTAAAGAGTATATGACTGTGTTAGTGTTTAAGTTCGAGTGAGTATTCTATGATGTTCATTATCACGTAGAAGTAATTATATGAAATTTTCATCATATGCTTTTATAATACAGCAATAAATACAAACATATTTACCAACATATATGTAAACATACTGCTGCTTAACAATATTAAACAACAAAATTTTTAATATTATTAACAAAACACACAACAATTAAAAAAATACTTCATGTAATAAAATATGTACATACATATATATTTATTATGTATTACATATGAAAGAACTTGTTACATTTACATTCGCTTTTCATTCATTTTATTACAAAATCAACAATAAAAGGAAATAAAACAAAAGATGCATACTGCAACAAGAAGCCGGAAAATTTAATTAGTTTATGTCATTATCAACACCACTCTAGTGTGAATTTATGTACAATTTTATAGAATTCTATTGCTATTTTCTAATAATATAATATATGTTATGTTTTCTGATTTTATTTAAAAAATTTTATTATTATTGAAATTTTGAGATTATATCAGATATTGAGCAATATTTTTTCATTACTTTAAGAAGAATTATTGGAATGAGCTGTGAATAATTCGCTCAGCTTGTTGGATAGAGAAAAAATAAATACATATATAAATATGTATGAACAAGTTTCTGTTTAAATATATTTTGGACATTACTGTTGTTGTTTCATACTGAAGGAAACATAATAAAAAGCAATTTTTTTATATCATATTTGGATTTTTAATTCCAATTCAAAGATTAAAGCAAAAAACGGAATCAGTTTTAAAAATTAAAACAAATTTTCTATATAAAAGATTCAGAACAAAATCCAAAATGAATTAACCGTCCTGACTATTCCATCAACTGAATACTACCATACTCCACTTTATGAATTCATACAGTAGAATTTCTAAAAAGAGAAATTCTTAGAAAAGTTGCACTCAATGGTACTTGAAAACAAAAAATATATTTGTGAATAGAAAAGATAGAATTTAAATTTCATCTTTAAAATAACATTAAAATTTCTTGCAAATGTACCTGTATTTCCAATAACTAATTAATACATTATATGATTCAGTTGCAACACAAAAATTGTATTGTATTTTGTTATTCTCTCTCCAACAATTAGGTTATCGTGTCTAATACGTTCACAAAAATGCAACTCCATATGAAGAAATTATAAACAACACTGCGTTAAGATAGCAAAAAGTAAAAAGCAAAATATAAAATGATATGTACATACATACATACATACATACATACATACATACATACATACATACATACATACAAATGTTGCATTATAAAGAATCGAGAAGAATAAATGCTTTGTTTTATTTAACTTGTAATTATGCCAAAAGCAAAAGCCTAAAAACAACAAGTTCATGCATTTAGTACGTTCGTTCATTTCTATGCTCTTTGTTTCTTGTAAAATATATGAATATTACATGCAAATATATATACATATACACATAAGCACACTAGGGTAATATAAATGCGGAAATATAATTTCGAAACACAATTTCTATATTAAAAAAATAATAATCCATTCTTTGGAGCAATAAATAATTTTTCAATGCTTAAAAGATATTTTTTTATTGAAGAATCAGTTATCATTATTAATTCTTAGGACCACCATTATTAATTCTTAGGACATCCCTTTTAACACTTGTTCCTTTTATTATTGTTGTAGTTTTTTAAAGGATTAAAAATTGAAAAATTCTAAACTTGTTCGTTATCAGTATTTCTTGATTTGAAACCTTAATTCATCTTCTCTTTTCCGTTTATAATTGAAGAAAGAAAAACGTGTTTGTTTTTGCTTGAATAAGTATTCGTTTAAGCGTTTTGTATGTGAACATTCATCCACTGTAAAAATTGCATCAATATACGCACAATTTCCTGGAACATTTTTCTTTTGCACATCTATTATACAGATTTTCACAAAACGTTTGACAAAAATTAAATTGAAATTAATGAATTCCACAAAATGTAAGAGAATTTCATTAAAATTATAAAAATAATCTTTTTAAAAAAAATTCAAAATAAAATTCCTGAATTGCAGTAGTACAGAAAAATTCTTATCTGCATAAACATACTTTCATGTCGTATTTAATTAACTTTACGATTGATTTCAGTAATTGGAATTTGTATGATGTTATAACTCATACCTATAAATACCGGAAAGGAAACTTTTTTCTTTTAATTTAAATATTTATAAATGAAAAATGATTCTTAATTAAAGTTAAAGCAATTTTCTAAAGAATTAAACTTATTTTTCTACCAGAGACAAAAATCGAAAAACAAATAAAGCACAAACTGGTTGTTCATCCACCCAAACATCTTATGTGTGTTAAAACACATACAGAAACAATTTCTTGCATATTAACACATACAAACATTGAACCCAACACGTTTTCACATATGTCTAATGTCAGCTGCATTGTTGTAATAAAGTTGTAGGAGACACACATACACACACACACACACCAAAAGAAGAAAATATTATTCCAAATATGAAAAAGAGTCATAGAGAAAATAATAGCAAAAATAGTATTCATAGAAGAATTCTGATGGTAACGGAAGAAGACTTACAACACAAAAAAAGAAGAAAAAACTTTGTTAGAGATTGTCGAAAAGTTTGTCCTTTGACACTCTTTAAAAGAACGTACATTTTTGCACGTTCTTTTTTGTCTTTATTTTCTTTCTTCATACCACTCACCATCAAACATCATCAATACATTAAATTGAATACAACATTTATTGCATTGAATTAAAAAAATGTATTTTGATTAAAAATAATTAAATTTTAATAGTAACTCTGTTAATAAAACATTATGGTAAAAAATAATAGAAAAGTTTAATATTTTCTATAGGTTTAAAAAACAAAAACAGATTGCAAAATATAACAATTTTATATACATTTCATTAAAGAAGTACGTTCAAAAGTCGGTGTGATACTTTTTCCATTCTTAGAGAGATTGTTTTGACATTACTTGGTTGTCTCTTTTTTCAAATGTAGAGAGAACACCCATACTAGAATAAAAGTAAAACATTACATGAGTATGTTAACTAGCATCATGGTGTCTTAAACGTTATGACTTTTTCACTCTATCTGTATACGCTATACATATGTAAAAGTGTGTGTGTGTGTTCTTAATACACATAATTTTTTCTTTCTTAGAGTTCTGCTATTCATTATTAGCTTCTCATGGGGTTGTTAAAGAGGAAATCAACTTTTAAATGTCTTTTCTTTTAGTTATTTCAACTCCTGGTTTTCAACATATGTTTTTTTTTTGCTACTTATTTTCTAAGAAATTGTTATTGCTGTTGCTACTTTGTGTGTGGTTTTTGTGCGTTTGAATGAGTATATGTATGTATATATATATATATTTTTTTTTTGCATTTTGTTGTAGAGTTTTGTCTCTTATTCATTAATTTTCGACAAAACGTTTTTCTGTGGTTTCCTATTTTTTTCAGTTTACTTGATGTTTGGTTTCTTTAAGCTTTTCTTTATTTCTTGTTTTACTTTTATTTTACTTATTTTTTTATTTTTTTTTTTTTTTTTTTTTTTTTGATGTGGCGGTTAAAACTTTATTGTGTAATTCTCTTAAATTTAATTGTTTACGTTTGTTTTATTTAATTTAAAATGATTCACATAAAAGTATTTTTTTTTTTTGTAAAGTCTAACAAAAAGTAATGGTAATTGAAACTGAATTATTTAAGATTGATATCAGAAGTACATGAAAAGTGATTTGTCTCTAACAGATGTTTATATGAACAATAAGACTTATACTCAATTCTTTACTTTCATAATTTTAATTACCCCTTAAACAATTTTAACATTATTAAATTTTTCTAAACTTTGTTGTTAAAGCTTTAAAGCGTGTTTCACGTATGCTTAATAAAATTATTTGGTATAACTCATACTAACGAATACTGCCGATTTATTGGTTTTAATGGAATTATTTACGATTTTAATAAAAAGTTTTGTTTATTAATTATATCATAAACATAAAACAAAAAAATTAATTCACATTTTGTATTAAGAAAAAATAAATTAAAAAAATCATCTTAAAATAACAATGTTTAAATATGAACCTCACTTCTCATCTCAAAAATTGTTAGAATTCTTCAAAGTTTTCAGGTTTCTTCAGATATTCTCATTATACACAGTTTGTATTTTTTTCGTGAATCCTGTTACTCTAGATACCATTTAAGGCTTTATTATTTCGTAATGGCATATCTTCCATAAGAAGATAAAATAGGGTACCTTCAAGGTTCGTGTAAAAATGACTAGTTTGAAGCTTGGAGAAGTGAATTGTAGAATGTTGGATGATTTCTATTATATAATAAAATAAATGAAATAAATTAAATAATATAATATTAATATTGAAATTTAAAATTTACAATTCATATATACAATTTTGAAATTTAGTAGTCATCCTTCAAATACTAATTCATATCTTAATATGTTGCCTGCTAAAAAGAAAAAAAATAATGTTATCCTTTTTTGATTAAAACATATAAAAAAAGTATTTTTACATTAATAAATACATACTTAAATGTGCCTTTGTAAACACACATTTAGATATAGTTATCATTAAATAAATAAAAGTTTTATAGATTTTATATGTTGATTGATGAATACGTCAAGAACTTATGACATTAATAGTTATAAATTAAAGTCTATAAATAACACAGCCACATTTTTATAAATAACAACAACAATTTCATTTAAATTTGTTCTTATTTCATAAATCTATACACATATGTATACAATAATGTGGGTGTATGTTTATGTAACTGCCAGAATGCGTTTGTCATGTGTGCCTAATTCGTATTAATGAGTTAAATTTAACTATGTGGGTTTGAAAGATAAAGCCTGAGGTTAGTTAAAGAAATTTTATAAATTATCAAATAAATTGAATAAATTTATTATTTATTTTTTATTTAAGTAATATAAAAATGTTACATTTATTTATGTATATACTTCATTTACGACTTGAATAGTAAAAAAGAACAAAAAACGTTAGCTATAAATAGTTTTTTATTGATGTTCTTTTTACATTTTACTTTATTTTTGCATTTACACCTTTTCAACCTGTCAATTTATCTGTTAATCATTTATTTGCAAGTTAAATCCTTCTTTCAACACCTTATTTTTTCATTTTAGTTTTTCCTTTCCAATTGAATCTTCCTCTTTATTTAATCTGTGGCACTTTTTTTCATTTTGTTTCCCCAATGTATTCTTGTTGTTTTTTCTTTAACAGATTGTGCAAATAGTCGTTGTTACTTCAGCAAATTATTTTATTTTTATTTGTAATGAAATCATTGCAATTTACCATTTCAATCAATGCTAAGTAATTTGTTTACATTCTTTATTTTTTTTTTTAATTAATGTTTTTACTACAAAAGTTGTTGTTATTTTTTAATTATAAATAATATTGCTGCAATAAAACCGCAAATTAAGAGAAGAAATGACATTAAGAAAAGTAAAATGACAAAAGAAAGACATATTGAATATTTCAGTTAGTAATCGGAAAATTACCAAAAAATAAATTTTTTATATAAAAATAAAATTTAAAATGTCCATTAACTTTAATGTAAATGAAAACTAAACAAACTTTTAAATTGTTTTAATTTAATTGTTTAATTTATTATTCATATTAACTAAAAGAATTTATGTACATGCAAGTTTTCAGCGAAAACACGTAAAGTGATATAAAACAAGTAGGAATGTAATATTCGGTCCAGATTGACTATATAATTTTTATTAAGTCTGTAAAATATTTTGTAAAATTTATGCGTTTCAAAATGAATTTTTATGTGGTGGTGTTAAATGGGAACTTAATAAAATTATGCACCAAACCTTGTATAGTTTTTCATATCGATTTCTGCTTATAATTATCTTAATTTTATATATTATATTATTTATAGCAACTTATTTTCAATCCATTTAATTATTTCCACCTGCTTACCGTTAACTGATAAATTTACGAAGTTTATTATAATGAATTTAAAGGTTTAAAGGCTTAAAAATTAAAAAGGACATCTATAGTTCAGCACACTTTGGTCAAAATGACCTAAGTATTCTTATGTTCAGCCTGGTCATGCAACTCCAAAATATGGAATTTTTCAATGGTTTAAGTACCCAAAACAATATCAACAGTATTTCATAAAACTAAATATTTTTTTTATATTTCGCAAAATGTACGAGCCAAACGACTTTTTTACTTAACCGGTGAACTGGTAACAACATGTGGAAATTAATAAATTATTAATAATCATTATAATCGTGAACAAAAAAATTTAGTTATCGTTGGGAGTAATTAGTCCTCTCTTCTTTTGTCATGCGTACCTAGAATACAATGACCGGTAATCTCTCTCTGCCTATAGGCAAGGCTTAAATTTTGATTGCTTATGACCGGTAAATACTGACAATAAATACTAACTATGTTATAATTACTTACTATGGTAAGATCCTCATAAAATTGACAGAAATTACAAAATACTTTTATTTGTTAGTGATTTTCAAAAGTACCTTTTAAGCTTGAAATCCCATAGTAATGGAAACAACTGCAATTATTGTACTATTCTTAACCAACAGCGTTTAATGTTAAAAAACAATAAAAAATTACTCTGTAATGTGTTTGGTGTGAAAGGGCTGCAATGCATATCCATGCTTTAACATAAGATGTATTTTCAGTAAAGAAATAATTTTCTCAGAAAAATATAATTTTTTTTCTATAAATGGATTTTTCACTAAAAATTGATTTTTCACTAAAAATTGATTTTTTCACTAAAAATTGATTTTTTCACTAAAAATTTAATATTACATAAAAAATTTAATTTTCATATAAATTCTCGATTGTTTAAAATTTTTTTTTTTTTGAAAGTATTTTTGAAAATCTAGATAAATTGATATGTACATATCAATTTCTTTATAATTTTTAATATACATTTAGACAAAGTTTTTTAAGAGGAATTTTACATCAATAAATTAAGGTCATATTAGCTTAACAGACAAATTATAATTTCCTTAATAAAAATTTTTTATTAAGGTCTTAAGTAATAAATCTAAATTCATTACATTTTATTTCTACTACAAATGTGACCCAAGAGTTTTTGTTTTCAATTTAAATTATTAAAGTAGTTCCTTCAAAAAGTAAAACATATTGTGTATGTATATGTGTCTTTTATAATTATAATATGATATTTAACGACATAAAAGAATAATCCTTGTGTATATATAAGATTATTATTGACTTTTATTTTCTATAGAAATATCCAAATTTAACTTTAATTACAGCACTAATTTTGATTAAAATTCTTAAATAAATCAAAATAAAATAAATTATTGGAAACAACTTTTGAAATTTGTATTCAATTTTATATAAAAATTTTTAGGAAATCCTTATCTTAAGCTTAACACATACAAACTTAAAAACTATGATACACACTTTTAACTTAAAATAGAATAAAATAAAATCTATAAAAAATTCTTAAAAATGATATAAAATCAAAGATTTGCAAAAAAATCAATATAGGAATATAAAAAATATATTACTTTGTTTAAACAAATTCTTTAATTCAAAACTTATTTTTTCCAAATGCGCTGATGTATGAAAAAAATAAACTCTATACTTATACTAATGTATTATTTCATATACGTATATGTATTTGCGTGTATTCTTTTTAATTTAACATATCTGTACTTGATGCTTTGAATAGAAAAAGAATAGAGACTCGGAGACAGACACTGTCTGGATTTGCGTTTGTTAATAATGGTTTATTTTAATTGTTGTTGATGCTGTTGTTGTATGCAATACTTATACATGTGATGATTGCGTTAATAAAATTTAAAAGGCAAGACCTTTAAATTTTTTTGATACCAAAGGATTTTTATTCAAGTAAATTTTTTATTCTTATTTATCATTTATATTTTTTATAGGCAAATGTATTACTTTTACTTTAGATTTTGACGTTATTATTTCTACATTTTTTATTTTCATTTTTATTGAATTAAAATTTTCTCTTGAAGTTAGTTCTTGGGGAAAAACAACTGTTTTCTAATCAACATTCACCAGTTGTTTATTGTTTGAATGTAAAAAAATTTAGAACATAAGCGTATTTTTCACAATATCACGTTACTGACATAAACGGTTTTTAAAAATTTAACCGCCATAAAATCTTCTTTTCCGATATAGATAAAACGCAATATACCTGTACATTATATTACATTTAATACACATACTTATTTATACTATATGAAGAACCATTATGAGTACATGTGTTTTCTATAGAATTTTTCTTCATTTTCTTTATTATAATTTAAGTCTTATAAAAGTTTAAGATTTTCCATACATAACCATTCTAAATAAGAAGAGCATGAATTAATTTTATATGTATTTTTGAGCTTTTTTTTATTTATTACTGTAAAGCTATTTCGACGTTTCCTTAACATATGCTATAGAATGTTTCGTATTTTTCTTTTTAAGAGTCCCCAGAATGGTCTTATTTTACTCCATCTTAAGTACTTTATTATGTTAGGAAAACATACGAATACGAAATTATTGAAAAACAAGAAAGATAAAGGTAAATTTAGTCATGCTAACCTTTAGAGATTTTTTATTAACATTTTATACAACAACAAATAAATGATAATAACCTCAAGCATATTTAATATAAATGGAGTATGGCACAACATGTGTCAAATGTTAATTTTTTGGCATTAACATGAAAAGCATTTAATTTTAAAGATTTGAATGTATTTAAAATTATGATTAAAAATTATAATATATAGATAAGGAATATAAGAGGCTATTTGGGAACTCGACCATTGTTAAATGTTAATATATTGTTTTGAATGTAACATTATGTCATAAACAGAATACAATTTTAAAGTATCGAGTTATAATCATTTAATAAAAGAAATATGTAAATATATTTACTAGATATATACTATATATAGGGAGCATACATAATTTCTTAAAGATTATTTTCTTTTTAGATTTTTATTATCATTTTAACCATAATTTAATCCTTGTCAAATATATTTATATGCTTGAATAGACTTTGCTGACATGCGTTCATAAAATACTTAAGCCTATCAATAAATGAGTTTATTCGTACATATGAGTGTATATATACGCTTGTACGTACACAAATAAATATTTACATAAGAAGTATACATGTAAGGAATACAGAGGTTTTATCAAATCCTTAGATTTTATAAAAAGGGTAAATCATAAATAATGCTACTATTCATTTCGAGGAATATGTATGCGTTTTTCAGTATTGATATATTGATTAAAATTGATTTTAATATTCAGGTTATAACAATAATGAAGATTAGTAATATTTATTTTTATTATTTCTAAATATTTATTAAATAAACGATTTAAATTTCTATTATAATTTTATTACATGAATTTTTAAGTGCATTTAAATTAAAACGGTTTAATCGATAATTTATTTGTTTAAACAATGTTTAGGTAATATAAAAATTAATTTTGCAAGTTTTTTAATTAATATTAAAAAAATAAAATAATTAAACATGACATCATTTTATCACACCCCACAAATGAATGAGATTATTGTAACATTGTCAATCTTGATGTTATACCAAGATTATTAGACTTAATAAAATATAAATCGATTTATGTATAATTACCTATATATTATCTAGTAGTACACTTACGGATGGCGGTTTGTTTCCTAATGATTCAAATCTAGCGAATTTAATTTAATCTCTAAACTGTATTTAGTACGTGTAATACTTCAATTTTTCTAAAATTCAAATTGGAAAACTTTGTACATTTTTTATTTACAACAATGTAGGGTTAATTACAAGTGCTTACATATTTAATTGTTTATTCTACTTTTGTTTCATTTCATTATTCAAAAGAGATTTTTTTCTTTAATTGAGTAAGGAACAAGTAGATGAGATTTATATGTTATACTATTATAACAATTTTATATTCATTCATGAAAAGTTCCCTAGTTTTTCTAAGTCCAACACTGATATATATGTTTAGCTGTAAAAAGTACTTGTCTCTCACTTATTACTTTTATTATGTATGTTTCAAAACTCGATGATGGATAAATTAAAAGAGGAAAAGAAGAGCATGAATATAGAAAATAAAGCTAAGGAAAAAATTCTTTCTTTTCCAATTTGACAACGAAAGGTGAAACATTAGTGAATTTCTTATAAATTAAAAGAAAAAAATTAAAAAAAGAAGAAAATCAGCACGTGTTTTTTCACTTTATTTACATATTTTGTCAAAAGTGAATTAAATTTTTATAAACTCAACTTGGAAATAATATTGTGTGATACAACTATTAGCTGTTATTCAAGACAAAAACACAATATTTCAGGAAAACCACATTTTGGTATAACTGTTAAGGTTCTTACTGAAAAGGAAAATAGTAGAGTAAATATTTTCCATCAATTACCAGGAAGAATCAATCTACACAAATTTCTATCAATTTCTTTTTAATTATCTCCTGTGTGCAACTGACTGAATGCGACCACGTGTATGCCACATGTTGGCATTACGTCAGTGGAAGTCGTCACCAGGAAAGCCAAAGCCACATCATAGACATATAAAGGAATATTCAAATATTCAACCATCAGCGAATTAATATTTTATTTTCCTTATATATTACTAATTTTTGGCAGATCAATCTTACTTATACTAATCATTCCGTTTCCTAATATTATGAAGTGATTATGCAACTTAATTCTAATTATATTCCAAATTAATAATCATAAAAACCATATTATCAATCTATCTAAAATATGTAAAATTCTAAAGTCTTAAAAGTAATTAAACCAATAATTAACACCTTGTAAAAATAATCCAATTATGTCGCGAAAATCTAATATTGTTTCGGATTTCAAAATTATATACACACATTGATTTATATATAGAATTTTTATTTTTTTCTTATCGTAAAAATATTCCTAACTTTTTTTTCTTTAGAAAAAAAATATCTATTAAATATTATAAAAATATATTATATATTAATATCCCTATTAACAAAATAATGATATAATATATATTAGTTTTATACCACTATCGGAAATATCATATTAAACTAATCCTTATTTTTAATTTAATTAATATAAAATGACCCAATAACGAATTAATTGCAAATTTCCCTAAACTTATATTATTAACTGAATAAATCATTATACAAATGTCATCGAGATGCAGAAGGCCTTCATGCAGCGTTGGACAATTGTTTTTGTAAGTTTCTTTTGATATTTTCATTCATATTTTTTTACTATAATTATAACAAAGAAATTATTAATTGAGAATCATTACCTGATATTTTTAATCTCTTATTTATAAAAGAGAGTTTAATATTGAAAAACAAAACAAGAGAATAATAAGATGATAATTTCTTTGTTTCTAATTAACCCTAAATTGATCTAATGATCATAATTACTTTATTAAAATATTATTAATATTTTTTTATTAAATTAGTTTTAAGACATTTATATAGTTTATTTATTAGGTTGATATGAATTGAAATCTTTATATAATAAATCTAAATTCACTTTAATATGAATTATTAAACTTATATTGTGAAACTTTTTAAGGTCTTTGGCGAGGTAAAAGTGTGTTAGGGTTTCTTTATTTAATATATTTTAGGCCAACAAAAAAAACATGGATGGGAGGGTATTGAGACCCATAGCAATATCATCTAAGCTATGTTCACAGGTTCTTATTTTATAATAATTAAGGAAGTATTTATTTATTTATTTATTTAAAGGGCAATCCAAACGCATGTTAATTTTTTATTTGTAATATAAAAAAAGAAATTTAGAATTGCAATAAATATGTTGAAAAAAATTATTTATTTGTTGAAAGAATTTTCTTGTATTTCTGATAATGCAATTTAATCTACAGATTCTACATAAAATGATTGTCTAAATTAATCATTATTTTGTATCAAAATTCAAGCTTAAAAATATTTAGGGTCGTATTCGAAAGAATCTTTTTTAGTTCGGTAATATTTTTCAACAATGTTTTTAATGTTTTCAGTATATATTCAATAGGATAAACAAGATCTTTACTAATTGAAGATCATTCGAAAATCAAAATTTTAAAAATTTAATCAAAGAATTTAAGAAATAAGTAACACTGAATTACGAGCAAAGGCTTTAACTAATTTTGTGTATAGCCAAACGATCTAACAAATGTTGTAAATTTATTTAAAAATAAGGATTCAATACCTCTGTCCATTGTTGGACAGAGGTATTGAAAATAAAAACACACAGAATAAAACAAAAAAAATTATAATTTCCAGTATTTTCATATAAAAGCTGGTAATATACTTAATTTAATATTATTTTAAATTTCTACATTTTTATTTTGTTTATATATATTTTTCTGTTTCACCTTACAACTACAAAACAGCATTATTTGATTACAAATAAATCGCCAGATTTTTTCAAATATTTCAATTACTGCTGTTACTTGAAAATACTGGTTTGATGGCATTTTCTAACTTGTAGTCATGTGAAACGTTTTATGGACGTAATTAGAAAATCTAAACCATCTATAATTGAATTTTGCTATCGTATAAATGTAATCAATTACATGGTCATTGCAAATATTTTGCACACAAATACACACACATACACACAAACATATTTATATTAATGTATAACAAACACACACTTATAAACCATTAACTGTAAAACCTTTTTAAATGGTGAAGGATAGTTCAACAGTGTTGTTTAATTGTAGGTGTGTTATCAGTAGTCGATGAGTTTTAGTATAAAGTGAATTTTAATTATTTAACTAAAAGGCCAAAATGTATATAGTTATATTGATAATATTTAAGTAATTTAATAATATAGTAAATTCATTTTATCTCTAAAAATTTAATTGAAAAATTTTAAAATATTTTGCATTTTGTTCTTGTTGGAGTTTTTAAAATATTAAAAAAATAAATATAAAAAATTAATTATTAGTGATTATTTGACAATAAAATAAATTCATTCAATAATCTTAAAATACGTTTTTCATATTTATAGATTTATTAAAAATAATAAATATTACTCATACGTAACGGTACAGATTTTTTGTAAAAAAATTAATCAAAAAAATCATTAACACTTTAAAGCAAAACAACAGAGCTTTGACAATCTTCACATATTATTAACTGAAAAAATAAAATTTATTTTTTATAAAATTTCAGCACTCATAAAACGTGACCAGAATGTTAAAATATTTTCCTACTCGTAAAAATACCATTAAAAAAGAGAGGAAGGAACAAAAATTGCTACCAAAAAATTTACATAATTTTTGATATGAATTTGTAATGACATACAAAATAAGAAACAAGTATTGAATTTATGATTTCTTAGGCCTTTAGGTGAACAATATTTAAAATATTATTCTGAAACTTTTCAGTTTTAATCTTTGTTCTTTTTGGCACTCAAAAAATGTATTTTGACCATAAAAGTTTTACCTTTGTTTTCAGTTTCTATTTCCTTTTCACTACTTGTTACTATGAACTTGAAATTACTCATCACTTCACTTCTGTAAAATTTTTCTTTATAATTTAACCTCATTCCCATTTTATATTTTTATGGATTGTATTGATTTATTACCTCAGTTGTTTTTTGTTTATAAAGTATTCAACTAATAACTAAAGGCAATTTTCAATATAAAAATATTATATTGTAATAAAACTTTTATATTCTATAATACGTCAGCAGTTTTTTTCAATATTCCCACAAATAACATAATGTTTACTAGGATTATTTGTAGTTTGAAAACAATAATTGTTTTTTGTTCGACTTAGATTTTATTTTATGTAATACCGTGATTACAATGTTATATTTTTTGTATTGAAATTTGATTTATGTAATTAAAAACATTTTCTTTTTTACATTTTCTAGCCACTTCTTTGTGAAATTAAAATTTTTGATGATTTCCCTTTTACTATTTTGTTTTTCTCATGCGTTTTAATATTTCATAAAAATATCATAACCTGTCCTCAATTGATGTTATATTGAAATTCCCTAATCAATTTGCTATTTTTTATTAAAATCTTTTAAATCGCAAATGTTGCAACTGCTCAACTTTTGGTTTCTTAATGTTGTTGGGAAAATAGAAATAAAAGCAATGAAATGTTAAAAAAGTTGTTCCCTCAATATTTTGTAACAAAACAAATAAAGTTTCTAATTTCAAGTCAATAAAGTTTTATTATTTCTTTTTTCTCTCTCTCTCAATACGCCAAAAAGTTTTTTGATAAAAGAAAAAAGTATAAATATAAATTGGATATAAATAAAATAAGGAATATAAATGAAAAATGTTTTTAATTTTCAATAACAAAACGACAGAGAAAGCAAAACATGCCAAATCAGAATTCAATAGACTCATAACAGAAAAAAGGATAATTTATATCAATATGTATGTGTGTGTGTGTTTAACAAAGATAAAAAAATTAAAAACAATTTCAAGTTTTAATATTAGAAATAAAAAATAATTTGTAAAATATTCATTTAAACACATGTATAAATAAACCAAACAACTTTTTTATTTAAATAATGTACAACATTATTGTTGTTCCTTATACTCTTTTACTTTAATTCTATTTCATATACATATAGTGCTTTTAACTATACATGCGTTTGTATACGGAAAGTTTTTTTTACGAAGTAGACTTGTTCATATAAACAGCATTCTGTGCTGGGATGCTAAATAAAATTATGAAATTGTTTCAATTAATTATAAAAACGTTCTTTTTTGTATCTAATTGTACATTATTGTATGTAACATTATGTTACCAGGAGATATATTTTAAAGATTTTGGACGAATGGTGAAAAACAAAAAACTGAACCACTCTTTTCCATATTCATATAAGAAATCAAGTATATTGAAATCAAGTTTAAAGATTTCAACCTCTCTTTTTTGGAATCTAAATGTACCGAATATAGTGTTGAATGGTACCAGCAAAGACATCACATGCAAAGTTTCTATGAGAGTATATCTATGCATTTGAATGTGCGTGTATTTGCTTAAAAGTTTCTTCTCAACAACATTTCAATTAAATCAAAATAACATTCTCTATATTATTCTACACTCATTATACACAACTACGGAAACTAACATCAAAGTGAACATTTTGTGCAACAGTATATTACAAAATTTTTTTTCATTTTTCAAAAACTAAAACACCACAAAAATAAAAATTGTTTTAAATTAAAAATAGTTTTTTTTTTTTTTAAAGTTTTAATTGACTCGTTTGCATAAAAGTGAATAATTCAAAATTTATTTACATATACAAATAACAGTAATAAAATAAACATCGTATAAAATCATAGGATGGGATTTATTTTTTAAAATTCAAATATATATTCAATCACTTATTATAAAAAGAATTTCGTTGTTTATTATACTTAAACGAGAATAGTGTCGGCTTAGTATTACTACAATTTTATTCTGGTAAATAAAAAATATTTTTCAATGGTCAGTTAAGTGTAAAATAAACAAGTAAAAATGTTATAGTTGGTCAAGCCCAACTATATAATACTCTACACCACATTGTCGGTTGTAAAAGACTGCTACGAAAAACTTATGAACATCCTTGTATAATTTTCTTATCTTTTATATGATTAAATATTTTTACAATACCAACGTATATGTACGGTTTGTGAGTTCAAGTGATACTTGGATGGGTGTTTGTATAGGACCTATAAGAAAAAATGGACCGGTTCTCGTATAATTTGGCATATCCTCTAGAATATAATAAGGCTTAATTTTGCAAAATTTTGTTAAAGTCGTTTTAAATTTAGAAATTTGTATGGGACCTATATGAAATAATGGGCTGATCATAACAAGTTTCAATAGGCATTGCCTTTGGACCAGATTAATACTACATTACAAACTTGATTAAGAAAACTTTAAAACTGCGACCTTTAATTTGCGGATGGGTAGACATGCTTAAAACGACTCAAGAAGTGATTCTGAATCAAACGGTACACTTAGACGTGGTAGGACTTTTTTTATGACCTTTACAAACATCAGCACAGACGCATAATGCCCACGCCACCTATCTGGTGTAGGGTATAAAAATGTATATAACCACAAATCTTTGCTCTCAAAAACAAGTGTATCAAATCATAACTTATATTCAGAAGGAAATAAGGGAAAAAGAAATAAAAAACCACTTGAGGTGCAAAAGAATTAAACCAAAACAGAAAAACTAAACCACATTCATACTTATGAAAATAAAGATAAAAACTGTACAAAAGACAAAAATATTTGAAAGCAACACGCAATTTCATAACATGAGCAAAATACAAAAAAGTAAAAAGATCGATCGTGGCAGACAATATAATACCCTATAAAACATAATATATGGAATATAAACCATATGAGATTTAAACCTTTTTTCGAAGAAAACCAACACATTTCTTACGTATATCTCAGCAATAGATTAAAATATTTAGATCAAAACAGAAAGTCTTAGAAATTTCTGATATAGTTTTAGCAAAGTGTTTGTGAAACACTGTTATACAACGCAAAGTACCGCAGTGAACTGTGGTGTGTAGCAGAAAAATAAAAAATGTATAAAACTACGTTTAAACAATAACTTTTGTAAGAGATTTATTAATGAAAAAGGTGGACAGTTAAACAAACGAATTTTTCTGCAAACAGACAAAAATACTTAGAAATACACCATAGAAATTTATAAAAAAAAAAAACACAGATAAAAGAGGAACACAACTTCATGCCGCTAACAACCACTCAATGCACACTACGAAAAAAATAACGATAACTGCCACTAAAAACCAATGATAACTACATAAATTTTTTTTGTTAGTTTTTTCATAAAATATAAAAACCTGCAACATTAATTGAAAAACCCAGATGTAGTCTTCTATAAAAATGACTTTATTCAGAAACAACCATTCATACATATTGAAAGTGAAAGAGAACAACAGAAATAAAGTGCAAATAGATCTTGTGTTGTCATATAACCATAAAAGGACCCAACCATAAAAGGTGGGTTTGTAAATCTTTTTTATGCATAAACATTTTCGTTTCTTCGCTGCAGTATTGGTGAACTTTACATGTATGGAACAAAGGTTGCGAAATGACTTTAAATAAGCATTCTGTTGAAAATATTGTTGTCTGTTAACGAGCAAATTTTTCGAAGATATCAAGCTCTATACTACAAAAAATGGCAATACTGTTTAGGGCTTTATAAAAGTACATATATCTTTGTTTAATATATGTGAACTAGTACATAATAGTTAGCATGCTTGCCAAATATTGTGTATAATTTTGGTGGTTTGTTGAAGTACAAAATTTCTAACGATTTGAATGTTTCACCAATTAAACCAAATATCATACATTTGTACATTTACATTAAAATATATATTATCGACAGAGAAAAAAGCCATACGCAGCATTACCTATGTATGTATCGAATACCTTATATTTAAGTTAATCACTTTTATCTCTTAAAATGTAAACATTTACAGCTAAAGTTTTGCACCAACATATGTAAAGAAAATTTCAATTACTTTCCAACATCCAGGTTTTCATTTTTCCTTCTACCTTAAATTGTTGAATATTATAAATTTTATCGATATTTAATTCATATATTTCAATATAATTATGTATGTATTTTCTACAACTTTATGTTGTTCACTAATTCGTTGTAGTTTTCATATATTCGTATTTAATTTAGAGAATCAATAAATAAATAATACACACAGACATTCACATTTTTACACTTCCTAATGTTATTAATTTCATTTGGGATTAAATATTCATTATTATGTTTTGCACTTAATAGCATTTTAACAATTGACCAATTCTACAAAAACAACAATAATATATCAGTACTTTTAATTTTGATACTGAATCCATACACACACAGAGATATTCAGTTGAGCACACAATTTGCAATTAACGATCAAAAATAAACAAAATCTATAAAATTCCATATTTGTACACACATACATACAAGTGTTTTTCTACATGTGCAATAACAATATAAGTTTAATTTGCTTGCGTTTTAATTAAATATGCAAATAAATTTTTTTAAATTATTAAATAAAATTCAATCATATGATAATAATGCTTTCAGTACAAAATTCGATACATTTTTGAAATATATAATACATCTATATATATAAATACATTATGATTGATAAAAATATTTGTATAAACTAAGATCATTTATTTGAAAGGTGAGAATTACGGTTTGAAATTCTTGAATAGGGACTATTTTGTATAAAATTAAATATTTGATTATTTCTTTATGTAACTTGTAATTTGTGATTTGCCACTCTTACAAAAAAAACGTTGCAGGTAAATGCTATAACATGTCAAAATGTCATAATATTGTTTGGTGACTTTTTACAACAAATCAGACTAAGAAGAGACAATAATGTTCACTTTATCAGTCGGCAGAATCGTAACTTGAAAATGGTTTTGTCAATTGGTAACAATCAGGTAAATGTCAATTGCATATAAATTGTTATTAAATAAAACATAGAAAATTTTCTGAATTTATTGCACCAAAAAAATATTTTTTTTAATAAAAATTTTTATTATTGGCGCTACCTTCTAGTTTCCTTTCCAGTCTTTAATTTATATCGTATTTGATGACAATTGATGTCTTCCATCTTGAATATTTATCTCTTCAATATACATAAGAGGAATACATGTAAGCTCTCATATTTACTGTCTTCCTATAATTCATGATCATTTCATACGCGCAAACATAGTATATTCAGGCACTTGGTGGTGACAATTTATATTAACGCGGGGCCTTTTATTTGGTAGAGATAAAAAATTTCCTCTGTTTTCTCGGGAACTATTGCCATCTAAAAACTAAAAGAATATTTACGATAGTTGAGAAATATTTCTGTTCATAGATAGAAAAACCTGAACCGATGTTATGTGAATGAATTTGTGTGCATTACTCTTTTTGAGTTTATATGATTCTCTTTGCTAAGAAAATGTTTATTTTGTTCATTAAATTAAATTTTACGATAGTAAAATTGTTTTTGAATAAAGGATAAAAAATAATTTTCCTAACAGGAACTATAAATTTTCAAATAAATTTATAACTTTTCTCAAAAATATTATATTGCTGATAGTAATTTTTGCAATATTCCTTGTACGGGAAAAATTCTCTTATAAACATAATTACTTTTGAAATTGAGAAATATTATGATTGTTTTAAAATTTAATTTATTTCACAAGTAGAATGATAAAATCATAAATAACAATAAGTTCATCAAGTTTGTCAGCTTCAGGAATTTGTCTCAAACATCGGTCAATAAACTTCGGACAAATCCTACTGAGTTCTGTCAATTTTTGTGAATGTAATAGTGCCAACAACAGACAGACAGATATAGTTAAATTAACTTAGATTTCGATTTGGTACAAAAACATTTATAAGAAATGACAAACTTAATATACTCTCATCACCACCTGTGGTGTTGAAGGTTATAAAAGTATGATATCCAAAAAAATCCTCTTTTGGATAAAAATATAAAATATTCTCGCTTTTTTCCCACTGAAAGAAATTTTTGTTAAAAGTTTCCTTAAAAGGTAAAACCCCCTCCATCTGACATTGACATAAAAGAGCACAATGCATTTTCTAGCCAAAGAGGGATAAAAAATGCATTCCATTTTGCTAGTGTCCATGGACTTAAGTCTGTAAATAAATTTTCATTTCATATTACTTTTAATAGTATAGTAAACAATTGAAGTATCGAAAAATTATTGCGAATTTTCTTCGGTATTTCTTTTTTCAAATAAAAAATCAAATTCTTAATGAAAATTTTTTTTATTAAAAATTATATATTTTCGAAGAATTTTGAAATTTTTAATAACAAGTTTAATTCTTATTAAAATTTTGGCCTTCTACGAAAATTTTAGTTTCAATCAAAATTTTAAATTTTACACATAATTTCAATAATCTACAGTATTCTACACTACGACTACCACAATTAATTTTCCACCGTATATGCAAAAAAAAATAAATCAAATAGATGTTAAGCTCTGAGAATAAAATTACATAATTTTAGTGAAAATTTGTTATTTTACTATTTATTTGATTACTTATTTTTCTAGCAATAAATCGTAAAATCAGCTAAAAATCTTATTTTATATATTTTAAAAAAGTTCATGAGTTCTAGTGTATAAAATATTACGATTATACTGAATAATTAATTTTATTTTCTTTGCTTAAATAATACAAAATAAATAGAAGTAATAAAATGCTAAAAAACTTTATTGTAAAAGCTCAAATATTCATTTATATACAGATTTATTAAATAGAGGGTAAATTGTATTACCTTATTTTATTAATATTTTGTTATATACGTAAATATGTTTGCAGCATATTTATGGTGGCGGTTTATAATAAAGTACACGAATTTTATTTGTGGCAAGAATAATTTCTTGTACAATTTTATGAGAATTTTGATTACACATTTAATTTCTTCAACGAAACAATAAATATTTACACCCAAATTACAACTGATTAAGAAAAAGACACTTAGATGGTAATATTTTACGATTCTTAACAAAATTAATAAAATTGAAAATTTAGTATCTCAAATCAATATTATATTTTATTTATATTTATGAGAAAGTCGTGCAAATATTTTAATATTATGCAATAAATTTCTTTACAAGTAAATACATATGCATAATTTATAAATTTTTTCTATTTGTTTTGAATTGTAATTATGAAAATTTAGTTTTTTTCTTAGTTTATCAGAAAAAAATGAAGACATTGTAATAATCAACTCGTTATAAACATGAAGTGTTTGTTTCATACCAAACTCTTTTAAATAAGTTGGAATAGTCAAATGCATAAACACTTGGCTTAAAAGAAAAGATAATTCTTAATGTCTTTGTCATAACCTGTTGTAACGTTTTTCTTTTCTTTTTTATTTATTTTGTATTTTTGCTACTTCTTTCACCATAATACTGATTGATCTCTTGGGAATTTTATGTATAGTATGTTGCTGTTATATATTTTCCCATTTTGTTTTTTATTTTACACTTTTAGTGTTCATTTTTTCTTGTTTGTCCCTTTTGAATATTTTTTCTTTACTCAATATCACATATTATGGAAAAAGTAAAAACACACAGAAGAAGACGTAAAATACAAATAACAAAAATACTTTATACGAATACAACTCTAAACATAAATTTATACAAAAACACAGACACAGAGTACGTAAATTCAACAAAGTTACACTTGAATTCACATACACATAAATAAAATTAACTTAATGTCACTTACACTTTAGTGTTTTGTGTCTGCTTAATTTGGTCAGATTATTGAGAATTTCCAATGGGATTTATGATAAGAGACTAACAACAACTCTTACATTTATATACATATATGAAGAGGAGCAACCTGCGAACGAATATAAAATATAACAACAACAAAAAATATATCATAAAATTAACTTAGAAAATAAAAAATTACTTTTTTTATTTGAATATTTAAGGTGGGAGTCATAAAATTTTAAAGTTTAAAAATAATCATAATAACAAAAAATCTCTCAAAATATTTATAGCACCTTTTGGTATTAAAAATAAACATAACAGTTTATCAAGATAATAAAATTTTCTTATTTTAAATTATTACTTAAATATAAAACGCGATCTTTAGACCATTGACTAATTATTAATATTATGATTATCAGTTGTTATTTTATCTTCAAACGAATATTATTACCCACAGTATAGCCATCGACCTTCATCACCACTATTTAAAAGTTGTGCATGCATACATGTGTATTTGTATATCACTTTCAGTAACAGGAATAACACTAAAAAGTATTAGAAGGGATATAACATTTTTAAAATCATGTCCACATAATTATTTATATTTGAAATATACTTTACTTAGATTTTCAATTTAAAATTGTTTACGTTATAAAATTAAATATTAAAAATAAAAAATATTTAATTATATACAAAAATAATGCAAAATACAATGAATTTTTTGTTAAAAATGTAAAATCCCTAATAAACCCTAATAAAATTAAATTAGAATCTATGAACTTTACACTCCGATTTAATATTTGAAATTTGCTTGGCAAATATTATGTCCAATTTGCAAAATGTAAGAGGAAACCTGAAATTTACAGAAACGATATGTCTACTAGTAAACATACAAAGATGATATAAAGATGATATTTTACAATTAGTTAAGTTAGCGTTTGATTATAGAGACATACATATTTCAAATTCATTATGCAATATACGTTTTTATTAAGGCATATTTAGTTTAAGCCATCATTAGCACATATTAGTTCTCTATGTTTAATTTAAATGTATTCAATAAACAAACATCTAGCAGTATTGATTAAAGTTATAATTGGAATAATATTTTATACGAGTTGAAAAGTTATGAAATTTGTTATTGAAAAAATTTTATGATATATATATATATATATATATATATATATATATATATATATATATATATATATATATATATATATATATATATATATATATATATATATATATATATATATATATATATATATATATATATATATATTATATATATATATATATATATATATATATATATATATATATATATATATATATATATATAAATCATGTTATGAATTATATTAAGCATATAATTTATATGATTTTGAATTTATTCGAAAAAATTAGAAGTATTAAAATGCTTATTTTTAATCCATTTCTGTATATAGCAATAAGTATAAATAAGTTTATTTAATTCTAAAACTTAAAATTTAACAAGAAATTAAAGTGTTAGTGTTTTGGGGTTCTACTTACACAACTACAAAAAAGTTTACGTAAAAATATTTATTTGTATGTACAGAAATGTAAATTCTATTTGTTGTTATTTAAACAAACATCAAGGTGTGCAATTAGCCAGGTTTATTAATTGTGCTACAATAATAAATAAACTCATCTCAAACTATCCAAACTACCTAACTGCCTGCCAACTAAGTTGTGTAAAAGTATCTGTTTGTAAGTACGTCTAGTATAACAAGAATAACTACATACAAATCTATAACTCTTATCCCATTCTTTTGCAATCGTTCCCCCTCTTAATTAAGCTGTGATTCTCTAATTTAATTCTTTGGAGTTAGAGATGTTATTTTATATTTGAATTTGTTGTTTTCCTTTCAACTGTTACTGTTTTACATACATTATTACATAGATATATACACACAATTACATACATATATATGTATTCCTATAAATAAGAAAATGATGTTGTTGTTCTCATTACAAATGTTCATTCAACAAAAAATAATTAACATAATATTTAACAAAAACAAACACACTCTCACTTTACAAACAAAAATGTATAATTACACTAACATGAACACACCTTAAATTCAACATAAATTTAAGGTTTCTGTGATAGAAGTGTAAATGTATTAGTTGTTCCCTGACATTGTAATAAGATTGTGTAAAAGAATTTTCTTATTTTCGAATAAACCTGAGCAAAGAAACTAGGAAAGTACAAGTTCAGGTAGAATATTTTTAGCTGATGCTACAGAATATTTTCAGCTAATTTGTATTCTTCAAACAACCACCATAACGTAACAATACAATCATTTTTCGGTAATATAAATTTTTTATTAGAAAAGCTAACAGAAAGAGAAAGAACAAAAAAACAACATAAATTAAATTAAATAAATAAATACTAATAAGTGATGTTAAATTATGCACTGATTGCATAAATTAAGAACAAAAGTCAAAAAGGAACAAACACAAAAATGTTGATTTATAATTTTAATAATTTTTTGTTATTAGATTTAATTTATGTTAAAAAACACACAAGTGTGAGTTTAATTAATAATTTCTTAAATTCTAAAAAGGTGCAAAATAGAAAATATGAATAAAGCAAATATATTTTGAATATTTAATAAACAGAAAATTGTTAATGAAATAAGAGAAATAACTTAACGAATCGACTCTTAAACACACATTTTGAGGGTACAATTTTGATTTTAATTCGTTATCATTTCAAGCAAATATAAGTACTTTAAGAATTTAATTTAATACGTATTATATATGTATGAATGATATTTATCCGACTTGACATTGATCATATGTATAAACCTAAAAATTTCATTTATTGCAAGTAAAATGACTACAAATAACATACCTCTTTTGAAGGTTAAGTTGATGTCTATATAATTTAAAGATATATGAAAAATATCAGCAGTAGTTTTTCTTTTGCATATTTGTTTTTGTTTTTAATGTACTTTTAATACTTATTTAATTATTTACTTAGGCAACTGTTTAAAGTTATTGTTCTGTTATCGCTCCCATTACGGCTTCCTTCCCCAACAACTTTAACGACTGCCAAAAAGGAAGTTAAAGAAAATTTACATTTCTCCAACAAGTATTTAGCATGTCCTTTTACCATACCAGCTTTCAACAAGGCAAAGGAAAATAATATTTAAAAACTTCGTTGCAAAGAAATAAAAAAGGAAACAACAAACAAAACAAAACAGAAAACAACGACAAAACGAAATGGTTTAAAAGCAACTTCAAACTATGACATGGAGTGCGCGTATTTGATGACCCTTTACTTAACACTTATCTAGACAAGACAGTGTGAATACATTTTCCTATTTGCTACAATTGTTGCAAGTGCTTTGGGAAACCGGCAAGAAGTACGAAAGAGATTAGTAGAAGGAGAAATGTTTTAGTAGAAAAGTGGTGCATATAAGTGTTAGAAAACAGTAGCAACCATTGTTTTTTGGCAAAGACAGTTATGCAAAAATTACTATTTCAATTTTGTTAAACTCTTAAGTTAAGTTTATAACCCAGTAAAGCGGTTTTGAAATAAGATGCTTTCTTCATTTTTATATACATATTATCAGTACTTTTTTATTTTTAGGTGGGAAAAGGCCACAAAAGTTTAGAGCTATAATACATTTATTTTTTTCTGCTTGAGTGTCTATAAATTTTTAAACAAGGCTGAATTTAGGATGTTTCTATTCCCCCTTGAAATCATTTGTGGAAATGCATGTATATGTTTTTGTGTAAGTTCAAGTATAAAATGTGTCGCAAATGGTTTTTAAGTGTTTTTGACAACAATTTCAAGTATGGATGTGGCTGTTAATATTTCGCGTACTTTTTTATAAATATCTTTAGTCTCTTTTTTCTACAGTTGGTTTGTGTGTTGCACTATAAACTACTCGAACTTTAAATTTGGAATTTGTAATCTGTTGTGGTCATTAGTACTTGTTTTTGTTTTTCTTACAATAGTATATTTTTTCAATACCAAAAATGATTTTGTGCTCTAAAGAGGAACCACAAAAGAGAGAAAACAATACTAAAATTATTAAAACTAATATCTTCAGAGTGTGTTTGATGAAGTTTACATAGCAATTAAAAGTTTTTTAACTCTTTTTTATTGAAAAACAAATTATGAGGAAACAATTTCCAGATATTTTGTATTCTTATTTTTCAAATTAAATTTTAATAAAATTTTATATTTCCACCACATGTTGGTTGTTTAAAAATGCATAATAGTTCTAACCACATGCGGTATTGTACTTCACCCTTATTTTAGGAATAAGTGTAAATATGTGTGTAAATATTAAGTGAAATAAGTTCCCAGCTATCATACATGAAAAGGCTATTATAACTGTAGCATATTTCCGTTTCCCTGATATTTTTATGATTATTATTTATTTTTAAATGAAATTCATAAGCATTAGTGCTTGCAAGTGTCTAGCCAAAATCTTAAAACTTTGTATTGGAATGTAACTACCACAAAGTATGTATTTATGGCAATCATAATATTTAATGGAAATTGCTGTGAAAGGATTTTTGTAGATTGAAAGAAAAAAATACCCGCAAGAAAGAAAGAAAAAAATTGCTCTTTAGATCTCAAATAACAAAAATTTTTTCTTCAGGATTATAATTTTAAAATAATATAAATCTAATCTATTTGCTAAATTGTGAAAAAATATTAACATTATTGTTGATTATTCAAATTTTGAGAAGAATAATTTTTCTTAGTATTCCATATTAACATTGATATCTATGCCTTCTATTTGAAAATGTGCCCATTCCAACATCAAGAAGAAGGCAACCTTTGTAAGCATGAAATTGTAACATCTTATAAAGTTATTAGATTTGTATGTATTAACCTATACAAATGTCAATGTGTTAAAGGGAGGAAACATTCTAACATCAATTCAAGTTATAAGCTACAACAGCATATGTATGTATGAAGTCATATTAAATATGTGAATAGATTAAAATTAAATTCTAAAAGGGAATTTTATATCATTCTTTATGAGAAATAAGTGCAATATGTAAATATTTTTATTAAATGCAAAAAGGGAAAACAAAAAAACCTGCATACAAAATTTTAATTCATATTTTTAGCAGCACTGTTTTAGTGAATTCATATATACTTGTACTTATTCGTATATATATATAAAAATATCAACATTGCTACCTGCAATATTCATACTTAATCATATTTTATTATATTTTCATTTACTTTTATTCACTTTGTTGTAGATACATATTATTTATCTTATATATTTTCATCTTAACTTTCTCGAAACCTTGTATTTGTGCATTTCGGTTAGTACGAAAAAAAACTTACTTATTATATATAAAATCAGTGTTACCATTGAAAGTTGACAAGCTCATTCATTATTTTGATTAATTTTTAGACTAAAAATCTTTCTTTCATCATAGAATTCTCTAAATGTTCGACCATTAATGTTTGCTTTTTTTAAACATCTTTTTTGCGATATTTTTTATTCCTCTGCTTTTAGTGATTTTATCAATATTTCCCACGGTAACATTGTATATACTATGCACCTTCTATATGAGAGACACACTCAAGGGATATTATGTTTTACGTTTTATTACTATTTTTTAGAGAAAAAAGAAAAAAACAAACAGAAATTCATATTAAAAATAGTGCAAACGTTGTTTGTAATTAACATGTGCTCATAACCATGTACATGTAATAAATAAATAAATAAATAAATAAATATATATATATATATATATATATATATATATATATATATATATATATATATATATATATATATATATATATATATATATATATATATATATATATATATATATATATATATATATATATATATATATATATATATATATATATATATATATATATCACCTAAGTGCAAATATTACCACTGGTCCAAGATAACGATTCCATAGAAATCTTTTTAAAATTATACTTTGTTCAAAGGAATTTACGTGGATAACTAGCAGGACGGTCAGGTACGACAAAATCGATTTTGAAAAAGATTCTGTGGCGTTTGGTATACTTTACAACACTTTAAAACATAACATTCCAGCCTTCCTTTCAACCTATGATATTTCTACATATAAATAATCACAGGATAAGTAATTACGTAAGATTACAACAACATGAAATCGTACTTCTATAACTAAATATATACGAATGGAAAGCATTACAGTTTTTTGATGGAAAATTTCGATTGGACATATGAACCATTTAATTTTAAGAATAACTTTTTAATTATTTCAACATGTGAAAAAAATTTCAAAATTCGGTTAAACTATTTCCGTCTTATTATTGTTTCCAGTAAAAAACTGTATAATTTAAATTTAATTTAAAAATTTCTCATTTATTTCGCTGACATTTTTTATCTACAATAAAACTGCTATTTATGTCCATTTAATAACTTTGTTTTGAATTTTTTTTTTTTGTTATTTAACAATTTTATGTGAAAAGTTATGAGAACGAATTATTATTGGTTTATTTAAAATTGCAATAATTATACAGACATATAAATATTAAATTTCAAATCAGCTATATGTGCATGTATATATACATAAATACACACATGCTAACATGTATTTGAACTAATTTATAGTTTACACTATATACTTTGATAAAAACACTCTCATATACTCATTATTAAAGTAGTACTTAGTTGCAGTTTTATAATAATGCGACAACTGTCATTTTAAATTATTAACTCTGAAATAAAAATCTACAATATGTTGACAGTTTATTTAATTAGTTTAATAACACACCATCAACAGCAGCAGTAACAGCAACTGTAACAACAGCAATAGCAATAATATCAACATCATCATACTTCACATAAAAATATAGAACGTAATATTACATTAACATTTTCTACTTTAGTCTTCTCTAAGGTTATTGCTGTAGCTCATGTTGATTCTAACTATAATTTTTTCTTAAAAAAAAATAAAATAATAATTTCTTTTTACTAATGCTGCAGCTAACTAATATTGTACAGAATACTATATCATGGTGCTATAAAAAGGAAGCGTTATATATTTCTAATTATATAATATGAGGACAGAAAAAACATTTAAAAAAGTATTTCACATTAATGTAAAGTGGACACAAACTTCAAATTTTATTAAAACGATTTTAATTATATGTTTATATATCAACATATACTAAATTATAAAATGTTAAACAATACACAATTTATAAAATTTAATTTTATACATTGGGGTACATATGTATTTGTATTCATAGGTATCCACACGTCACAGTTAGAATATTTATACTTTTCGACTTTATCTATATTTTTACAATTACACATTTATATATATGTTTCTGTAACATATTTTTATTTTTGTTGGTAAGTGGCATTAAGATATGTACTCCATTATAGTCCACTTTCTTGAATATTTATCTAAAAGCAAAACTGAAAATATTTTCAACGGACATCCTGTTACTATTGCACATTTTTCTTAACACTTCTCTCGAGAATTTCTTTGAAAAACCTGAAAAAGTTGAATACAGAAATAAATGAGGTGTCGCTGAACAAACATATCCTGGCACCATTTCTTATAGGTAAATGTACAAAAGAGAAACTAAATTAAACGTCTCCATTTAAAAGTGAAGTTATTTCTTGTATTCATTCTTCTTTTGACTTGACAACGGAAGTAAACTTTTTCCAGCACAATGTAAAAGAAACATTCGTTTCTCATTTTTTGTAAAATGTTAGTGAGAAAAAAACTATTTTTTTAACAAAAAATTTAAATGACAGATTTTTTTTAATTTAATGTTTTTATATAAGTATATATATGTATGTATATAGTCCCCAAAGTTAATCTGTTCATTGAGCTGGAATCATAGACATTATATATTACACATATTCACACATTTGTATCAATTTACTCAGGTAGCATATAAACAAGCATGAAAAGTGAACATTTAAACTGTTTTAGTTGCACTTTAGTTCAAATGTATACAATCAAACATTCTCTTTTACTCCCTGTTTCATACTTTAAGTTTGATGACATTTTCATTCAAAGCAACATAAATTTTACAAATGATTGACTCAGCAAACTAACCATGTGATAGACGATGCATTTTACTGGGCTTAGATTATTTAACATTTTATATACATATACATATGTATATACACAATCAAATGTATATGTAGGCTATACATACAAACATTATTTACATATACTGACCGAGAGATACTGAACTTACAGACATTTTAGCAGACATTGCAATTTTACGAGCGTACGACTTAAATTATATAATTTACATGAAAGGAAAATGACGAAGTGAATACATAGGAACGCACAAAGTTTATAGGCCGAATGATAATTAATTTAAGGTTAAATGTATATATATGAAAACGAACAATAACATTTTGTAACCTGCGGACTTTAAACTATTTCAATCAATATCTCATTAATAAGTTTATTATACCCTACACCACCGAAGGAGTTTGAGGCATTATACTTTTTTGTGTTGATGTTTTTCCCCAGAAAAATTCATCTAGAACGAATAAATTCACATATATGTTAATGTTATGATATGTACTGCACTTGTAATCATAGATCAGAAAATCAAATTATACGAGAATCGTTATAAATGATAATTTCGAATCATTTTTCGAAATTATCATTTATAACTAATATCATGGTGTAGGGTATAACGTTATAATTATAACGTTCTTACTTGTTTTTCGTTTTAAAGAGTGTTTATTAGCTTTATTAAAGTTATCTTGTAAGATAATTACGAGATGTTATTTAATGATAGATTTATTAAAAATAATACATTTGTTCGTTTTAATTCACATTCATATCTGGAAAAAATCTTTATATTAAAATTAATTTGTTCAGTGTATTTTCACATTATAATGTTTTGAATTTTCTTATTATTGCCCGTATAAGCCCTTTTTTAGTTATAAAATAAAATTAAGTTTTTATTATTTGATAACTTTACCACCAATTTCTTTCTTTCCGCTTTCTTTGTATGATGTAAAAAAAAAAACAACAAACAGGAAAAGCGACAAAAGCAACAACCACAGAAAACAATATAAAGAATAAAATAAACAAATAAATAAAGCAAGCGCAATAATGTTGCACAAACTACTTTTGCCAAAGCAAATTGTACAATTGCATTTATACTCATCTGCATACACAATTTTTATTAACCAGAACTTTAAAGTAATCAAATATTTTTTTAATATAAAAATAATTTTTAACAGCTTTTTTTAACTCTTGATTAAAATTGCTAAATCTTTATTCATTAATTTTCTTATAAAAATTATATTGTATTTTATTGATTAAAAAATTTAAATTGTGAATTGTATTTTTAAACTTCTGTGCTCTAAAATATGCACATTTTTCTATTGCTACTTTTTTTCAAATTACACTGAAACACAAAAAAATGAATAAGAGAAAAATGATAGAAAGAAAGTATAAGAAGAGTAGGCAGTCAGTGTGGCATGACATTCAATTAGATATTTTTTTATTTCTTATTTTACACAATTTTATGCCAACAAATTTTATGCTTACATACAATAACAACTACAAAAACATAACGAAGTGTTGCAAAGTGTACGTGTACATGGATGCATCTATGTGTGTAAGTATGTGTATGTTTATTTGTGTAGTATAGTAAATAAATTGTATTTACTTTATGAAATTATAATATTATAAAAAGAAAATAAAGAAAGAAAAACAATAAAATAAAAAAAATACAACATTGAAATTTAATTTTCTTATTTAACAGCAATAGAAAATAAAAAATTGTGTAAATACATACACAAACTCACACTTACAAATGGTACGACAAACATGTTGAATTTATTTATATACTAAAAATATTTCAGGAAAACACAACTCAGTATTAAGAAAAAATCTAAAAGTTAAAACCGTAATAGGAAACCATATATAAATTGATAAAATTTGCAAAAAAAAAAACGTTTTTTATTAAATTATATTCTAAAACTAACAGTTAAACGAAATTAGAACAAGTTATTAGGATCATTAAATGAAAAAAAGTTTTTATATTTTTTAATATAATATTTTAATAATTAATAATGAATAATTTTTTAATGTAATAAGCAGTAATTTACATTAACAAATACAACTTTTTTATATATTTTTGACAATGGCTCTAACACGAGACCCATTTTTAAATAACACAGTAATTCGTTCCCAAGAAATATTGGCAAAAATAGGTTATTAATCCCAGGGTTCTGACAACTTGCACACAACTATATATTGAAATAATTAAGAAAAAACAAAATTTGAAGCAAATCTGTTTAACGATTCATGACTTTTTCCAAGTCAGAAATTGAATATTGTGTAAAATATGTGTGTAAGATTGAAATTTTGTAGGAATTATGGTAAAAAACGTTATATTATATTTTGTAGGAATTATGGTTAAAAACGTTGATAAAAGATCGTTTACCTCAAACTAAACAAAAAACTGGCAAGAGTTTCTTTTGATTTTTTATCTATAAATATCTTTTATCTATAAATATCAATAACTAATTTAGAATAAAAAAATAAAGTACACGAATTTTCTTTTTTTCCATGTCAAATATTCGGTATTTTGTGAAATACGTGTAGAAATTGTAAAAAGATTTTACGTTAAAAAAAACCGTTATTTCCAAAATTTACAAAAAAAAAAACCGGAACAGCTGTTTTCTCTTTTTTAGTCCTTAATTTATTATTATGTACGATTAAATTAAATAAAAATTGAAAATACACGTTTTGCCTTTTTTCTACGTTAAAAATTTCGTATTTTTTGAAATTTGTGCAGAAAATTTACTGTAAAATGAAAACCCCGAAATTTTACAAGAATCATTAAACATTTTCCAATTAGCATATATAAATATTGACCACAAGAAAGGAATAATTTTTGTTGATATACGCATACAATAGTATTTATGTATTTTATTCTACACAACAAATCATTCACATTTTCTAGTAACATTGAAATTAAATAAATGTACTTAAATTTTAACTCTACATAATTTTTTATTATTTTTCAATTTAAAATATAAACAAAAATTTTTAAGTGAAGTTAAACAATTTGTCTGCAAAAATTTAACAAAGACTTTTACTTTAGAAAATAAACAACAAAAACAAAAAAGGAACTAAAAGTGTCACATTAACAGCGCTATTTGCTTATTTTAAGAGCAAAAAATTCAAAGAAGAAATTTCTTTGTAAATTTATTATTTCAAAGAAAATCCTTTTGTTTTGCAACGATATATTTAGGTTTAACTGATTGATATTAATAAAAATTAAAACTTTTGTTAGTTACAACTTTAAATTAAAAACTTATTTTTTGCAACATTATGTATTCATTATATTATATATATACAGCACACACTCACAAATATAACATTCACATTCGTATATGTATTAGGGACTGTTTTTTTTTCAAAACCCAAGATACGGGATTTTATTTTCGGGACTCCGGGGTTTTTAAAACTCAACATTTGTATCACAATTTTTTTGTATGTGTTTTTCATTTATACATATATAAATATAATTTAAGAAAAAATTATTTTTAATGATCGAAAATCTAACACCGGAAAGAATTAGAGTAATAACTATTCACATTCTGTTGACATATTTGTCAAATGGAGTTAAGTTTTGTATATTCTAGATAATAAAATGATTATATAATTTGGGATTTTCTGGAAATGTGTTCCGAAAAATCGCGGGATTAATTTTTTATTTCAAATCCCGGGATTTCAAGATCGGGATTACAGATTGACATCCCTAATATGCATGTATATAAATGAGTATGAAAATTAATAACATAAAAACTGTTGACATGCCGCATAATGACTTTCAATATATGTCATCTATATATTATACAGGTAATTATTTTTTTACAATATTTTATATTTTTATACTGAAACAAACAAGCAACAACAGCTTCAAGAGAAAATAATAAACGCTTTTTAACATAAAGCAATTATTTAACGTTTTTTAATCAGTATTAAACAAACAATTAGAAGCAAATAAATAGCTCAGGACATAATGTATCCAATATAAGCAGATAGATAAACAAATTGAATATATGTTTAAGTAAACCTACCTGACATAAACATTAAAAAAATATTAAAAATATTTATAAAATAAGAATAAAAAAATACAATATAAAAATGAAACATTTTCCCTCATTTTTTAATAAATTTAAAAATAATTTAATAGCATAAGATGCTATGAAGAGTTAATAAAACACATTTTAATCTATGAAATATATTTAAATCAGTTAAATTTAAATTGATATTTAATAGATCATTATTAAAATTTGATTTTGTGTGAAATTTTTTAATAAATATTAAACATTATATACTTTTTTGTAATTGCAAACATTTAAATCATGTTTGGATTTTCCTATACAAAATATTATTTTTAATTCTTCGCATATCGATTTTTTATAAAAATGTGAAAATAATAAATTTCGAGGTTAAAAAGTATAGATTAAATTATCTTTTAATTTGTTATCCAGGAAATGCCTACGTATGAATTACACATACAAGAATAAATTGTAGTCAAAAATTGTAAAGACAATTAAAAGTGTTAAATTGGATTAAGACTATATAATACTCTACGCCATTACGCAGGCATTATTATATAGTAAACTCTCAAAAATTTAATATGAAATGAATATGAATATTAATATGAAATATTCTAAGTTCTCTACATTTTTCCATTATATAAATTGAAACAAAGTTGTAATTAAGGCGATTTTCAAGGATTGAGCGTATGTTTGCTGCAGTACATATTAGACATATTGACGTTTTGAACAATTTACTCCACTTGTGCTTGATTTTTGAATTGTCGATTTCATTTAAACCGTTTGAAAAAATTTTCACCGTTGGAAGTTTGTTATCGTGTAAAATGCACAAACAACCTTAATTTCAAGAATTCTCAGGAGAAGACTACCTAAAAACGTTCAGAAATTATAACGATGCAACTTGAGTCATTTGTAGATAAATCTCCTTGAAATGCACCTTTTTTCGTGTATAGTTAAGTGGGAATATTTTATTTGTTGAGTTTAATAAGCTTTAAAACCAAGAACATTTTTGTTTCACATCCATATTAGATCAATAATAAGCTAATTCAACAGACATCGTCCTTAGTTCCAATAAGTCAATCATAAAAAATCGAAATATCTAAAATTGCGACTTGTAGAATTTTCATAATAGACAGCCTGACTGGGCAGACGGATGGTCTGGAGGATATCGTCAAATCGATCTAGTACGTCTTTCTGATTCAATAGGTATATTTTAATGTGGAAAGCCAATAATTTGTCATTTTTTCCTCTAAATAAATTTATTAGGTTGTCTCAAACTGAAGTCTTTAACTTTTTTATACTTTGCCGATTCCTTTTAACGCGTTTAACATTAATTAAAGAATTAAAAAAAATACAATATAAACATAAGCAACACATGTGAATGAATTGCCAACAATGCAACTCAATACAAAAAAAAAGATCGCATTATCATCAAATACAATCTAAAACCAATTGTCCACAAAAACAAATACAAAAATTGAATCAGTTAAATGCAGTTAGTTACCCTTTATTTTAATAGGAAGTACGAAGAAAAAACTTAAAAGCCAAAACAAGAGAAAAAATATGTTTAATGATATAAAGAAAAACAAGTAAATGGGAAAATATAAAATTTAATCAATTAACAATTTTTCTATTTATTTCATTTTGTTTTGTCGACAGCCAACGAAATGAAAAACAATTAAAGTATTTTAATGCGATTTAAAAACAAATGAAAATAAATACAAGAAACCAAAATAGAAAATAAAATAAATTATATAAGTTTTATTTTGTTATTCAAAACCGACCATATTATAGTCAACACCACTGTATATATTTGTAAAATAGGGAATTTTGGTAAAAATACCTACTAAGATAAATCAGTTAAAATAATCTAAAATTTTATGGGAAATATAAAGATCGAATTTTTAGAGAGTTTTTAACAACAATAAACTATATTTTCTACCTAAAACAGTCTTGTATTTGTACTAAGTTGAACGATATTTTATCAAGGATACATAAGTTAGTAAAATTTTATTATAAATATTTTCGTTTTAAACTTCATGTTCTATTCGTTAATACTCAATTATAACTCTGACCGTTTTGATATAAATAATATAAATGTATGTTTAAACGGATAATAATTTAACATGGTATAGTTAAATTATCCTAAAACTTACTTTTTCTACTTACTATATCGTTT
This sequence comes from Cochliomyia hominivorax, assembly GCA_004302925.2. Taxonomy (NCBI): domain Eukaryota; kingdom Metazoa; phylum Arthropoda; class Insecta; order Diptera; family Calliphoridae; genus Cochliomyia; species Cochliomyia hominivorax. The sequence continues at coordinate 102,948,751 of PYHX02000158.1, read as the reverse complement.
TAATAATTATTTTATTATAAAAATTGAAAATCTTGTCACTAAAAAAAAAAACAACATTAACTTCTATTTATCGAATAACTTAAATATGTTATCATAATAAGAACAACGTGTTATTCGAGGACTATCTGTAGCTTCCTTTTACTAATTTTATTTTTTCTTTTTTTATTATTTATTTTTTATTTGGCCATGCAACAAAAACAAAACTTTAATAATAATTTTATGTTAAAAACATTTTGCTAGCTACACTAAAGTACACTTTACCTATTTATTTCTTACTTTTGATTATTTGTTTGTGTGGATGGTGTGCAATTATTGCATATACTTCTTTTATAATAAATACTTATTATTGTGGTATGTTTTATGTGGTTATTGGAGTTGTTGTTAATTTTAATGAAATAATAAAAAATGACTGCAGCAGCAGAAAACAAACTTCACATCTCTTGCATTCATTTAAGTGTTAAAATAAAAAATAGAATAAAAAAGAAAAGAAATAACCGCAGATTGTTTTGGTTTCCTTTTTAATATATTTGTGTGTGTATATATAATTTTTATGTATATATTTGTGTATATTTAAAGTTTTTTGAATTTTCTTTTATACATGTATATGTATTTGGATGCGAATGGATTCAAACAATAAAATTTTAGTTTTTTACTATAAAAATTTAACACATTTTATGTGCAAATCGGTGGGTGTTTGGGTGTTTTTTTATTTGTTAAATATTTTACAAACTTTTTTGCATAACAATTGTAAAACTTAAATTACTTAATTATTCTATTTCTTTTCGTTTTTCTCTTTTGGCGTTATTTGTTTACTCAACTATGTTAATTCCAAGTATTGAAAAGGATTTTAATTATGTTTGTGTTGGTTATAGCTGTTAAAGGAAATTATTACTATTTTTAATTTTTTTTTCTTTGAAAATTAAATTCGGTTGAATTTATTTTATTTATTTTTTTCGTAAATTATAGAGTCAGTTCAAATATTCAAATTAAATTGCTTTACAATTATTTGAATTTTATGAGAGCAATAAAGATGCTGTTAATTTGAATAGAGTAGCAAAAAATAAATTTATTTGTCCTCATAATTTATTTAAGAAAGCAATGTCATGAAATTGGTCTATTTACCAAAGAATTATTGACTATTTTAAAACACATTTTTTAGTATTAAATTATCAAGTAGAATATTATCTAAACAAACACATAAACAATTTTTAATTAGTAGAAAAAAAATTATTTAAATCTATTGCTGCCAATAAAAAAACAATATGTACTTAACTTAATTTAACTACTTTGAAACAAATACTTGAATAGTATGTTATTGAAAATATACACATGTATTCCTGATTTGTAATAAAATCTATTTCAGAATACTTTTGAGGAAGATTTGAAACATAAATACAAACAAACATACACAAACAGAGAAAATGAATGACATTCATGTCCTTTAAATATTTTAAATTTCTATTACACAGATTTACTAAAGTATACATACAATAATTTATTACCATATTTGTAGGAAACAATATTGATTGTTTCAAATAATAAGAGCCAAAATTAACATAGAAAGTTAAAAACAAAATAAATAATATATCAAAATCAAAAGGTATGTATACTTTAACAACTATGTGTATATATTTATTTGAATATTTACTCATTCATCTAGCCACATATGCATACATATATTCATTTGTTCATTCATCCATTCGAATTGGGTTTATTGCTATCAAACCAACTGTTATACAGAAGAACATTCAGCTAACATAAAATATATATATATATATATATATATATATATATATATATATATATATATATATATATATATATATATATATATATATATATATATATATATATATATATATATATATATGTGTGTGTACGTACGGCCCTGAAATACAACATGAAAAGTTACAGCAAACCACTGAAAATTTGTTTCAATAAAACTTTCGAGTGTAAATTAGTACTAAGTTTGTTTGTGAATTTTAGAAATTTAACTTTCTGATTAGACTTTTTGCCACCCATTTTATTTAGGATTTTTTAGTTTACAAAAACACTAAGTTAAAATGTGCGTTGACCACGAACAAGCTGTATGGATACAAAATTTCAACCCAACGATAATTTTATGAGTATGACTTTTAATGATACAATACAAAAGAAATTCGAAGCAATATTTTAAACGGATACTTTAAGTACAATAAATTTTAAGAACATTCCTAAGTACTTATTTAAAAATATATTTTTGATGAACAAATTAATGGTTTAAGAAGATCTCTTTAATATTACTGTGAAAATATATTTATTCGAACTTTTATGTTTGAGAATAAATTAAAAATGAAAAATTTCCAAATTTCTTTAAATATAATTTAACGAATTTAAGGATCTGGAGATCGATTGAATATAAGGAACATTTTCGTTCTTGGATTCCTTCCCATTTTCTTCCGAATCTTATAAGCTTGGAATCTAAAAATAAAAACACGAATTATATAAAAAAAGATTTTACTCGGTAATTTGAAATTTAAATTTATGTTCCATATTAAACAAATTACACTGTGAATTCAATTTTTATCATTTTGATCTTATTTGAGGAAAAAGAGAAAGTAAAATGATTCTTTTTAACAACTTTTTTCAAAAATAAGTTTTAATATTATTTTTTCGTTTACATATATATGCACTCATATTCAGTTATTTAATTAATTAAAATCAAAATGTTCAATATTTATTAGAAATAATTTTGTAAAGAATTTATTTTTGAGCGAAGAAAAGTTCTTAAATGCATTTATAAAACTTACCTTTATATATATCGTTATAATTAAATTGCGAAGATCGATTTACAAATAACCTTAGTTTTCAAAATACTTTAATTTTTATTACTCTATATAAAGAAAATAAAAAGTACTATTAATAAAAATGATAGAAATCCAGAAAAAAATAAAAATAAATAATTAAATTTTAGTTAGATTTTAAAGATAATGTTGTGGTTCTAGCTACTTTTTGATGAGATACAAAGATATTACTTTATACGAACATATTTTGTTCGTCACTTACTGATTGAAAGAAATTCTCTTCGAGAATAAAAATTTTACTTTCAATTTTTTTTTTATAATTGTTTAGACTTTTATATCCTCAACAACGAGCGTGCATTAATATGTTAACCTCATTTCAACATTTAAACAATTAAATTTTGCAATTTTTTAAATAAAGAGAAATTCTGTCCAAATTTATACTCCAAATCGAATTAATAGAAAAGAAAAGACACCCGAAAATATTCCCTTCTACTTGCGAAGATCTTTGTATTTATTTGTGTGTATAGGAGTGTATGTGTAATACAAATGTTTGTAACACAATATTTTCTATCCTTTTCATATGGATGTGGTGGAGGTTATACCATTCTTACCATGCGTTTTACTACAAATAAAACGATATATAATTATTTTGTCTATTCAATCAATATATTTATTATGATTTATTGACTTTTGTATATGATTTACAATATGTTCAGAAATTAAAACTTAATTGTTAGAACAGATTAAATGCATTTTCCATAACTATGGAAAAATGGAAAAATATTAAAAATTATTTAAATAACTTGTAGCTTATAAATACTTAAAAATATGTTTAATTCAATTTGTATCGATATTTACAAAAAACACAACACAAAGTGATAATGGAGGTATGCATAAATGTTGAAATAACAACAACACTGGATTAATGTTTGTCTTACTTTCTTTATTATATAATTTCATCTCTATTTTTTTAATTTTTAATGAGAATACCCAAAAAAATAAAAGCTTTAAGTTATCATTATATCATTCGTTTTACCTCCATAGATTTACCAATACATACAAATACGGTATATAGTCTTATTATTTATTTCAATTGAAATATATTTCGTTTCTTTTATTTATTTCTTAATCTTTTGTAATTAAATTAATACTCATATTGCACAAATACTGTTAATAATTAATTCCTTTCATTTTCCTTTTTCCTCTGCTTTATTTTCATCTCATATTTATATATATTATTCGTACTTAATTAATTAAATTGTTAATTTATTTTAATTTATTAAATGCTTGTAATTTTTGTTAATTACTTTTTGGCTTTATGTAGAAGTATTTACGAATATTAAATATAAGTTCAGTTACAATAAAAACAATATAAAAAACACATACATACATTCATATTTAAGAAAGCTCAACTTTATTCATTTTTATCATGTGGGTGTAGTCATGAGAATTTATATCTTTGTATATATTATATAGTTCTATTTTTATCTTTCGTTATGTACGTATACATACATGCACACAGTAAATACTATCACAAACGCATTTATGTGAAAGTTTAATAATTTCCGCATATTATTTTTTTTTGTCACATCTTGCTTACCCATAATCACACTAGTTGTAGCTATCTCACGCTTTATTTTATTTACTTATTATTATACATTTATTTAATAATATTATTTGTAATAATTGTGCAAATTAACTTATCACCGTAATACGTGCCTCATATCATTTATATTAACTTCGTTTGTATATAGATTCGTTTTTGTATTTGTATTCGCAGTAATTATAACAAGTCTTTGGCATTTACACGAGTGTGAATTTTGAATTTCATTTTGATATCTTTTACAAGGTGATTTTCTTAACGATTTTGTTATTTTTATTTTACCAACGACATTATTATGATTATTATAATTATAATCATTATTATTATCGTCATCATTATTACTGTTAGAGCAATTGCTGTGACAATACCGGTGTTCTTGTTCTTCTTGTTGCTTCTCTCTCGGTTGCCATTTATGTTGCAGAGGTTTTGTTTTATGGTTTTGTAAAAATCTCGTTGTAAATTGTTGTTCCTGTATTTTATGTTCATTTTGTAGATATCTCTCAAGTCTCAAAGGATTCAATATATTTCTGTTAAATATTATAAAAAATAAGCTACTTATCACTGGTAATATCATATACATAAATCTTGTAATACTGTTAAGATTTATTATAGTCGATTGGGCAGAGGAATGATAATCTGAAATAATTTTAAATAATATCAATTAAATTATTAATTTAAATTAAGCAAAGAAGGATAAAAAATACTTCAAAGATATTAAATTATTATTTTAATAAATTGATTTAAAAATTGAAATGGATTTTTACTCACTTTTGTAATGTGTTAAATATAAACCATTCTCATCGTCAAATTCATCATTATGATCGTAAGGAAATGTTTCTGGAGATCGACCTGAAGCCAATATTCTTGGTCTGTCTTCTTCAATATATTTTTCAGTTTCCCCATGATATATTCGATGAATGCGTGCAGAACATTTAAGCTATCAAATGAATATTAATAAAAAGTAACTTAAAAATAATGAAAAATTTTTAACTATTTTTTATAATAATCAACAGTTTACCTTCAATCGGCCTTTTATGAAATGTTGCAATGTTACTATAAAATTTATTTCTAAAACCGATGTCTCTAGTTGTTCTTCAACATGTTTTTGTATCTCATATGTGCGCAAATAATTCGGTGGAACCTGTAGAGAACAATTTATAAATTAATAAAAAGATATAATATAAATTAGTATGAACTTAAATTTATGAATGTCATCTAAATATTTTTGTAACAATTAATTACAGAAATCTCTTCGTTTATTTTATATTAAACTGAGCAAGATTTATAAATTATTTCATTCTTATATAATTGGCTTAGATTTAATGTATAACTAGTATTTCCGTTCTTTAAGTTTCTTATCCAACTTCAGTCATTTCAATTTGCGTCATAAAATACAATTTAGCAATGTCCAGAAAATTCGAATATTTTCAATTATATTACTTTCACTATATATACGTGAAGTTGTAATTGTATTTAAGTATATATGTATTGGATGTATATATATGGATTACAAATATTTCCTTTTTTACTTTTTGTTATTTCACTTAGCTCTAACGCTCAATATTTTATACAGAGAATTAAAACAGCGATTAAACTCTGTAAAAAAGAAACATAAACATGAAATAATAAAGAAAAATTATGTAACTTTTGGAAATCTAAAATAGTTGTCCTTGAATGGACAAACCTTCACTATTGATGTAAGTGAAATATGAAATATGAATGACACAATATTTCTTAAAATTTAAAAAATGATGTTATTCTTTGTAAGTTCTCTTATGGAATGTGGCTAAAATAAGCATATGTATATATTAAGCTATACAAAATATCATTAAAGAGAACGTGTAATCGTAAGGATACTTCGCAAAAAAATTCAATAATATTGAATTGGTAGCCATAACGTCTATCATTTAAAATGTTTTTTCTTTTTCGTTTAAACGAATGAAATACAAAAAAACATACAAGGCAAAGAGGAAGAAGAACAAAATAAAAATTCAAGCTGTTTAAATACATATCCATTGAAACCTTACAAAGTTTCATTTCTTATATTTTCTAATGGCTAACCAAAAAAAATGAATATAAATACTAACTGGTAAAAATATCAATAACCATCTATTATGCATTTCAATATTTTGCACAATTTCCATTTTAAGTGCAGCATAAATCAAATCTAAACCAAACTAATGAATTTCTTTTCAATGTTATTTTCTTTCTTCTACATTTTTTTATTATTTTTTTGTTCCCTCTTAAATATTTAACATACTGTGGCATGCACTGAGATGTCATTTACACAGATGTATCCAATATAGGTTTGAGGGGGTCACTGGTTTCTAGTGGTATATATGGTATACATTTGCTTATTCTATTAGTGTTGTTTTTGTTACATTGGCATACCGAGTATCTGTCAAATACATAAACCAAACTTGCACTATTCAATAACAAAATACAAAAAAATATATATACATATATACCATGGAACAAGGAGAGAATTTAAAAATAACATTTTCTAAGGTCCATCGTATTCAACAAAAACACATCATACGCAATAACTTTTTAATATACACAAACATAGTTACTACTATAATTTTGTATACATATGTATGAGTGTGTATATATGATTGGAATTGGAAATATTAAATGTTGGAATGAAATAAAAAATATTGCTAATGAATGCCATTCCACATAACTTTTTTATGAGATTTCTTTTTTGTTAAATTCTTTTTATGATATTATTTTTTCTCCATTATGTTTTATGTATAGGAATATTTGTGTGTGTATATATATATATATATATATATATATATATATATATATATATATATATATATATATATATATATATATATATATATATATATATATATATATATATTTAAGTGATTCAGAGACGTTGGATGGGTTCTCATCTACATAAATGTTTGAAAATTCAATTTTAATGTCAATGTGTCTGTTAAATGTTTTTTAAATCAATTTTATTGAATTCTTTTTACAAAAAAAAAATGATCATTAAAAATCTTTTTCTTAACGCACTCAATAAAGTTATTAAAATGAGTATAAGAATAAAAATAAAGCATCACTTGAAGGTTTTATAAATATTTTTAACATTTTTAAAATATTAAAATCTGAACTAGACTAGAACTTATGTTAATATTATTTAACTTAAAAAAATACTTTTTCTAAAATAATCCTCTACCATTAAAAATTTTTGATCAGATTGAAAATGTTTTTAGAAATATAGTTAAGTGTGTAAATTATTTACCTGTATATCATTTATCCACCACGTTAAATTTGCTGCTGGTTTTGAATAATCTGATGAACAATTACCATTTATTATATCCCCTAAACGATATCGTGAATGGACTCCAGTTATAATTGGACGCTGGGTAGGAAGTTCTAGAAATTAAAGGAATTATAAAATAAATTTTGGCTTTTTCATAATTATATATTGATTTTCTTCTTATAAGATTTATAAAATATATCAACGTACCAATTACATCCATTTCACCCCTCATTATAGATGTATGGAATGAAGGAGCATCTACCGATACCTCACAAGCATATCGACCTGATGTCGTTGTTGAAACATTACGTAAGAAAACATGACTAGCATTTGATTGAGTTATCTACAAATATTAAAAAAAAAATTATTTAAATAAAACATAATTATTTAAGTAATTATATTGTAATGATTAATGCTTTAACAACACACTTTAATATTTAATATTATTTTCAAACAATAACATGTACTTGTAAAACCAACTTAACATTTTAATATTACATACTTTCGGGAATGAACAAAATATTTACTTTTTATGAATTTTATTTTTATTTTTTATAGACATTTCATCAGTGAAAATAATATTAAGTTCACTTTAAATTATATGGAAACAAAAGCAATATTTAATATAATTTTATTATTATTTTTTAAACTTCCTTTTAATGGTCATTGTTGCATATTTACGTAATTTTTTCCCTTTCATATACTATCTGTGTGAAATAATTAAAAAATTCTTGAATATCATATTTATTTTATTATTTGTAAGTGTATGTGTATACTACTTCATTTTATCCACCATATAGCAATTTTAAGTATTTATTTTATATATTTAAAAATATTTTCAGAATGCTCGTGCTGTTGGTTTTCCACTTAAATGTCATTTCTGTTTCACAATAAAACGCAAAACAGTGTTAATTTATTTAGATTGCAAAGTTAAGTTGATTTAACATTTATTAAATATTTTTTTATTTAGAACATTTGTTACTTTTATTAAATTAAATATATCTACATTTTTAATGTAGTGTATTTTTTAATTCTACATTACGGGCAGAGTTCGTCTTTTATATATATTTTTGCAAAACTGTAATTTTTATTTCATTAGTATACAATAAATACGTAGTACGAAATTCTGTGTGAATTTTAAAATTTGTGTATGAATAAGGATATTAAATGAAATATTTTTAATGACCACGTGTATTTGTATTTCTTTTTCATCAGTTTTCATAACTAAAGTTCGAAAAAAATAATGAGTTTTATATTTTTAATTTAATGGAAATTTGTGTGTATTTGTAGAATAGTATACATTCGTTTATTTAAAACCAATTCTTAATATGTTCAAATGTTTAAATAAACATTTATAAACTATTTGCTGCGGTTTATTTATGAAATAAATGTGAAAAATATAAAAAAATATATAAAACGACATTTGTTTTAATAAATAACATTTTTTAAACACACGTCAAGTAAGAAATCTCACTGTAAACTGTATGTAAAATACCGCTTCCTATTGTACGTTCATTCCTATATTTTCTGTTTTACCTAAATTGTTAATAAACTATTACACAACAAATTGTTCTTAGAATAAACTTAAGTATCATGACAACGTAATACGTCAGCATTATTATTAATGTATTAAAAAAATTAAAAATATTTTAGATTCCCTTTCGTTAAAATTTCCTCACTTTTCATAAAAAGAAAATCATATAATCAGTAAAATCCTTTCTATAAATTATTGTCTTTTTCACTTTACTCGTTTTATTAATAATTGTTATCACATTAAGTTAACGTTTATTCATTGGTATCCCCTCTTTACTTAATACCCACTTTAACTATAAAGAATCAATTCACACAGTCCGGTGGACAGTCATTTGTTTCTTAGTTATCATTTAAAGTCAGCCAAAGGCATGACATAAGGCAACAACGGGAATCCTGTTTCTTTTTTTTAATTTTATAAACATTATTTTGGAAGCCCTCTTGTTGATTTTAATGGAGTGTTGTTATCTTTTCTGATGTTATTATTGTTGTTGTTGTTATAGCTGTTAAATTTTTGTATACTTACATCCACATTTAAACCATTTGTTGAAGCGAATATTTTCCATGCTGGATTTTCCTTTGGTGTATAACGATAAAATTCACGGCGTCCTCGATACCATTTAACCGTATAAAGTGTGTCATTTTCAATGTCGTAATTACAGATTAAAATCGCATTATCACCACGTTTAACAGCCAACGGTACAGTCACACTAACATTACGCAGAGCCAATATAAAATCTGCAATAAGAAATAGAAAAAGACAGAGAGAGAAAACATCATTTAAAGAGAATAATGTAACAGGAATAACGGAAATATAAGACAATTTTTATTTACTTTACTTCTTTTTTTTTTTTTTTTGTAGCTTTAACAATAACTTATTTTGTAAACATTAATGTCAACATCTGCCAATAATAGCACTGACTCCGGTTATGGTATCAATATTTGAAGCAAAAGGTGTTAAACTTTAACAGAAAACTTATAGCATTCTTGATCATATGCATTATTTTATTCTGTTCTGTTAGTGTTATAAAATGTGTGCATAAATCTAATTTTGAAACTTAAATTAACAAAAAATTGTCTTCATGATAAACTGAAAACCAAATTTTCATTTCAATTTTGATTAGTTTAACACTGAGTAAATATCTTAGTTTTTCAAATAATTATAGTATTAGTATAATTAGTAATTAGATATAGTCTAATTTTGAAAAGATAATAAGTAATTAATATCCCCTTCATCATTCTCACGATTTTACTGAAGTATATAAACACAAAATTAATACATATTTAAAGCAAATATTTACTTTATCACATTGATAGTTTGGGTGTTATATTTGTAATCATAACCAGCAATCTTTTAAGGGATTACTATCTACTCCGAAATGTATATTTCGTTAAACTTAAATTAATTGCAAACATTTTCCTTCAACAAAGCCAATTAGTACAGTAATACGAATAATATTGTAAGTAGAAATTTCTTAAACGTCTCACATAGAAAATGAAGAAATAATTTAATGTGCAATATTTATTAATTAATATTACTGGCCAATTAATGTTCATACATATACGAATATATTAGTGAAGAATATATAGAGTATGTAGTTGGATTACTTTTACATACTAACATAACAATAATTAATTAGATTTATATTTACATAGTCTCTATCATAATCATTACTACGACTACTTTAGTACTTATGGTCTGTTCTAAAAGTACTTTTCTTAGCATGTGCACACACATCTTTAAATCAAAATTATGTTGACACTTCCAAACATAAGGAGAAGATATGTTTTAAAACAAAGTAAGATATAAGTATCTATAGTATAGTAAAAGAATTTTTGTTCCTCTAAATATTCTTTAAAGATTATATGAAGTCTATATGTTTTTAAAACTATTTATTAATTAAGTTAATCGTTGTGTTTTATAATTAATTATATTTGCCTAAATTTTCTTAATTTAAAAAAAAAAAACCTAAAAAAATATTTTTGGCTGACAATAATGATAAGTAACAGAGAAAATTTACAAGGTTTTTGCAAAGTCTGTAATTTAAACATTTTATGAAGTAACTAATATCTGGTCCTAAAAAATCCGCTGTTATGTAAAAAAGTAATATTGAACTCTTAAGAACAATTTGTTCAATCTTTGCGTAGTATATGCGTTAATAAACAGTGAAGTTTAAAAATTATATTAAATAAATACTCGCTCGGATCAAATAGATGGGAAAACAGCATTCGTTTTAATTTACGTTTGAAGTAAGCAGAATTTTTAGTCTAAACTTAAAAGTAAGTAAATCGATATTTTGAGCTACTCTGAATTACAACCATGAAACACACATATTCTACATTTATACATTGACATAAATGTAGCCCTACCTTATGAACCGATTTTAAAGTTATAATTACAGCCATTTTGTTCCACACTTTTTTGCTTTAATTGAAAAATGTCCAAGAAATAGTTTGCATGAATTTTGTGGTGACAACAATGAATATAATTTTGAATACTACATGTAGTGCAAGATAATCAGTGAAATATGATAAATGAAATAATATATATACATATTATTTAATATAATATAATATAATATAATATAATATAATATAATATAATATAATATAATATAATATAATATAATATAATATAATATAATATAATATAATATAATATAATATAATATAATATAATATAATATAATATAATATAATATAATATAATATAATATAATATAATATAATATAATATAATATAATATAATATAATATAATATAATATAATATAATATAATATAATATAATATAATATAATATAATATAATATAATATAATATAATATAATATAATATAATATAATATAATATAATATAATATAATATACTTGAATAACTAATACATGTTATCAATAAAAATTTGTGGAAGAAACAAATAAATTTTCAGTATCATCACATTTGTTACACATTAGTAAAATAAACAAATATTTGATTCATAATTCAGCAAAAAAAAAACAAAAAAACAGTCGAAAAAATTTAATATTTTTGGTGAGACTTTTCTGTTGACACTTGACACTCACCCAAGGGTTCGCAAACAAACGTGACAAGTTTTTGGTTTCCCATTTTTTGTCTGGATGTCTGTCATTGCGTAGGTACTACAGGAATGTATGAACAAAAAAATATATGAAAAAGTATGAGCAAAAAATTTAAATTATTCACACTGAAGTGTGATTTCCTGTGACACAAGTGTCTGACTTTATATGTATGTATTTGCATAACCTCAGGCATGCCACAAAAAATATATATTTAAAAAATTGTTTTTTTTTATTGTCTCATATTATATATAAAAAAATAAAGAAATAATAAATAAAGAATATATTAAAATAAATGTATGCAATATTAAAAAATGGTTAACTACAAATTTACAAGGACTAAAGTGTATATAAATAAATAGGGTGATAAAAAATTTAGACAATAAAACTAGCAAAAAATTATAGTTTAATTAAAATCAAAAATTATTAAAAAAAGGCTATAATCGTTATTACTATATTAATGAATGTTTTACTTTTTACTGTTCTATACATCTAGAAGACCAAACTTTTTAATATCTGAAATATTTACAAATTTTGAGTGAACTTTGTTTGTTAACTGTAAAAAATTAATGTGAAAACTATTTAAAATAAATCTATATTAGGGTTCCCCAAAACACTGACCGATGTCATTAAAAAATAATAAACTTTTTTAAATTTTATTATAACCCCGAAGTTTTTATTATTTTTATTTGGAAATAATATTTTGTGACTTAAACAATGTTAATGAAAAATAAGTTTTTCTAACATACAAATTTTTATTCGTAAAAATGACTCCCCCTTAATATATTGTACAAATTTTCATATATATTTATATATTGTATAATATTTATTTGTGAGTTTGTATGCAACTGTCATAAATTATTGTTGCTGTTGAATTTTTATTGCCCTCAGTTGGAAATTGCTGTTGTTATAGTATTTACAAAAACAAAACAAGTAAAAATACTTCATTCGAATAAGTCGAATTTCGAATACTCTTCTCCATGAATATGTAGAAAAAATAAGTTAGCTATTTAATAACGCTATTGTACTTATAATAACAAACAAGATACATTTTTGGCTATGACTTATTTTCTTTCGAATTAAAAAAAAATTATATAATAAATGAATAAAGCATCTATTTGCATAATTTTTAGGTTTGACTCACATAGCGGTCTATATCAGACGAATGCCAAAGATAAGTAAATTGGGAAATCATTAACTGAACTGAATTTTTCTTAGTGTTACGCACGAAATGACAATCCTCATATACCAACATTCACTATTTATGGTGATAGAGCTTATAAAAAGGAAAGATTTGGTTACATTTCTGTTATTATTTTATTTTATTTTGTTTATATTATAATTGTAAGGGCTGGGAAAATAGAATACATATATTCAGTTATGCCAAAGAGGAGGAAAACATGAGTTGGCATTCATCACTGACAACAATAATAAATTTATGTGTATTATATTACTGAACTGTTTGTTGTTGAAGTTATTACATCTCGCGTCCTAGATACTTCAATAAAAATAATATTACGAATTTAATAGTGTGATGACAATATAATTTATTTTTATTTAAAAATTTAACACTGTTTGCTGGAATGGTTTAGAAATATTTTAATACAATATTCATTCTGTTCCACTGTAATTGTTTTGTTTTGTTTTTTTTTTTTTTTTTTTTCTTTTTTTGCATTTACCAATTGTTGTTTGTTGACAAAAAGAAATTTTAATATAAATTATCAAAGACCCAAAATAGATAAATAGAAAATAAAATATTTTACAATTTCACATTCATTTTAACACTTAATTTTTTGTTTCTTTTGCTTTTTATTTCATTTTATTTTATTTATTAAAATTTTTTGACAATAAATTTACTGCTCGTTTGTTTCATTCTTTGTTTCATTCAGCAAATTTTTGTTTTATTTATTTCAGTTTTCTTATATTTTATGCCAGTTATAATGTTTATTTTTTGACTAAAATATTTTTAAAGTTAAGTTTCAGTTTAATTTAACATTATCTTTATAGTTAAAATTTTTGTTTGATATTTAACGTATTTAAATTAATTGTGATTAAGTGCGAATTGATGTTATATTGCCTAGTAAATAATTGAATTTATTAACATAAATTTGTATTGTGTGTTGCAATTCCATGATGTATGAATTAATAGTTATTTGACATAACTGAATTATTGTCACTTATAATGCTAACAAAACAAAATGATAATAAACAAACAATATCTATATTATATTAATTTTGTCATTACGTATGTAACGCTAAGAAAGGATCATCCAAGACCTCATAATGTATATATACTCTAAAATCAAAATCTGAATCGTTTAAGCAACAGATTATTGTTCGATATAGACCTATATCTGAGGCAACCTCAAAGTTTAAGCGAAGATCTTTCATATAATTTTCAATTAAAAACAAATTAGAATTAAATCTTGTCATAATGTTAAATTTTACGTACCTCATTACAATTCCAAAAATTAAAAAAATCGGTAGAAAAAAGTATAGCCCAAAATATAACTAATTTCACTAAGGTTTCTTTATTATATTTTAGAATAACTGTTGTATATATGTATATATGAGTAGTATATACGTAAAATTTATGTACGAAACATAACGTATTAACTTCATGTGCATTTGTTGTGAAGGGTTTTGATGATTCGGCATAGCTGAAAATAGCACTCTTAATTGTTTTTCTTTGTAAAGGTATAATCAAAAGTTTTTCATATATAAATCAAAAGAAGAAAGCTTCACATAATTTAAAAAAATAAATTAGGCCATTACTTACTTACCCACTTTTATACTTATACGACTGAATTTTTTATGTTAAATATCCACATATACTTGTAAAGTATATACATATGTATTTGTTTGTCTTTTTTATTTTTTTTTTTTTTGCTTAATATATTAACTTATCATTGTCATGTGAGACAATATTATTGTTGTTTTTGTGTAAATTATTTTAACTTTGTTATTGTATTCACTGTTTTTAAAAAAGCTGCGCGCGTTTTATTAAATTCTTGTACCCAAAAAATATGGAAAAATATTCAAAAAGCTTTTTCCTACACTTTTTTCTGAACGCCTAGTTATTTAACAAATTTTATAAAAAGTTTAAAAGTTTTTAATTTTTTATTATTATTTAAATAATTTTTAAACAAATTTTTTAAATATTTTCGGTCTTTTTTTTTTTTTTTTTGACGGTGTTGACCAACTCAGTTAATATATAAATTTTTTTACTTTATTAAAAATCAGGGTAATTTTGAATTTTTGTATGAAGAGTTCATGTTTCTACAACCAGTGTTTTAAAAGAAAATAATATTTTTAAACTTTGCTGTTTATAGGTAAAGAAATCGAAGCACAAAATATAACGATCAGGGTAATCAAGATTATAAAAATTAATTTTAACATAAAACCATATTAAGGTGATTTCTTAATGGCAAAATCCAGGGCGCTTTGTAATTTAATAAAAATAAATATTTAAATATTTAAAATCGAACTAAAATTAAAAATTGTAAAAATAATAAAATTTTTAAAGATAAAAATTTGTCATTATTTCAAATTTGTATTTTCATTAATCTATATTTTTTATCATATATAAAAAAATATTTTTTGTAATTTAAACCAAAAATCCAACCAAATAATCTCTCAAATGTTTATATATCTTTTTCATAATTTTATACAACTTTTTATTACGCAAACTGTGTATATAAAAATATATAAGAATATTATATTCGGCTATGCCGATTCTTCAATAACTGCCACCACCAATGTTTTTCAACATTATATATAAAAGTGTTTCTTAAATAAAACATAACAAATAATCAGTTAAAACACAAGTTATATATTTGGCTATAGCCCTTTTTTCTACTGAACCGATTTGGTAGTATATGTAAGCATATATAAATTTTATTCCAGTTTGTCGTTTCATAATTTACAATTATTGGTGTATATATTCTAATATACTGAACCGATTTTGGTGCTTTTAAACAGAAAACTCAGGAAAATAACGAATACTCATTAAGTTTTGTCAATAACTGTGGATGGTGAAGGGTACAAATAATGAAATAATTTAAATGTTATACATTGTGTGTATTTTTTATGAAATTAAAAAAGATATTGGATAAAGTCAACTTTATCATAATTATGATATCCTTATAATTTGCATACAAGACATGAACTTCATGCTGAATGCGGAAAATCGAAAGTGTTCGATTCGTTCCACTCAAAAATTAATTTTATAATACTAACAATTCAAACGACAAACGATATAAATGTACAAGCATATAAAATTTTATATTTCTAAACAAAAAGATGTGACCCACTTTAAAATCAACCAGCTTATACGCACTCTATTTCAACAGAGGTTTCATTAAATGTATTTATTAAATACAACTTTCTGATTTTGATAATATTTGGTTTGTGATTTTCATAAAATTACCAATATTGTGAGTACTCTAGTTTTGATCTATTAATTATTTTACTGTTTTAAGTAATTCTTTTTTAATTTTAATGCTAATTTTATTTCAGCTTTTAAAGTGTAACTTATAAGACCCATTAAAATTTTATCTTCTTTTTAAAATGCTTGACTTTTTTATTAATTTCTGTAAAATTCCACACAAACAGTTAACCACTCAGAACAATAATCAAATATCATTCTGTTATTTTACCTGATACTTTCCTTTAAACTAGAGACTATTAATGCAGGTACACTGTACATACATACATACATACATACATACATACATACATACATACATACATACATACATGTTGTTATTGTTATTTTATACTTTTATTTCAATTCTTCTGTTTTACTTGATCTTCGTTGCTGCTACATATGTATGAAGGTATGAACAACACCCAACAAGTAGTGGTTGATTGTTTCATTCGAATTTATTTTCAAACAAACAAAAACAAAATAAACAAGAGTGTTTGTTTTGTAATGTGGACGATGCTTTTTCGACAGGTCAACAAACTCTCACTCACACACAAAACCACCTCAAAAATGTTTTCGAACGAAATGAAAAAAAATATATTTCAATCATGAATGATTAAAAAAACCTACAACTTGTGCTGTGAACCTGATACCAGCATTACTCATATGATTTTCTTTTTTCTGGGCATTGAACTGAGTACCGTAACGAAATAAAAATCATGTCAGGGTGAAAACATTGACACACAAACAAGTTATATATTTCTTGAAATTAACTAAACTAATGAGCATATAACCATGATCATGACATGAAACCTTGAAAAGTGGGACGAACATTAACCTTCTATTCAATGTCCTAAAATGGATCATCAAAATTATATTACGATTTGAACAAAATCTTCCGAGTGAATTTGTGTTTTGTATTTGTACTCTATAGATTTCATCAAGAAATCAATAGTGGGCTTTATGGCTTTACTGGAAAAATATAAAATTATATAGGATACACTTTGATCACTTTAAAAATAATTGTAAAAGTTAGGGTTGCCTTAAATAAGATAAAAAATCTAACGATATTTATTTTGAAAAATGAACTTTTGGCTAGAAATTAATTAATTTTTTTTGCTTAAAAAATTATTTTATTATAATTTCTATTAAAATTAAAATATAAATATTTTTTGTAAAAGAATTAATTTTTATTAAATTAAAAATTAAATATTTTGTGAAAAATAAAATTTATTTTCAAAACTTGAATATTATTATTTTTTAAAATTACTAATCAATATATTCTTCAAATAACCTTAATTTTTTAAAACGAAAAATAATCTGGCAACCCTTATTAAGATGCATATAAACTCTTTCATTCCAATTAAATAACAATACATAGATTGGGTATACAACAAGTTTCACTACTTAATGATCGTTGCTCATATTCATATACATGATATTGTACGTATTTTATAAAACATCTTTTAACACTTTCGCTTTTAAAATGATCAATAAGATCATTTTGATTTTTACTAGGAACACAGAAAATGTAATACATAGAATATACTATTAATTATTGAGTGTAATTTTCGGCAATTATTCATATGTTTTTTGTTTGTTAAATTTTAAAAGTTAAAAATTCTGGCTATGACGCATCTTCAAAGCCCTCCAGCACGTAAAATACGTTATGTTTCGTATATACAGTTACCTAACACACAGTCACATAACACTTACAAATGAATATAATATATAAATAGTATTCTTAAATACTTATAACAAAGAAACCTTAATGAAACATAAAATTGCTTATAGTTTTGACTATAACATTTTTTCTACTGAACCACTTTTGATTATTTTTGGAATGGTGTTAATTTATTATTGAACATTTTACGGATCCTCTCCTCCTGAATGACCTCTTCATTCAGGAGAACAGCACTCAGATATCAGTCTATATCTGTTAATATACTTAATCGAGTTTGGTGGTTTTTAATGAGAAACTTCTCAGGACAATACCAAATATTCAGGCCAAAATTCATTAAGATGTGACATACAGACAGACGGACATAGCTAAATCTACCCAGATTTTGATTTGCTGCAAGGAAATATGTACATTATGGTGACTTAGATGATTCCATCTTAGCGTTACACATGGAATGGCAAAGTTAATATACCCTCTTCACAATTTGTGGTGGCGGATATTATAAAAAACAAACAACAAATTGCGTGTAAAGGAATATCCCAACAAACATAAAACCTAATTTTTGAAATCAAACTCTTGATATATAATAACTGAATAATATAGAATAAACGTATCAATATTTTAAATTTTAATTAATTTAAATGAAATGCATGGATTTCTAAACATTATTTTATAAATTTTTAAATAAATAAATAAATAAATAAATAAATAAATCATTCTAATTATTATCGTTATCTATATAAAATATATATAAAATATGAATACGATCAGTCAGCCACCAACATTGTAAAATACCACTAGCGATCACTTTTATTTCTAGTTAAAACGTACAAATATAACGTATTGAAAGGTGAATGAACTCTTCTTAAAGTTCATTAACTTTTGAAAGAAAAGTTCAAACCCCTTGAAATTAATACGAAATTTGTATAGGAAACGTTTTCATTTTTAAACATTTTGTAACTGAAACCTTGAACACGGTTGAAAATGAAATCTTCCAAAACTTCAATATACGAAGTGAACAGAAAAATTAGGAAGCAGATTTAACGCTTTTAAAATAAAAAATAAATGGAAATAATTGTAAATGCTATAAATGAGTGTCAGGGCTACTTGAGGTTATAGTGCCCATTGAAGTTCTTTCAACTTTTAAATATTAAAGTAAATTTTGTAAGCTTTTAAGTAGTTAAATGCATTTGGAACAAACGAACTCATTGACTTTTCTTTCTTTCTTGTCAAATATCACTTTCGCTTTTTCACATGTTATAGGAAGTCTCATGGACTTCTGTATCCATTTTATTAGGTGTTCATAAAATGTAGAAAACTATTTTTTACCGTAAACATTTTGGATAAAATGAAGAAGAAGCAAAACAACAAAACTTATCAAAATTTGTGTTTATGTGAGCGGAAGAGATACAATTTTTGTATGTATACTATTTTGTATGATCTCATTGAACTTTCAGATAAACTTTTATATAAAAAAACTATAAAAAAGTTTATTGTTCTAGTTAGAGTATACTGATCTCTACATCTTCTTTTTAGATTAAGTATTTTGTTTATGGTCGCTTTTAATGTTTAATGTTATTTTAGGTGAAAAAATGTTAATATTCAACATTGTTTTCGAGCGAACTATTATAATTTATTTGTTTTTATTTAAACAAATACAAGATTGTATCAAAAAATAATAATAATTACAAAATAAAACTAGTAAGAATGCTGTGCCGAATCTTAAATACCCTCCACCAATACATTGAAGAAAACTATCTATTTGTTAGCATTTCGAAGGATTGGTTCATATTTTATTTTGGGAAGTGGGAGTTTAAAAAAGTAATGTCCACATATGGCCGATGATTGTCAAACAAGTATCATTTGTAATGACAATTTAAAATTGTTTATTGATATAATAAATGTAATATAATAGTTTTAAATGCTCAAATCCTTTTTTCGGGATGGGATTTTTGTGGGAGCTCGAGCAAAATATGTACCAATATTGCTCAGATTAATAACATATATTAAAGACAGTTAGAAAAATAATTGTGCCGAATTTCAACAGAATTGATTATTATTAATTAGTTTTATAAGATCAAAAAAGGGCCTTTTATGGGAGTTATAGTAATATATGGACTCAGATTGTCCAAATTAATAATTTATATTAAATACAGCTAAAAATTAAACTGTTATTAAAATATAGTTAATATACCCTCATCACCATTTGTAGTTATATTTTGTAACTTGTATGTAATTTGTCTTCTATTGAATCGAATTTACTGTTAATAATAATAATAATAATAATAATAATAATAATAATAATAATAATAATAATAATAATAACTTCAGAATCTTTAATTGAGATGTGAGTGTACAAAAACGTATTTAAAAATATATCCATAAAACTACTCAGATTTTGATTTGATGCTAGAATATAAATACTTTCCGGTATAGAAAATTCCTTCTTGTGGTTACATACGGAATGACATAGTTAACGTTTCCTCTGTATATCTTATAGTGGTCATAGGTAAAAAAGATTACGGATGTTTGCATCTTCATAAATAATTCATGTTAACTATTTAATATTAATACAATATAAATTAAAACTTGTATAAATAAAATATAAGTACAATAACTAAATGCATTAACTTTTTAATGTTTACAATTTTGAATAATTAATAAAATCGTTTCTGTATATCAATATCACAAAAGTATAAATAAAAAATTACTTGTTTAGCACTACTGACTGCCTAGTAGCAAATAGTCAACAAAATCTAAACAAGTTACCAACCAAATAAGGTAGTAATCGAATAATATCTATCAAAATAATACACCAACTTAAGGGTACGAATAAATATTCACATTTATTTACATTTACTTTGTTAAAAAGTTTTTCTAAAAAATACTAAATCTCTTATTATTTAGTGAGTTTTGTGACTTTTTCACTCATTAATATATACTAGATTTCTGAAATCAGATCCTAATTTAAAATCTGCATTGCTAGCTGTTCTATTTTGTCCAGGCGTTCATATTTCGGAGATGGTATGTTCAATATTGAAGGTTTTCCCTTTAGTTTAAAATATTTTTATTAATTTTTTATCAGGAAAACCTTGAGAAAAACTTTTAAATTGTTAAAATATTTCAATATTGTATTTATTCATACGTTCGAAGCTGTTGTTAAAATTTAACTCTAAAATTCAACAAGGTCAAATCTTTTTTGTTTAACTTATTATTTTGTAGTATTTGTATTTTGTTTTAACACAAGTCAAGTTTAGGTTACTGCCAAACAGATGATGAAAATAATATACCATAAATATAGATATACGAACATACAAACGTATTCGGATGACACAAGCTGACAACAATTTATGTCCATAGCAACAATTCGTACTAACAATATTATTATTTGTATTATATATATGTACGTATATATACATACTGAAATTATTTCATGATATATACATGCACATGTGTATTTATTTCAAACTGTTTGTCCGTCTCCTTTGCTTGCGACAATATATTACAGACTTTAACTATCGTGATTATGTTTTGTGTTTTTATCATATTGAACTTTTAAAGGTCAACCACTTACTAGTCGTAAAATAGTCTTAAGTTTTGAAAAGATATTGGTAATGCTAGACTTTATTTTTAACCTAAACTCACGTGTGTATTATATATATACGGACATGTCCAAAACAAGAACGAGACATGATCTACTATAAATGCATTTTACACTCTAAAAAATTTTCCTTTTTAGAATACAATAGTTGGCTTAATTTAAAGAAGGATTTTTGTCATTTTATAAATGAACTTTTAGAAAGAAATTAAATTTCTAAAAAAAATATTTAGTAAAAATTTATAATATTAGTAAAATTTCTAATTTTAGCAAAAATTCTTAGTGAAAAACTTAATTTTTAGTCGTAAATTAAATTTTGAACTTGATTTTAATAAGTTAAAATTGTAATAAAAAAGTTTTTTTTTAATAATAATGCTCACGCTATAAAAACAGATATAGATATGTTGACTGAGATTTTGGTTTTATGCAAATTTTTATATTTACATGTGATTTCAAAATTAAATAAACCACTTTTGGTGAATTAAAATTTTTGATAAAAATTTTTAAGTTTTTAGAAAAAAATAAATGTTTAGTTAATAATTGAATTCATCAGATTTTTTTAATGTCAAGATAAAAGATAAATCGTATCAGACAAACTAAAAGGTACGGCAATTCAAATTAATATATCTCTTTTCTTGTTTTATATAATAGTTCCAATTTTTAATAATACTGAACTAATTAAAAAAAAAAAAAAAACAATGAAGATGTCCTCTACTGTTCCAGATGACACAGGCTAGCAGAAACGAAGATGGCGTTTTTTTTGCTAAACATAACTTAAATATATATGTATAAATGGGCATATAAATTTGTAATTAATTTAGCCACATAATTTGTACGAGCTACATTTATGTTTATTGAGTCTGTCTGTCGCCTTTGTTTGTCAAAACAATTCTTGTAAATCATGGAAATACGCTTCAGATTGTTCTAAATTAACTAGGCTAACAGGAATCAAAAGGAACACACTTGTTAGGTCTCAGGTCTTAAAATCTACTAAATATACTAGTATATTTTATTGTTTTGAAGATTAACCTTGAGCAGTTCAAGAACTTTTAAGTTTTTTTTTACTTCACAAAATAATCTTCATTATTTGCTTTTTCGATTTAAATATAATAAAAGTATAGTAAACTTTTTATATATTTATTAAAAATATAGATTAAGAAAAACATGATTTAGTGCTTTTAAATAATACAAAATAATGTAACTCATTCTAAATTTATCATTTATTAAATTATATTCAGACATAATTTAGAATCTTACTATTTTATTCTATTAACTAAGAATGTTCTATAATTTTGTAAGATCTTAATATTGTTATAGGACTTTGATATGTTAAGCGTTTGCTAGATAGACAGTTCAAGAACTATCTAGACTTTAATTAGCTAGAGATTTCCCTTTTATCTAGACGAGCAGCACAATTCACAAGACATTTTTATACATATAGTTTTCTCAAACCTTTGACTTATTTTCATTGTTTTTCGCTAATTAATTAAAGAAAACATAAATCTCAAGGATTTTTTATATATTACAATCTAAGAACACCAATCTCTATATCTTTTAGTATCTCAAAATAATTATTTATTCTAGTTTTAACTTTAATGTATCTGACTGAACAATAACTGAAAATTTTAACAGAAATAATAAGAATTTTTAATAAAATTTACTTAAATAACTTTAATATCAAAAGTGTACTTTTATCTTTTTATAATTGAAAATATATAATTTTAAATTTTCCCCTTAAATATTTAGTATTCATAATATGTTTTATACAACGGTTTTATTTTCCATTTGAATCTCAGTCTCCAGACGTGTCTCTATTAAAGGACCTAGAAAAAATCTGTTCTATTTTTACCAGGTATTCATAATGAAATAGTAGGCATAGTTTACAAATTTTCATTTTAAAACGCAATATCTTATTTTTAAGGAAACCTTGAAAAAATTTAAGTTAAACATATATAACTTCAATATAAAATTGCTAACAGCAGATACATTCACATAAATTAAAAATTAAAAATCTCAACAGAAGTAACTAGTAGATCACGCTTATGAGTAAATAATAAATAAAAAACATCTACAAAATGGTCATCAATATGAAGAGACAATGGGCATAGGACTTCCCCTTTTTCGAAAAACTTAAAATAAATATTGTTATTATTAATACTTTTTTGTTAAAACCTTTGTTCAATAATACTTAAAAGTTTTACATGCCCAATAACAACATTCATTAGCCAACCTTAAATACCCTTAATATTTTACCAGACAACCTTCTCTGGTATATAAAAAAAGAAGAAAAAGGTCTTCCCAATTTTTGCATAACATAAGTCTACTAGCTACACTTGTGTTTATTGTATCTGTCTGTCAGTTTGTCTGTCTGTCACCTTGTCTGCCACCATCATACACACGTCTATTTTATGGTAAAACGTAACTGCAATAAAAATTCATTGCCATTACTTTTTGAATGGATTTATTGCAATTTCAACAGTCATGTATTTATTAAATCCAGCATTTGATCATAAAAACAGTGTTAAATAACCTGTGCAAATAAAAGCAGTTAATTTTATTTTAATACCTAAATTGAATAAATATCAATAAAAATATAAACAAGTAAGAACGCTATATTCGTTCATGCCGAACCTTCAATACCCTCCACCACAAATTCGTGTGCAGTTAATACGTTAGGTTCCGTAGATATACATATACACACACATACACTCACAAAAAATCATTCTGGTAAATTTTAATGGAATTGATCTTTATTTAAATGTTTTATAAATTTAAACTGGTTTTTCAGAAAAGCCCGTTATAAGGCAGCTATAGGAAAAAGTGGACTGATATAGGGCAAATTAATATAATATCCAGAACAGTTAGCAAAATAATTATGTCGAATTTCAATAGAATTGGTACAAGTTTAAGAGTTTTATAAGCTATAAATCAAATAAGATCATATTATTGTATCTAAATAAGTATATGTGACAAATTGCAGTTAATTATCTCTCTTGCAGTTAATTATCTCTATGACACACAGAGTTTGGGGTGTATCAAAATTTTGCATAATATGGCCTATAACTTTTTTCCTGTTAATCAGATTTTGATGACTTTTGCACGATGATGTAGCACGTATAATTGTATGCTAAAATTAGAAGACTTCTTGAGGTTATTTCATATATCGGTCTATAACTTCCTTGCTTATAAACCGATTTTAAATAGCAAACTGCTTAGGACATTAACAAATGATGTGGCCAAATTTTATTGAATTCGGACAATTATTCTAGACGTGAGACAGACGGACATACCTAAATCGACTCAGTTTTTGATTTGAAACAAAAATATATATACATTGTAGGGTCTGAGATGATACCTTCTTGGCGTTACACACGGAATGACAAACATAAAAGCTTCTAATGCACGTTAAGCGTCTAATGCAAGTTAAAATCCATATACATATGCACATGTAGCTGACATTTTTCATTCAATTTAACTTTTTGTATATATTGTGATCATTTTCTGAATTTATTAGGTATCAAGAATTATATTTTTCATACTATTGAACATATTTTTCTACTTCAAGTTCACTGATATAAAATATAAACCTCACATATTATTGAATGGTAAGTGGCATGAAAACTATGTACAGTATCTCCAATAAATCTATGATTTTATATTTTTTATAAAATATTATAACTATTAGCACATTATGAAAATATTTACCAAACATTATTAAAATACCAACGCGTATGTTAGATTACATCTATATATATATCTATATCTAAACTTGAAAAATATAACATTATATTTTAATAAAGACTAATACACCAAATTTTTTTGTTGCATGAACAGTTGGAAGAATATACTTTTCATTATAAACAACACTTTCTGGGTGACTGACAGATTTTTTTAATATGAAATAATGTAATTTGATGTATTCATAATATTCATAAATTCAAATTCTCTATATAGATATCGTTTATTTGCTTTTAGGCCATCACTCGGCTAGACAGAAGATTCGTATTACCAAAATAAATTATCGTACTGACTTTAACATTGATTTTAAAACTATTTTTTTTTTGCTTTTTATCAAAATCACTTTCGATTTTTAATTTCTAGGAAACTCAATATAATTTTGTAACAGGTTATCATAAAAAACTAAATGTAATAAATTAAAATGTTTTCTTTACACTGATTTTATTAAGTTAAGAAAAAAATTAAAAGCGTATAAATGCGTATGGAATAATATTTCACTTCGTTACAAAATTTTTTGTTGTCAAAATTGGTATGGATGTTTTATAGTTTTTTTATAAAACAGTTTTGTTGTTGTTGTCTCTTTTAATTTTTTAATGTCAACTTTATAAATTGTTTGTGTTTGTGACAAATTCAGTTGTTTATTTCAACTGTGTATTTAATATTTCATCTGTATATTGTTTTATACTTTCAAGTTGAAATCTGTTGAATGACCTGAATTATAAAATTAACGTTAATGCTTTTTATTTACTTAATGAAATTAAACGCTTAAGTGCGTAAAACAGATAAAAACTAAAAATCAGCAACAAGTTACTAGTGATTTTCCCAAAAAATACCTAAGATTTTTTCAATTTTTTAATTTCAATTTAACTTACCGATTTAAATGTGATAGAAACTAAACTACAATATATTTTGAAATTCTGTTATCAATTTGTTAGTGGGTTAATTTAGTTCAAATACTTGATATTCATTGACTTTTCTCTTTAATTTGTTCTAGTTGTTTCTAGTGATTGTTTGTTTGTTTACTTTATTGTTGTTGTATATTTTTAACAGATTTAATTTTTGATTTTATATATTTTTTGTTTATTTATCCAATTTCTTTTCCTTTCACAACGTTACGCATTTCATATCGTACAACAAACCGACATAAAGACCACCGATTATTTTATATAATTTTCTCTTTGATCCCTTAAATGTGTTGTTACGTTTTTCTTAATTTTTTTAGTTATTTTTTATATAAATTTGAAAAACTGTTGGGGAAATGAAATTGTTAAAATATTTACCCAATTGATTGACATTTCTATTAACTAAATTCTTCTTTATGCTCTTCATCACATCTGGTTCTACATCTCCTCTTATATCGCCAAACGTGTTAGAAGTAACATTAAATCGAAAACAAAAAAAAACATACCCCAAAAACATTCCTGTTAATGTTAAATCTAACCATAAAAATGATTTGTAACTTTGTTACCAGAGTAAAATAGGTATAAAGAGAAAGAGAGAGAAAAAAATTGGGGAAAAAATCAACTCCAAGGCTAACAAATTATATCAAGTGTTTGTTGTCAAAAAAGTTAATAAACAAACAGTCGTTTTATTAAAACAAGGAAGTCAAAAAAGAAAATCCAATCATTTGGTTCACACCAATTCAATTAATACCGTATTTATAATATTTTTTTATTGAAAAACAAATCATTAGAATTTACTTTTAAATGGTATATAAAGTAAATTAAATTTAGCGTAGATAATGAGAAGCGAAAAATGTTTTAGATGTTTCAAAAGCAATTAGATAAATATTTAATTTTTACAATCTTCAAAATATTTTTTGTAATCCGAAAATTTTGACTAAATTCATCTAAAATACTCAAATGTGGTTTTACATGTTACAAATACAACAACAAGTCAAGTATACTATCCTTATTTCATATCACACAAACAGAAATACTAAATTACAAACATTACTAGAATTCCAAATACATACATACAAACATGTGTACAGGATGAAAGATAAATGAAATAAACTAAATTGTGTTGTGCCAAATAAAACAAACAGAAAAAGTTGGAAAAAGACATCAATTCATATGTTAGATTACACAATATAATCAAGGTGTATGAGTTTTAAATCAAGGTTATTTGAAAAGGAAATATTTACACAACATCCTCTTTTCCCTCTTTTATTGTAGAGCAAATAAAGCAATAACTTTAAATGGTAAATATTTTGTTTGCTTAAAATCTGTTAAAGCATTGATAATATATACCTTGAATAATGCCATTGTTAAAAAATATCTGATTTAAAAAATTGTATTGGCAAGCGAAATCATCGATAAACATAGATAATTTGTAAAGAGTGATTCATAATGCAAAAATTCTGAAATTTTTTAAAAATTATTTTTTGAAATATCACATGTCACAATTTTCGATTTTTCCCTTTATTTTACTTAGAAAATATTTTTTTTACCATAACTAAAATTTTTTGAGAAAGGTCCTTTTTTCCCAAAATTTAATGTATTGCAAAATAAAAAAATACATAAAAATATAATCTACAAAAAATATAAAATTTAATTAGACAAATTATAACATATCGGGTAATATCTTTTAATATACAGAACCTGGTTTAAAATAGGAAACTTCCCAAGGCTATAACAAATATTCAGGCCAAATTTGAGCTTTGTCATTAAATGCCAACAACAGACAGACAGACGGACATATCTAAATCGACTCAGATTTTGATGTAAGACTATATATATCGTGAAGTTAAGATGATTCCTTCTTTGAATTTCACACGGAATGACAAAGATAATATACCCTCTTCATATTTGTGGTGTTGGAGGGTATAAAAATATAATTTATATCCAATTTTAATTTTTCATCTTTTATGTTTCATAAACAACGTTTTTTCAACAAAAATGTTAATTATTCACAAATGAAAACAATTTTTAATAAAAGATAAAATTTTCAACAAAAAATCTGTTTAATAGATTTTTTTTATAAAATTTTGTGAAAATAATATTGTTGTGCCAAAATCGATAAAACAAAAAAAGTTTTAATGAGAATCTTTGGATCTTAATTGTACCAAGAATATAAAAAGCATATTTTGAGCTTTAATAAGAATTTGACAATTCATATAGATAGAAAATTTCTATCACAATTATCCCAAAGGAATACTTCAAATGTCATTGAAACAACCTTATTTGCCACCTCCTAATGACATTACAACAACACCCCTCACTTATTTCAATTCAAGATTCTTAAACAAGAATAGCATGAAAATTATGCCCTTGAATGAAATACAATTTATCACTTAAACACATAATCATACCATGACAATGTCTAATTCTCATCTACAAACATAAACGCACGCCAATTGTACACTACAGGATACAACTATATATTGCAACTTCACTTCATTTACAAGAAGAAGAAGAAGACGATGAAGATACGTTAGTAAGGGAGTACTGAAGAAACAAAGACATACGTAGGTAGTTGTAGTGACAAACACATATACATTTATTTGTGAATTGACTCTTACACGCAAAAATACATATAATTGCGTATCATTTGGCAGGTCCCGTGTGTATAGTGAAAAATAATGAAAAAGCTCATTTTCTTAAACATTAAAGGAGAAATTACCAAAATGGAACTACACAAGAACAAAAAAACAACTATTTACAGGAATGTTAATCATTATTCTATTGGAGGTCTAATTATGGTAATTTCTCGGTTAGAACTGGAACAAATATTACAAATACAAATTTATAAATACAACATCCATTGTGTGGGAATAGAAATTTCTCAAGAGTTTTTCTCATTGTTTTCCGTTTTCTGCCAAAATAGTGTTAACAATGTAAAAAATGTTAAAAGTTTTGAAACCTTTTTGCAAAATGCTACAGAATCATAATTTATGTTAAAATTCTCTTATTTTTTGTTGTTGTTGTTTTCTTATTAAACATAAATAAAAGAAACAAAAACACGAAAACTAAGAACATTATGAATACAAGCAAACAAAAATAAGTGAAAGATATTTATAATTAATTTTGTATTTCATTGTTTTATCTAGTTGTGTGCTGAAGAATTTTGTTTGGTCGATTGTACTTGGATGCGGGGATGGTGTTGAACATTTTCCAATTAATTATTATGGTTAATTTTTTTAAAGCTGTAAATTGTTGGTATACATTCATTCATACCTATATATCATTGCTTTAACAATGAGGTTGTAGAAAGTGAGATTTTTCATTGAAATATATGCTTCATTAAGCAGCAATTTTCACATTTAATGCCAGTGAAAATTGCTGACAGACCCTTTTTCACTAATTTATGAACGACTCTTGCTTCCTTTAAAATGTATTATATCAACATCAAATGGTATACAACAAGAAATTATGTGGTAAAGGCCGTTGTTGCACATACATACATTATCTGTATAAACTATAAAATGTTATAAATTTTAAACAATTTGACAAGTTTTATGGAACATATAACATGGGTAAATAATTGTAATGTTTAAAGCATTCAAACACACA
Source organism: Cochliomyia hominivorax (assembly GCA_004302925.2). NCBI lineage: Eukaryota > Metazoa > Arthropoda > Insecta > Diptera > Calliphoridae > Cochliomyia > Cochliomyia hominivorax. The sequence continues at coordinate 102,918,528 of PYHX02000158.1, read as the reverse complement.
ATTAAGTCCATAACACCTAATATTTACTTATAAACTGAGTATTTTTTTGGGTCTAGTTTTATATTTGGAAGATAAATTTATATTGAACAAACATTTATTTATCTGAAAAAATATCTGAAATTATTAAAGTTTCCCCAAATTTTGTATTTTTTATATGTATCATTACATACACCAATGCAAAGCATCTTCTCCATATGAAGAAGCTTCATCTTGACAGGATTACTTAAAAGTTCTTGAAACAAAACACAAGCGTAACTCTGGTCTAATATTTTCTTTCTCTCTTCACAAACGATGGAAATATTCAAATTAAAAAAAAAATACTCAAAGAATTTGCACTCTACAGATAAGATAAGTTGCAACTAAATGTAAAAGTTTCCTTTTTTTGCCTTTTATTTATTTATACACATTCCAAAATTTCATGGAGTTTCTCTCCGGCATCCCATCAATTTGAAATGAAAATTAAAGCAACAATAAAGTGTTGTTTGTTAGAATACTGAAATTATTAAACATTTTAGGTTTCTCCTTTTTTATTATTATTTTTTTGCAAAACTGAGTTTGTTGGAAATATTGTGCTGATTTTACTGCTGCTGTTGCTAGAGAAACCGGGTGCAGTCATGTGAAAATCAATTAATCTTTTTAAGATTTTCTTCTTCCATGTCGTGTTTCGATGTCTTTGGCTTCTGCTTTTTTATTTCAGAAATTTAATTTCTGTCTTTTTCTGATTATATGCCTAGTTGGCAATGCAAAAACTATTTCTTTCATTTCGTCGATTGAAAGAAAGTTTCCATTCTCCTTATTTCTTTCCGTTCGTCGGTTTTATGAAACTAAATGCTGATTTGATTAAATTTCACTTAAGTTTTTTATTGCAGTTGATTTCTGAAAGAAATGCAATAATGATGTGTTATTCAAAAAGTGTTTAAAATTAATTTCCCTTACAATTGAAAATTGAACATATTAAAAACTTTCGATATTGAATTATATTATAAATTTAAAAAATTACGTTTTAGTAATAAAATCTCAAAGAAAGCTATATTCAAAAAACCACAATTACTGTGAAACAATGTTAAATTAAATTAAATGTTTATGATTTGTTAAGTTCTGATTTTGCTTTATAGATAAAAAATGTCAATTCAACACTGTTTCACAATTAATGATGTTTTAAAAATTTTACTAATAAAAAATAATGCTGAAAAATTATAGTAATAAAATTTTTTAAATTAATATTGAAAGATTCCAATATTGTAAATATTATTTAAACACAAACTTTTATTTTAAATAAATGAAAAGAAAATTATTCAATCTCAAATCAACTATGTTCAACAATGATTTTTTCAAGTTTTTTTTCTATGTGTTTTATCATAATTTTAAATAAATAATAAAATAAATGAAATATACTAAACGATTTTAACGTATACAGAATGACAAACGGGATAAGTATCTTTTTTCGCCTAAAAAGGCTCAATCTAAAATCAGTATAAATTTTTCGAGTGTATATAATTCAATTTTAAATTTATTATCATTTTTATATTATATATATAGTATTTTTAATCCATTTGTATTTACACCCTTTCGTAGCTTCAACATCCTCCAAATGTTTTTGTTTATTCCTGATTAATTCTTGTTAATTCCATTGAAATGCTGTATGTTTCATTTCCAGAGTAATACGCCTTTTTATTTTATTACACAATAATATTAAAATTACTCAAAATCCTCTTGAGTAAACAGTTTTTACGATTTCAGCTAATAACCTTCCTTTCTTTCCTTATTTTCACTGTTTTATTTCCTTCTTTTTTATATTTTTATATCTAATTCTACTTATTGGTAAAACACATAAAATATTTTTTATGATTTTTTGTCGTACTCTGCGAGTATGCAAATCATCGATTTCACCTTATTATAATGCGAGTTTCAATACGAACAAATACTCTTCTGATAAATAAGTAAAAAAATTAAATTTATATTGTTGCTTTTCTTGTTACCATAAGTCACTGGGAATTTATGAGCGAAGGAATGAAACTAGACTCGATAAAAAGAAAAAAACAAAATAAATCACATGAAAGTTTAAAACTTCTCAAAAATATAAAAATTTATTTTTAAAGCAGAAACACAAAATTAAGGAGCATCTATTAAAAGTTATGTTTTCGGATACTTTTTCCTAACACCATAAATATTTTGAAATTAATCTTTATGTGTAGGGTACATGATGAGACTTTACAAGTTTTATACGTCATGTGTTTATTTTTTTTATTAAAGAAAAAATTATTTTAATGTTGATTTTAACAGTCGTTAAATTGAAAAAATACTATAATGTTTCTACAACAGTGCATTTACTACTTTCTTTGCCTCACACTCTCTCTTTACGGTAATAAATCAATATTACCAATTTTAAATTGGCTGGTAGCATATTCACACACAAACACACATATATTAAGAAGATATATATTATATAATCATGTTTTAAACCAATATTTTATTTATAAAATTGACTCAATTCGTTTCGACTTTTGCCATGGTATATGTGTCTACTATGTTTGCTGAGTTGAACGTTTTTTTTCAACTTTCCTCACTGCTTTTTAAGAAAAAAAAAACATAACAAAAGAGTGCAAGACCTGCTTTCAAAATATTTCTAACATTATTTTTTAGGAATTTCCTTTTCTATGCCTGATGGAAGAGAAAAATTCAAGGGAATTTCATATGCTATTAAAATGCATACAAAGGTTTTCCTTGTTAAGTCTTAATGTTACACCAGTTTTCCCAACATTTTAAAATATTGTTAACAAAAAGAAAATAAAAATGAAAACAAACGAAATTTTCAAGAAAAATCGCTGACAGTGCAGCATCAGACGTTAAGAGAAATAAACTTAACTTCAGACTTGTAATAGGTAAATATACATTTTGTATTAATGTTAGTATTTCTAAAGGTAGAATTTTCCAAAGGGATTTTTAAAGATCCACACTCCTCAAATGTTTTATATACCTATAACACATAGAAATGTGTCTAATAAACTTCCTTTTTCCTTTACTATTCGGCATTTCAGTTAAGTTAGAAAATGTGGCAAATATATAAAACTTTCTTATTTATTTCGTCTACAGCATTGTAACATGGCCTTAAATAAGAAGGAGAAAAAAATATTTCTTACTAAAAAAGTAAACTTTATTTGAAACGTAGAAAAATACGATGAAAATTCTATTAAAATAACATTTGTTGTTATCTTGAAATTGAATATAGTCTTTTATATTTTTTATACCAAAAAAACAATTTTGTATAAAATGCATTTTCCCATTGGAAAAGAGGGTAAAAGTCACTTAATAGCTAATGGAATCCATTTAATGTTAAAAAATATTTGACAACACAATAGCAGTTTAAATAAATTATGTACTGAATTATCAAATAAGCACTAATATGTTTTTATACCCTACACTACACCAGAAGTAGTGAAGGGGGTATATTGACTGTGTCATTCCGTGTGTAACGCTAAAAAGGAATGATCTACGGATACAGACAACTTCTAAGTTCCGGCGAATAATTTTCATAAAATTATCGTTTTTCTTAAAATTCCATAATGTACTTCATTATCATTATAAAAATTATCAAAATTAAATCAGTGAAAAAAGTTATAACCAAAAATATAACAAATTTTATGACTCATTTAGGGTTCTTGTGTTATATTTAAGAAAAACTTTTATATATTGAATACGTTTGAAGGTGTATGTGTGAGTGTGTATGTATGAAAAATATCATACTTACTTCAAACGTACTGGTGGTGGAGGGTATTGAAGATTCGGCATAGTCGAATATAGGATTTCACTTAAGAAAATATTTAACATATGTCTATCCCTAGGTGTTTTGTAAAAAAGAAATACAAATCATTTCCTATTTTATATAACATAAAAATTTTTAAATTTTACTATAAATGTTTCTAAATATTGTATTTTAAATACGCAATAATTGCCAAAGACAAAACTTAAATATTCATGTCACATCTTTAAGATTTTCTTCATTTCATTTGCCTCCATTTCTAAAATTAAAATTTATTCTCACCATAAATTTTTAATTCAAAATTATTTAGATAAATCCTATTTTATTGCTTTATAGTATGGTTTACCTTATTAATAATTAGCTATCAATCTTAAGACATTCCTTAACATTGTTTCCTAAACCAAGTCTGCTTAATTTATTGACTTTAACTTTAGTGTATTGTCTTTTATAAACCTATAATCCTTTAAACAAACATCTGTTTGAGATTGCTTCTTAAGGGAGAAATGAAACCCTATTAAATATATCTGTTAACAGGTAGATTAATTTTGATAAAGAGAAAACGTTTCAAAGAAGGTTTAAATGCCAATTTGTGGTATATGGCTTTTTTACGTCTCCTTTTCTAAAATCTAATAGCATAGACATAGGGATACGAATGAAAATAAAAGGGAATGCTAAATATGCTAATAAAGGATTCCATTTTGTTTAAATACAATAACAATATTAACTAATATTAAATGATGTATAAAATTTCAATACTTGATTATGGAAAATATTTAACTTATTTTATTTTAAATAATTACAGTTATAGAAAGCAAAATTATTGGCTTTTTAAATGGAATTTAGGAAGGAACTAGATTGTAGTTTTGAAACAAAAATTATTTCGAAATAACAGTTTTTATTCGTATAAAGACTTCACCTAAATATTTTTTGTTCAGCGATATAAAATTTTTAATAATATCAAATAGCTCAGAATCTAAAGAGTAAAAATCACATTCATATATATGTTAATGTAAAAATCAAGCGTTTTGTGTACTTGTTGAGAATTAGCATTTCAAACATGATTACTTCCATACTGATGAATATTATTGTTTCCGCACCTACAAATTTAACTGTATTAATTAAAAAAGGAAATATTAATGAAATATTCTATAATTTAAACACTTTCAAATATTTTAAAATTTAAAACACTTTCAAAATATTTGAATTTATAAATTCAAAAATACTATTTACATATTGCTCATACGTCGCATGTAGTGGCTATATTATTTAACCTCACAGAAACTATATATACTCTTATTTGTAAAAATATATTAGTTTATATTAATCTTCAGTAGGTTTATTAAAACTTTATTATATTTTATTTATCGTTTTCAAATATTAACGTAAACTCTATTTTATTTCAATTAACAAAAAGAACAAAAAATGGATGGTTATGTTGAAGTATTCGATCGTTATATCTGTTCTTGTTGTAGTCGTTGATAGATTTGTATGGTCTTGCCTGTAGATTTTGAGAATAGTACACTATATTTGAGGTAGCAGTTAAGTGAAGTCATGCCAATTGGTTAACCATATAAAGTGAAAAATTAATACACTCACAAAATTATGCTAGATATATCAAAAGTCAGTGGTAAGCATTTGTAAAATTTATATTTGTAAACCAAAATCAATATTGACCTAAATTACAAAATATATTTAAATTAATATTATAGTAAAAATATAACGAAAATGATATAAAATATAACGAAAATGGTTCATTTAATGTTCTTGGATTTTTGATCCATATTTCATGTTTTTGGAATGATTATTTAATTAAGAGTGGAAAAATTAGTTGAAACACATAAGAAAATCTTCAATTTATTATACTTTTGCAATGAATACAATAATTTTAATTTCAATATTAAATAAATGTTTATATCATTTTTGAAAACATATGAATTAATTTGTGGTATCTCATAAAATATATAAAATATATGAATTATTTATATATATTAAATTTTAACACTTATTAATTTCGAGTGTAAATTGTTGAGTACGTATGTGGAAAGAAAAAATATTTGTTTTTGCTATTTAAACAACATATACACAATAACGATTATACAATTTTTGTTGTAAGTGTCTGAGTAGTCAACGTTGTTGATGTGATTGGTGTAACTGTAGCGGCTATAGTTGTTATTGTAGTTATTGCTATAAACGCCCATATATTTCAATTGAAATTTTTTTTATTGCCGTTCTTGTTAAGAATAATGGTATTTTATACGTTTAACGCCTGAGAGCATGCAGTACAAATTGCAACTATTGCATAAAATTTTTAAAAACACAAGTATATCAGTCAATATAAACATGTATACTATATGTATGTTCGTATTTAACAATAACAACAATTTTAAACAATTACTTCATGCACACACTCTCTGACATACACTGATACAAGAAGGAAGTGCAAATTGAAAATGTTGAAAAAGCACACAGAAAAATCAGTCAACAGTTTAACAACCATTGAACCAGTGTTTTTTAATAAAAAAGAAATCAACAACAACTACTACAGCTGCTTTTCTTGTTTTCGTATGTTTGTATACTTTGATTTTTACTGTTATAGTATGTTTTTTGAGCATTTTTTCATTCCACAACATGTACGTATATATCTACATACATACGTACATATATTAAGAGCCAACGATTGTAATCTGTATGTGATTTATTACCTTATTACAGGCAATATGTACAAATTGTCTGTTAAAGTGACTGCATTCACCATAAAATAATACTTCCACACATACACGTGAACACATAGTGAGCACTACACAAAAAACCACCATGAATTTGTATTAGTGATGGCAGATTTATGTTGTTCTCATCATTTACTTTACACTCTTGTTCAATATGAGATTTTAGTATATTTTCCAATTCACAGTCCATTTAGAAAAAGATAGATATCGTTATATGTATACTTCATATATAAACCGTAAACCAAAAAACAGTTTGCCAAAAATTAGTGCCCACCACAGTTAATTCGATTCTTTCACTTTTTGTCCAAAATTACAAATAAGAGAATGAAATGAAACTGATTTTATTGTTAAGGTTATTGAAAATGATTCAATATTAAAGTTTATTTTTGTGAGAAGATCACAAAAATAAAATAAATTCTGCCTATGGTATTTCATTACTATAGGAAGAATTAATTGAATTGGATATTAAATAATTTTAATTTTTAAAAAGTTTACTAAAACTTCTTTTCTAATATTATTGATCAAGAACCGAAAATGCGTATTTTTTTATTTAGTAAAAGTATTTTTAATGTAATTTAACTTCTTTTCTTAATCTTTTAAAAATTCAATTAAAGTTCAATTGAAAAATTATTTTATAAAACTATTACTGCTCATATGTTAATTTGGTTATTACATTTTTTGGCAGTAACTGATGTGGTAAAAAATAGTTTATCCTCTGTTTAGCATGTTTAAACATGCACATGATGTTTTAATAATATGTACTTACACATGTTGTTTACTTTTACTTTAGCTTATGTACATATATTATATATGTATGTAGACTATTCATTATGTACATATAAATTAATATAAATTTCCAAAAATTGTAAAACGGAAATGTTTTAAATTAGTTTGTTTTAAAAGTTCCTTTAAAACATGTTTTAACAAAGTAACAGAGTTAAAAATAAAATCAACATCATTGTTAAATATTTTAACAAAGATTAAATTCATAAAATAGTTTGTACAATTTAAATATATTAGAAAGAACATGTATAGCTATAATTTGTAAAATCAAAATTAAACATAGAGTGAATTCTAGAATCTGACAACGAATTCAAAAATCATGAAAGAACTCTTTTTAAACTACAAATAATCGGACCTCAAGTGGAGATGCTCTACAAAAAAACTTGAAATTGTACGATTTTAGGGGGAAGGATACGAAGTACAAGAAGGAAGTAATATAATATGATGACAGATTTAAAAACTATTAAAGAAAAAACTGTAGCCGCTGTCAAATTATGAGGAAGGCGTCGCAATATACAAAACAAAGAAATTTTAAAATTTTCCGAAATTCTTGCATTTATCTATGAAGGTTAATTTAACATAAATGCAGTTATGATTTTGCTTCTAACCTAAAATAATGTTAAATGAATGTGATTTCACAATAAATCCATTTTTTTAACATTCTTCCTTAAAATTTAATTACTGTGTAATCGAAAGATACTTATGTGCAAAATATAATTTCACCCAAACTTAAAAATGAATAATTACAACTGGGTGAAAAAAATTTTAGTCAGTCTCAAACTAACTACGTTTTCAATGTGTTTTTTTTCAAGTATTTAAAAGTGTGAATAGTTTTTGAGTTCTTAGAAGCTGATATGCCCCCATCTACTATTTGTGATGGTGTAGGATATAATAAAAAATCATATAATTAGAAAAATAAAAAAATCAAACTTAAAATGAGATAATAAACTTTAAATCATTTAATACAAATCCTTTGTACCAAAATTTCTTTTCAAAAATGTTTTTCCAATTTTCATGATTTTATGAAGAAATAATGAAAGTAAAACTTTTTTACATTAAGAACAATAAAAAATTTCACTAATTAAGGTAACCAAATAATATGGAAATGTAAATTTAAAAAGAAAACTATTTATGATGAACAAACAATGTGAATGAAAATTGAGAAGAATTGCTGAATCATAAAATGAAATGTTTAATGAGGTTTCAAATTTTTAATACAGTCATACATTTGAAATTTTTTCATATTTTATATGAATAAAAATTTCCCATTATAAAATTTTGCTGCAGCACCTACAATATGTTTCAACTATTTAACAAACAAATTAACATGTTTTTTATGTTAAAACTCATATACCCGCTTTTAAAAAATAAGAAAATATTTAAGTTTGAAATAAATAAGTCCATATATATATATATATATATATATATATATATATATATATATATATATATATATATATATATATATATATATATATATATATATATATATATATATATATATATATATATATATATATATATATATATATATATATATCATCAAGTGTAAACACAAACATCTATGATTAATGTGGCAAAAATTATTCTCTAGTGTAATCGTTTTGAGCTTATATACACACATCTACATAAAATTTTGTACAATTGTGCTTGTTTGTTTTGTTCTACATATATGCCCAAGGTTTTCCCTTAATATTTATATTTTTAGCTCCATCACTATTGCATTTGTTTGCATAACTATTAATATATTTCTTTTCTCTACTACCACAATTGAAAAACGTGATTAAATAATTTTTGCGAAATGTCCTTTTCATTTTCACACTCATGTTTTAGTGTGAAAAGTTTTAATTTTGTTTTAGTTTATTTACCATTTCATTTTTATTTTTTATTTCAAACTTAAATATTTGCTTATTTTTTAAAAACGGGTATAAAAAACATGTTAATTAGTTTGTTAAGTAATTGAAACATATTGTAAATGGTACAGCAATGTAATGGGAAAATTTTATTCATCTCAATATATATTGACACGAAAATGATTTCACTTTACCGAACCCCAATGCCTGGTTGAGATCTATATAATCTTTTGTCTATTTCATACGAAATCACATACAATAAAAGGTAAATTAAATTTACTATCAAAATGCAACTTTTTTCTTAAATTCTCTTTTAGTATATACTTTAAAAAATTATATGCACATTTTTGATATTATTGGATATATTAAGGTCTCTTAGTTACAAAATTATGAGGTTTGAGATTTTTGATTTGAAAAATTTTATTCAGCATAAAATGTTGTTTAATTAATCTCTATTGTTTAACAAACTCCTGTTCTTGTTACATCCCATATGTATCATTCTTTATTAAATTTAAACTGAAAGGATTATTTGTTTAAGCTTTCCAAAGAATATACTAATTACCAAAAAGTGCGTGTATATGTATTTTTTATTTTAAAAACTTTTTACGTGTTATTATGGATCGATCTTCTTAAAAGTATCAATCATAATTGCTACCATTGAGTTGTCATTATTTTAAGAGAAGACATAACTGAACCTTGCCAGATTCTGGAGGTTTGGATATGAATAAAAAATTTGTTGAAAGCTATAAGAATGGCCACACCATTTTAGATATAATTATTTTGGAATGTCAATAAGATACATTCTTTGCATCTATGTTAAAATTTGTAATTTTTTAAAAAACTTGTGCCTGGCGTCCTCTTAATTGTTAAGCCTTTTTTCTTACATACAGATTTTTCAGAACGAATTATTTTAACCCTTAACAATTTTGAGTTCACACTAACAATATATTTGCGATAAAAATATACCACAGGAAGCCTCAAATTGAAAACATTATTCTATTATTTTTATTATATTTAGAATGTTGTCAAGCATTAAAAGCAAAACAGGGATCTATTATTTTTTTGCGTTACTATATTCTTGATATGTGCATTAGATTGTATATAATATATACACATTTTATTATGCTTGTATACGATAAAAAATCTATATCTTTGTAACTGTACTATAGAAATGATAAATTCTTTGGAACATATATACAAAAGTGTGTAAAAAATGAATGTGTAATTTAAAAATTTTAGTGATGATATAATATGATGAATACGGAGAAAATTGAATATGACTTATACTCCACATCAGAAATCAAAATTATATTAATTTCATATAAAACCAAAGCATTAATAAAAAAAGAAAAAAATCAAAAATATTTGTAAAATTACTTCTCTTTAACAAAAATATAAAATCAAAATGAACATGTGGGGAAAAAATAATAATGAAAACTATTTTTAATTTGGCGTCATTTCAATTTCTTGGCAAATTTTCTTTCTATTGAAAAACATAACTTAACGACGATGGTTTGTCTGCTTCAAAATCTGCTGTCAAAAAGTCATTGAATTGACATTTATGTGTAAGACAAATGAATGTTTTCACTATAGCACAAAGAAAAATGAAGAATAATTCTTATTGTTCTCCTTTTTCCATTTTTCTTTCATTTATTTTTTGTATTAGTCATACTGGATTTCTATTAACAGACAAGTGCTAACAATTCTATATCCATAAAACATATATTAATACATTTTATATGGCGCTAATTTGATTTTTAGTATTGATCAAAATAAAAAATGAGAAAAATTACCAAAAGAAGAAAATAACTTTTTTATATAAATCAGTTATGTCGCTTTGTGTCGAGAATAAATTATAGGTTTTATAACTTTTTCCTTTGCAATCATCAAATTGATGACACAAATAGAAAAACTTTTTCTGTATTTCATTCGGAAGAATTTTTTGTAAATGTGTGAGTGTATTATGTGAACGTGTATGTAGGAATATGACTTTAGTTTTTAGTGATCCTGTGAGATTTCAATAAAATGTGAAATGACAACATTAAAAGTTTATTAACCTCAAACGACTTTATTATCATTTGAATATATATATACATATATATATATATATATATATATATATATATATATATATATATATATATATATATATATATATATATATATATATATATATATATATATATATATATATATATATATATATATATATATATATATATATATATGTATATATATATATATATATATATATATATATATATATATATATATATATATATATATTCGAACGGCAATGAATAATAATTCTAAAATTATTTTCATAGTTAAAAAAAAAATTCTATTTTTCAAAATAATTGCATTTTCTACTTACCGGCTGATACTGCAAATATTACTATAAAAACTGCAGTTTGTTTTAATATATTCATGGAACTTCTCATTGTGATAAATGCTGCATTAATATATTATAAATAAAATTTGGACGCGAACTTTATTAAAAATGTACTTAATTGTTTAATATCTTTCATAAGAACAAAATTCCTAAAAGAAATAAAAAAGTATCAAAATTTCATTAACATTTTTATGGTAAAAAAAAAATAAATTTAATTCATAATTACATAAAAAATAAAATAAAAAACAGCTTTCAGTTTTTTAATACCAAATATATTTTAACCGTTTAAATATTTATGGAATACTCTTCAGTTCTTAGTGAAAATATACATTGAAAATATTACGAAATTCTTCTTGGATATAGTCAAATAATACACTGCATACTCTAATTTGTTCAGTCACTTCATCGCCATTAAATGTATCGCAAGGAAAAACTTGTACATGCATGACCCTACGATCATCAAATTAACTACCAATTTTAAGATCGTGGGGTACGATAATTTACAATGTATTCAGTCACTTGATCAGCACAAGTGGTGCTCACAAGTTTTCCTTTAATGTATCGTAAAAATACTATAAAATAAACAATAGGCTATTTCTCCAAACAAGCCCAATGAATGTAGTCTGTAGCGCATTTTTTTGACTGTCAGATGACTAGTTCGGGACAGTTAGTAGAAACTACTGCAAATACATACGTATGTCCGAAAATATGTACTACTCTGACACAAAAAACATTTCGATGGAAATCTTTTGGGGCTCATGGGAGATCTTAAAAAGATTTAACTATGAATTACTTATGTTGTAAATATCTCCTTCTATAAATATATAACAGTTTATATGTGAGATATTTATACTTACTTACTCCAATAGAATTTACATTTTACATATTCATGTATCTTATCTGGGGTTGCCAGATGTCCTTAATTTTATAAAGTGAAATATAAATTACATTGAAATTTTATATATAATTTTTCTACATCTTTAACGAAGTTTAGATTTATTCGAAATTATTAAAATATCGATTTTCAGAGGAATGTGAATAAGTGACAATGTTCAGTAATTATGGATGCCGTATTAAATCTCTATTTAAAATCGATAATATTAATATAGGGTGAATTAATTATAGCAACACTTCTTCAATATGGTAATTGGGATATCAAATAGTACCAAATGGTAATGAAGAATTTCATTTTTACTGAATTTTGTCAAATTTAGCTTTAAAAAAATTGATGTAACAGGAAATTTTAAGTAAACGTACGAAACTGTCTTTGCCGAATCGTTAATGTCTTCCAACAAAAGCGCAATATAAAATAATAAAACATAGTTCCGTATAAACTATTTGCATGGTTTATAGCACACGTATACACTCACATTTATTCTCATACTCATACTTATAAATACTAAATGTTACTTAGCTAAAGCAAACCACAGGAATTTTCTAGAAATGAACGTTCCATTAAAAAGCAAACTGATGGACAGAAGGCATAGTTTAAAACTAATATATATAAGTAATATTTATAATCTTAGTCATGCTGGACTTTTAATATATAAATTTAATATGGCAACCCTAATATATGCAATCCACTTTGTAAATTTGGCTGAATAGCATATGTAGTGTATTTCAAATTTAAACTCCTAATTAAATAAAGTATTTTTCTGCTCTTCAAGTATTTTTTTACAAATGCATATTTATATATAATACACATATGTATAATACATATATGTATATGCCAACAACAAGAAAGTGCTTTTACTATAGAATCTCTACTACACATTTTTTCTGTTCTACTAAGAATATTTTTCTGTGTTATTTAATATGGGATTTCTTTCATCTGCATCTTATTGTTTACATTTTTACTTCTTTTAGTATTTTAGTATGTATGTATGTATGTATGTATGTATGTATGTATGAATGTATATATGTATGTATGTATGTATGTTATGTATGTTACAATTGTTTGACAAACGTGTTTCTTAGTCATCAACTGTCCACTTCTGTATTAAATATATTCAGAACTACTTTCTAATTTTCTTGATCATATCCGACAACTTAATTATTGAAATAAGACTTGCACACTTTTTGTTATATTTTAATATTCAATTACACACTCTTTCCAAAGACCTGATTAAAAGTTTCACATAATTTATATATCATTATTATATTTGTTTTAAATTGATTGAGTTATCATGGCTCTTGCCCATAGTAATGAAAATCTGACAGCTTTGGTCGAAAATTCAAATAAGCGTCAATGCACCATATGTAATAAAGATTATGAGATAGACGACATAGTTGTTTCAACACCTTGTAATCATATCTTTCATAAGAAATGTGTAATAGAGGTTCTTAAAGAAACTCAAGCTTGTCCTGTCTGTAGCAAAGCATGTAGACAAAACAAATTAAAATCTCATAATATTTTGGCTGATAAACCAAGCCACTTCAAATCCAATTTCTACAAATAGAGCTTTAAGTAATAGAGGTGCTATACCGAAAGTGTCTAGACGTAATTTACTTGATAATGAAACTTCTCATACTCCTACACTTAATCATAGCAATATAACGGAAAATATCGATATACTTGATATTTCCGAAACAAATTTACAGAGAAGACAACAAAATTTCGATTCTCATAATATAAGTGATAATTCTCTTCAATTCTTAGTTAATGAAGCAGTAAGAACTCAGTTAGCTTCGCTTAATATAAACTCACTTCCCCATGATAGACCTAGTTTTGAAAATTCTAATATGAATCATAGAAATCAGAATCGTAATACTAGAAATAACAGGAACAATAACTTCGGACAGAGAAATCAATATAGAAATTCTAGAGAAAGTTTTAATTTTAGAAATAATAATTTACAAAGTAATACAATTGATAGACAAAGTATTGAAAACTCAAATCAAAATTTCAATTTATCAGCAGATAAGGTTTCTTCAATTATATCTGGATGGCATTTGAAATTTAGTGGTCAGGAAGAAGATGGTTTATCTGTTGACAATTTTATTTATCGGGTTCAGGCTCTGACTATTCAAAGTTTGCGTTCAGACTTTGGCTTATTATGTAGACATATTCATTTGTTATTTTGCGGAAAGGCAGTCGACTGGTTTTGGCGTTTTCACAGGAATACAACTAATCTTAATTGGACGATTCTATGTAATGAACTTAGAAACCAATTTCGTGATAGAAGGACCGATTTTGATATAAAAGAACAAATCAGAAATAGAAAACAACGTATAGGAGAAAAATTTGATGTATTTTATGATGCTGTTCTACAAATATCTGATCGTCTGCAACATCCTATAGATAGTTATGAATTAATAGAAATTTTGAAAAGAAATTTGAGACCAGAGGTTCGTAAAGAGCTTCTTCATTTTGATATACAGTCCATTTCTCAATTAAGGGAATACGTTCGAAAACATGAAATTTTGGAGGAAGAAATAAACAAATATAAATCTAATAGAATTTTTGTTCCACGCAAAGTTGTTTCGGAGTTAGATGCTAGTAGTATTGACGAAGAATTAACCGTACCCATTAACATAGAAGAGATAAAAGATATAGTATGCTGGAATTGCTCTCAGAATGGTCATCGTTTTGAAGATTGCCTGGGAGAACGAAGAATATTTTGTTATGGTTGTGGCACTCCAAATATTTTTAAACCGAATTGTCTAAAATGTAATCAATTTTCAAAAAACTATCAAAGAAACATGAAACCAAAACAATTGGTGTCCAAGTCGACACAAATTTAGATAGCGACCAACGTCAATTAAATTTATTAGATGATAATGAGCAAAATCTTTGTAATACTGATAATGAAAACAATTTAATAGAACATCGAAAACGTAGTATAACTAATGTTACTCCACATTTTATAAAGCCGTATCACATAAGATTACAAGAATATAACAGAATTAGAGATAGAATTTTTTTTGGAGAGACAGATGAAAAGAAATTAGTCAGAAAGACTAAGAGAAGTACTAGAAGATTGAGACAGTTTTGGAAGAAAATTATAAATAATAGAAAATACTTATGTTCAGCCATTGTTTCTAGTATGAATGAAAACGATATTAGACCATTTGTATCTGTAAGCATTTTTAATGAAACAGTAGTTGGTATGATTGATACTGGCGCTTCAGTGTCTTGTTTTTCATCAGAGTATGCTAGAAAATTTATAGAGGAAAATAAACATCCATATGAAAAATTTAAGGTTAATTTGAAAACTGCTGATGGCACTAGCCACTCTACAGTAGGTAGTATTAAAACCTTAATAACGTTCAGGGGAAATTCCAAATACTTAAATTTTCTTATAATTCCAAAATTGACACAGAATTTGTATCTTGGTGCTGACTTTGTTCGAGCATTTGGCTTAGCGAAAGATTTATTTTCTGAATATACTACTGATACTAGGGATTGTAATTTAAACGAAATAGAAAACGATGAGAATGTTCATACTTTAAATACCAATCAGAAGTCAAGGTTAGATTCAGCTATTAATTCTTTTCCTTCATTCTCCAAAGAGGGATTAGGAAGGACATCGTTAGTTGTACATGAGATAGATACAGCTGGGAACAAACCTATTAAGCAACGACATTTCGCAGTTTCACCTGCAATAGAACAATTATTATTCAATGAAGTAGATCGTATGCTTCAACTTGGAGTAATAGAAGAATCACAAAGTCCATGGTCGTCGCCAGTGGCATTAATACGTAAACCGGGTAAGGTAAGACTATGCCTTGATGCCAGGAAATTGAATAGTGTTACAATAAAAGATGCGTATCCTTTACCATTAATCGATGGAATTCTTAGCAGGCTTCCTAAGGCCAAATTCATTTCGAGTCTTGACCTTAAAGATGCCTTTTGGCAGATTCCACTAGATGAAAAGTCTAAGGAAAAGACCGCTTTCACCGTGCCTGGTCGTCCCTTATACCAGTTTGTTACTATGCCATTTGGATTATGTAATGCTCCGCAGACGATGTCGAGACTCATGGACAAAGTTATACCTGCACATCTACGCACACAAGTTTTTATTTATTTAGACGATCTTCTTCTTATTACCGAAACTTTTGATGAACATATCTTACTACTTCACGAAGTAGCGCTTTGTATGCGAAAAGCCAATTTAACCTTGAATATAGAGAAAAGTAAATTTGTATTAAAGTCTGTGAAATATTTAGGTCATATAATAGGATATGGTACAATTAAAACCGATCCGGACAAAGTACAAGCAGTCCGTAATTTTCCGTTACCAACGTCCGTCCGCCAACTTAGGAGATTTTTAGGTATTTGTGGATGGTATCGAAGGTTTGTCCGAAATTTTGCAACTGTAACTACTCCTCTTACCGACATGTTACAGAAGAATCGAAAATTCATTTGGTCAGAAGAAGCTAAGACTTCTTTCGAACAACTAAAAAAATCTCTTTGTTCTGCTCCGGTTTTACATAATCCAGACTTTTCACGTCCGTTCTCAATACAATGCGATGCAAGCAAATATGGGATTGGGGCTGTTATAGCACAAATAAATGATGACAATGATGAACTACCAATAGCATATATGAGCCATAAACTTACTTCTGCTCAAAGAAACTACTCTGTATCAGAACAGGAATGTCTTGCAGCTGTAATGGCTGTCAAGAAATTTAGAGCATATATTGAGGGACACGAGTTCGAGATAGTAACTGATCATGCTTCTCTAAAGTGGCTCATGAATCAAACTGATTTAAATGGAAGACTCGCACGATGGGCTTTAAAATTACAAGGTTTTAATTTTACTATACGTCATCGGAAAGGAAACCAGAATATAGTACCGGACACGTTATCACGGATGTATTCTGGAAATAATGAGGCAATAGAAAACTTAACACTAAATGATTTGTATGTTAATGAGCTAAAAAATTCAGTTGAAATAGATCTGAATTCTAAAGAATTTCAATCGCAAGAATATTTGTCGTTGTATAGGAAAATTAAAGAAAAAGGTAATTATCTTCCAGATATAAAACTGATAGATAACTTGATTTATAAACGTTGCGAGTATGCTTCAGGAGAACAATTACAGGAAGAGCTATCATGGAAATTATGGATTCCCTCGGCTATGACACTAGATTTGATAAAAAGGGCTCATGATCATCCTTTATGCTCCCACGGTGGTGTTGGAAAAACTCTTAGCAGACTAAAAACATTTTTCTTTTGGCCAAAAATGGCAAAACAAGTTGCGGAATATATATCCTCTTGTGATGTATGTAAACAAACTAAAGCTTCAAATAAATGTTTAAGACCACCTATGGGTCAACAAACAAACTCTGTGAGAGTATTTCAGAAATTATTCCTGGACTTATTAGGACCTTACCCTCGTTCATCTTCTGGAAATTCAGGAATAATTGTAGTTTTAGACCACCTCTCTAAATTTCATTTTCTTGAACCTATTCGCAAATTTACTACTAACATAATAATAGAATTTCTTGAGAAACGTATTTTTCATATATTCGGAGTTCCCGAAAGCATAACAACTGACAATGGAGTCCAGTTCAAATCTAATTTATTTAAAGATTTTCTTAATTCATACGGAATTTTTCATAATCTAACAGCCGTTTACTCACCACAAGCAAACGCGAGTGAAAGAATAAACAGGTCTGTATTAGCTGCTATACGAGCATATATAAACCTTCTCAAAAGGATTGGGATGAAAACTTATCATCTATAAGTTGTGCATTGCGCAGCTCTGTTCATGCTAGTACAGGATTTTCTCCGTATTTCATTCTATTTGGCCAAAACATGCTCACGAATGGAAAATCGTATGCACTTCTTAGAAATTTAAATTTATTAGAAACACCGTATACAGAATTGAAAAGAGATGAACAAATAGAACTACTACGACAAAAAGTTCAGGAAAAAAATTAGGAAGTCATACGAAAGAAATGTTAAAACATATAACCTTCGATCAAGACCTGTTCATTTCGAAATTGGACAAATTGTATTCCGACGAAATTTTGCACAGTCTAAGGCAATTGACCATTTTAACAGCAAACTTGCTAACCAATTTGAAAAGGCTAAAGTAGTAAAGAAACATGGTTCTTGTTATTATGAACTCGAGGACATGAATGGCAAGAACTTAGGCAAATTTCACGCAAAAGATATCAAATGTTGACTTCAGCTTTTGTCTCCTTATTGGGAATAAGTACACAAAACCTGTTTTGTAATACTTCAATTTTTCCAAAATTCAAATTTGCAAATTTTTGTACATTTTTATTTCAACATTGTAGGGTTAATTACAAGTGCTTACATATTTAATTGTTTATTCTACTTTTGTTCCATTTCATTATTCAAAAGAGATTTTTTTTAATTGTGCAAGGAACAAGTGGACGAAATTTATATGTTATGTTATATCAATTTTACATTCATAAATATTAGTACGAAAAATTCCCTAGTTTTTCCTAAGTCCAACACTGATATATTTGTTTAGCTGTAAAAAAGTACTTATCTCTCACCTATTACTTTTATCATGTATGGATAAATTAAAAGAGGAAAAGAAGAGCATGAATATAGAAAAAAAAGCTTTATTTTAAACTCAGCTTTGCATTGAGTGAAACATAGTGAAACATAGTGAAAGGAAGATGAAATTTTTCGTAAGCTATAATAAGTCATCTCAAGGAAAAATTCTTTCTTTTCCAATTTGACAACGAAAGTTGAAACATTAGTGAATTTCTTATAAATTAAAAGAGAAAAAAAAAATTAAAAAAAAAAGAAGAAAATCAGCACGTGGTTTTCACTTTAATTACATATTTTTTTTAAAAGTGAAGTAAATTTTTATAAATTTAACGTGGAAGTACTATTGTGTGATATAATTATTGGCTGTTATTCAAGAAGAAAACGTAATATTTCAAGAAATCCATATTTCGGTATATCTGTTAAGTTTCTTACTGAGAAAGGTATTTTTATATATATTATGCATTAAACCCAATTTTAGAGTAACTATTTTCCATCAATTACCAGGAAGAATCAATCTGTACAAATTTCTACCAATTTCTTTTAATTATCTCCTGTGTGCAACTGGCCGTATGCGACCACGTGTATGCCACATGTTGGCATTACGTCAGTGGAAGTCATCACCAGGAAAGCCAAAGCCACATCATAGACATATAAAGGAATATCCAAATATTCAACCATCAGCGAATTAATATTTTACTTTCCTTATATATTACTAAATTTTTGCAAATCAATCCTACTTATACTAATCATTCCGTTTCCTAATATTATGAAGTGATTATGCAACTTAATTCTAATTATATTCCAAATTAATAACCACAAAAATCATATTATCATATATATCTAATAAATATGTAAAATATTCTAAAGTCTTAAAAGTAATTAAACCAATAATTAACACCTTATAAAAGTAATCCAAATATGTCGCGAAAATCTAAAATTGTTTCGGATTTCAAATTTATATTCATACATTAATCTTTATATCGAATATATTTTTTTTATCGTAAAAATATTCCTAACATTTTATTTTCTTTAGAAAAACAAAATATCTATTAAATATTATAAAAATATATTATATATTAATATCCTTATTAACAAAATAATGATATAATATATTAGTTTTATTCCCCTATCGTAATTATCATATTAAACTAATCCTTATTTTTAATTTAATTAATATAACATGACCCAATAACGAATTAATTGCAAATTTCCCTAAATTTATATTATTAACTGAATACCCTATATTAGCAAAAGCAATTTACAAAAAAAAAAAAATCATCATACAAATGTCATCGAGATGCAGAAGGCCTTCATGCAGCGTTGGACAATTGTTTTTGTAAGTTTCTTTTGATATTTTCATTCTTATTTTTTTTTACTATAATTATAACAAAGAAATTATTACTTGAGAATTATTACCTGATATTTTTAATCTCTTATTTGTAAAAGAGAGTTTTAATATTAAAAAAAAACATTATAAGAGAATAATAAGATGATAATTTCTTTGTTTCTAATTAACCCTAAATTGATCTAATGATCATAATTACTTATTTACATTATTATTAAATTTTTTTTATTAAATTAGTTTTAAGACATTTATATAGCTTATTATTAATTAGATTAATATGAATTGAAATCTTTGTATAATAAATCTAAATTCACTTTAATATGAATTATTAGTCTTATATTGTGAAACTTTTTAAGGTCTTTGGCGAGGTAAAAGTGTGTTAGGGTTTCTTTTTATAATTAATTTTAGGCCAACAAAAGAAACACGGATGGGAGGGTATTGAGGCCCATAGCAATATCATCTAAGCTATGTTCACAGGTTCTTATTTTATAATAATTAAGGAAGTATTTATTTATTTATTTAAAGGGCAATCCAAACGCATGTTAATTTTTATATTTGTAATATAATAGAAGGTATACAGGAACAAGATCCCTGCCCACCACTGCCGAACTAGCTAGTTAGCAAGAACATGCGTGCCGTTCCTAGTTATCCCTTGAAAACATGGACTTGTTAATTTCATTCTTTTCATTATTTTTTTATCTTATCGATATACCTATATTTCTTAACAACGCTAGGAAAAGGAGCAAATTTTGAAAGGAGATTATGAAACAAGGTTCTTAAAAATGTTTCTCTACTGAAGAAAACATAAACACCTGATTTTATATATAGTTTTATATAAAAATATATTATCACCATTACAATATATAATATGATGAATACGGAGAAAATTGAATATGACTTATACTCCACATCAGAAATCAAAATTATATTAATTTCATATAAAACCAAAGCATTAATAAAAAAAGAAAAAAATCAAAAATATTTGTAAAATTACTTCTCTTTAACAAAAATATAAAATCAAAATGAACATGTGGGGAAAAAAATAATAATGAAAACTATTTTTAATTTGGCGTCATTTCAATTTCTTGGCAAATTTTCTTTCTATTGAAAAACATAACTTAATGACGATGGTTTGTCTGCTTCAAAATCTGCTGTCAAAAAGTCATTGAATTGACATTTATGTGTAAGACAAATGAATGTTTTCACTATAGCACAAAGAAAAATGAAGAATAATTCTTATTGTTCTCCTTTTTCCATTTTTCTTTCATTTATTTTTTGTATTAGTCATACTGGATTTCTATTAACAGACAAGTGCTAACAATTCTATATCCATAAAACATATATTAATACATTTTATATGGCGCTAATTTGATTTTTAGTATTGATCAAAATAAAAAATGAGAAAAATTACCAAAAGAAGAAAATAACTTTTTTATATAAATCAGTTATGTCGCTTTGTGTCGAGAATAAATTATAGGTTTTATAACTTTTTCCTTTGCAATCATCAAATTGATGACACAAATAGAAAAACTTTTTCTGTATTTCATTCGGAAGAATTTTTTGTAAATGTGTGAGTGTATTATGTGAACGTGTATGTAGGAATATGACTTTAGTTTTTAGTGATCCTGTGAGATTTCAATAAAATGTGAAATGACAACATTAAAAGTTTATTAACCTCAAACGACTTTATTATCATTTGAATAGTTATATATATATATATATATATATATATATATATATATATATATATATATATATATATATATATATATATATATATATATATATATATATATATATATATATATATATATATATATATATATATATATATATATATATATATATATATATATATATATAACTATTCAAATGATAATAAAGTCGTTTGAGGTTAATAAACTTTTAATGTTGTCATTTCACATTTTTTTTTTTTCGAACGGCAATGAATAATAATTCTAAAATTATTTTCATAGTTAAAAAAAAATCTATTTTTTAAAATAATTGCATTTTCTACTTACCGGCTGATACTGCAAATATTACTATAAAAACTGCAGTTTGTTTTAATATATTCATGGAACTTCTCATTGTGATAAATGCTGCATTAATATATTATATTTATTAAAAATGTACTTAATTGTTTAATATCTTTCATAAGAACAAAATTCCTAAAAGAAATAAAAAAGTATCAAAATTTCATTAACATTTTTATGGTTAAAAAAAAGAATAAATTTAATTCATAATTAAATAAAAATTAAAATAAAAAACAGCTTTCAGTTTTTTAATACCAAATATATTTTAACCGTTTAAATATTTATGGAATACTCTTCAGTTCTTAGTGAAAATATACATTGAAAATATTACGAAATTCTTCTTGGATATAGTCAAATAATACACTGCATACTCTAATTTGTTCAGTCACTTCATCGCCATTAAATGTAAGGAAAAACTTGTACATGCATGACCCTACGATCATCAAATTAACTACCAATTAATAATTTACAATGTATTCAGTCACTTGATCAGCACAAGTGGTGCTCACAAGTTTTCCTTTAATGTATCGTAAAAATACTATAAAATAAACAATAGGCTATTTCTCCAAACAAGCCCAATGAATGTAGTCTGTAGCGCATTTTTTTGACTGTCAGATGACTAGTTCGGGACAGTTAGCAGAAACTACTGCAAATACATACGTATGTCCGAAAATATGTACTACTCTGACACAAAAAACATTTCGATGGAAATCTTTTGGGGCTCATGGGAGATCTTAAAAGATTTAACTATGAATTACTTATGTTGTAAATATCTCCTTCTATAAATATATAACAGTTTATATGTGAGATATTTATACTTACTTACTCCAATAGAATTTACATTTTACATATTCATGTATCTTATCTGGGGTTGCCAGATGTCCTTAATTTTATAAAGTGAAATATAAAATTACATTGAAATTTTATATATAATTTTTCTACATCTTTAACGAAGTTTAGATTTATTCGAAATTATTAAAATATCGATTTTCAGAGGAATGTGAATAAGTGACAATGTTCAGTAATTATGGATGCCGTATTAAATCTCTATTTAAAATCGATAATATTAATATAGGGTGAATTAATTATAGCAACACTTCTTCAATATGGTAATTGGGATATCAAATAGTACCAAATGGTAATGAAGAATTTCATTTTTACTGAATTTTGTCAAATTTAGCTTTAAAAAAATTGATGTAACAGGAAATTTTAAGTAAAACGTACGAAACTGTCTTTGCCGAATCGTTAATGTCTTCCAACAAAAGCGCAATATAAAATAATAAAACATAGTTCCGTATAAACTATTTGCATGGTTTATAGCACACGTATACACTCACATTTATTCTCATACTCATACTTATAAATACTAAATGTTACTTAGCTAAAGCAAACCACAGGAATTTTCTAGAAATGAACGTTCCATTAAAAAGCAAACTGATGGACAGAAGGCATAGTTAAAACTAATATATATAAGTAATATTTATAATCTTAGTCATGCTGGACTTTTAATATATAAATTTAATATGGCAACCCTAATATATGCAATCCACTTTGTAAATTTGGCTGAATATGCATATGTAGTGTATTTCAAATTTAAACTCCTATATAAATAAAGTATTTTTTCTGCTCTTCAAGTATTTTTTACAAATGCATATTTATATATAATACACATATGTATAATACATATATGTATATGCCAACAACAAGAAAGTGCTTTTACTATAGAAATCTCTACTACACATTTTTTCTGTTCTACTAAGAATATTTTTCTGTGTTATTTAATATGGGATTTCTTTCATCTGCATCTTTATTGTTTACATTTTTACTTCTTTTAGTATGTATGTATGTATGTATGTATGTATGTATGTATGTATGTATGTATGTATGAATGTATATATGTATATATGTATATATGTATGTATGTATGTATGTATGTATGTATGTATGTATGTATGTATGTATGTATGTATGTACTTATGTTCGAATGAATGTATGAATGTGTGTATGTTGATTTACATACGCACGAAATATTGTTAAAAAAACGTTATACAATTGAAAAATAAAGAATAAAACATAAAACTACACTTAAATTTGTAATAGCGGGAGTAATGAGGTAAACTTTAAATAAATATTCGTAGCATTTCAGTAGACTTTTGATAAAAGTTAAAAAAGACCTGTCTATTTTTATAAATAATTATTATTATAAACTTCATGTCAACATCTGACAAATTAAACAAAAAATGTTATTTATTCATATTTCAATATAAAGTTAATCTACTATAAAATTTTTTCACTTAAATAATCTAAATTTTTTCATACTTCTACATAAAAACAGTGAAAAAACTTTAACTATAAATGAAAAAAGAACAGACATAATTATAACAAACTTTTTTATATGTATTAAGAAGTAATTGATTTTCAATATTAATGTAAATATGTATAACGTTGTAAATTATATTAGAGTTTAAGCCATTTTTGTTTGTTTAATATTATTTTGAAGAGAAATATTTGTAAGAAGTGTTTCATAATATTAATATTATTGTTTTGAATAAAAATTCATTATTGATTTGTAAAAACATGCATAAATATTGATCTTTGTAAATTTCGTATGTGAGCGTATACATAATAAAATTGATTAATATAACTCATATGCATTTGTGTTATTGTTTAATGCTTTAAAATGACATTTTTTTTAAATTTGAATTCAAGTACTCAAAATCATTAACGAAGACTACTTGATTGAATTAAGACAATCAAGGATAAAAAACGTTGTTTAACACCGTTTTTTATCCTTTTTTTCTTTGAACCGATTTTAATTTAATCGACCAATATATGCATTTTATGTGTCCCTTTATGGTTTCTTCTAACCAATGTTGCCAATTCTTGAGCATAAGTGGCTTAACTCTATAAGGATTAAATTTTTTAAAAAATTGCGACTAAAGAATGTTTTGAAAAATTTAGACAAAATTTGAAGTAAAAAAGTAATTCATTTGTTTAAGAATTTGTTAAAAGAAAGATTACTTACTGATATATACATATATATATATATATATATATATATATATATATATATATATATATATATATATATATATATATATATATATATATATATATATATATATATATATATATATATATATATATATATATATATATATATATATATATATATATATATATATATATATATATATATATATATATATTATACACAGCCATTCAAGTAAAAACAGATTCGTCAAATATAATAGAATACATTAGTCTTCAATTATTTCCTAAAAAAAGTCGGAATTATGGCGTATTTCGTCACTGTACGCCTTTTATAAATTAATATTATTAGATTCATTTTACTGATCAAAAATTCTGGGAATCTACTTAAAAATTAAAATAAATTTCCGGTGGCTGAACGAGTCTAACAATGGCTAAGTAACTAATTTGGAAACACCATTTTCAACTTTGTTTAAGCAAGGGTTATGGATTAGGTCTCAGTCGAATTAGTCAGAATATAATGTATTTTCAAGAAATAAAATAATTATTCTGTATTATATAACAAAAAATATTAAAACTATTAAATCGGTTTATAGCCATACTTTCATAAAGAATTATTTCGGTTTTAAAAAATTTCAACCTAAAAGTCTAAAAATACATATTTGCTGTAAGATCGCCTAATGGTCTATGTACTTTTCTTAAAAATAACGGTTTTAATTCATTTTTAACAAGTTAATAAATTTGATGGCAACGCCATCTTTATACCATTTTCTCAGTTATTGCGGATCTTTAATAAATACCATTTATCCTTTCATACATATTTTATTTTTTTTAACCTATTTCTTCTCTGTTATTATAATACTGGCGCACGTACCAATACTGATGGTATTTCGCGAACGACAATAACAAGAACAACAAACAAGAAAAACTATGGCAATTTTATGCTTCCTTGACTTTTTCTTATATTCCCAAGCATTTGTTATTATTGTAAATCTTATAGACGCCAAACAACATGAATGCAATTTAAAAAAGATGTATATTGTTTAAAGTCAAAGAAAAATTAATAAGGGAAGAAGCATATTGAAGATGTTGCTCGTTCAGGGAGTCATGATTTTTAATGGAAAATATTTTTAATAAACTTTAAAGCTTAAAGTGAAGCTTTAAAATAGTCACATTAGTCATCTAAAAATAAAAAAATTATTTTAATAAATTTAGATCGTCGTAACAATGTTATTGCGCGTGAAATCACCGACCTCTTATTCACAATTCGGTTTTATAAAATTTCATTTCTTGTTTATTAAAAACTTTAAATATTTTTTATAGACATCTAAACTACATTTACTGAATGAAGAAGGATGGAGTTATAATTGTCTTTCAAATAATAAACTTAATAATCAACCAAAACGAAAAAGTTTTAAAAACATTTTTTGGTTTAACATAAGTAATAAGATTGTTAGTAAAGCAGATGTTGCACAGATAAATAATATCAAACAAAAGCACCAACAACAACATGTTTGTACTTCAGCATGTTAACTTTCAAATACTTTCTAACTTTAAAATACAGAATTAAAACTTTTACTACTACCACCACGAACCATGAATTGAAATAAGAAAAAAATTAAAGCTTTAAAATGTTCATAATTTCTCTAACAACTTCATGCAACACATTGATTGTTGTTTCCATTTGAGCTGTCATTTATACAATTTTTGCGCAACTTAACAACAACAAGTTTACTCTTTGTTATGTTTTTATTTGTTAACGTAAAGACAGACTTTTCTTTGAGTTGTTCTAGAGTAAAATTTGTGGTTAAATGTTTTTGATGTTTTAAACTTTTTTGGTGCTACACAAGAAGAAGTAACAACAGCAGGTGTTGTGTGTTTTGTATTCTAAATACTTACGAAAATGTTAACATTTTGCTATATATTTTAAAGAGATCGACTACTGCTCTCTGATTTTATTATTCCAAGTTTTAACTATCATATGAGTAAAATAAACTGAGGCGGCATAATTATTTAATTTTTAAGTTTCCTGTGCAGGTATAGATGTATGAAGACAACCTTTGTTAAAATTATTACTAAGATCTAAAAGGTTATAGCAACTGGAATCCAGTTTCTCTTATATTTTCAAGAAATGACATATATGTTATCTGAAATGAACACGATACCCTTAAATATGTGAACCTAAAAAAAACCGTCATTGAACATCATTGTTATTGTTGTACTTGTTTTCAAAGCTGTCATATTTTTTGCAAGTTTCTCTTGTTTAAGGTTTTAATTTTCATTTTCTCACAATATGCTTTGTTTCTTGCAAGCTACCTTAACATCAGTACTTGCAAATACTGAAAATACATGTTTTCTTCGATACTTCTCTACACCACTAAGTTTTTGTCTTTGTTTTTGTTTTCTCTTACATACCGATAACAAACACTTTGTAATAAACAAAATGAAATTATGGAAGAAAGTACAAGAAATTTATTCTACAAACATATACACATTAGCATGATTCAAAATTTATTTCCACAAGATAAACAAAAAATAGATATATACTAATGATATATAAGAATTGAAATAATGTAACTATTTGTCTAAATATTATGTTAATACTTTTCTAATTTTAGTTTTTAAAGACATTTAGAAAAGAAATTTTGTATTAACTTTAAATTTTCTATATAAATATGAACTACCCTTATGTAAATACATTGTTAACTTTTAAACAATTTTGTGGCATTATTAATAAGCCACTTAACGTTGAGTTTGCTAAAATTACATACATTATTACATACAGTACATAAATATTTTTCTATATATATACATATAGAAATATTTATATAATTAAACGTTTGATTTCTCTATACAAAATTTCAACTGAGAATGTTGCCACCAGTATTGAAAAATACGGAGCTATAAGAGCATGAACATGTATACTAAGTCATGTTCATTAAATTGTGTCATATTTTATTGGCGTTTTGACAGCTACTTTATTTTCCTATTCACTGCTACCAATTATGTTTAGATTAAAAATGTGTAATTGAATAAAAAATCATGGTTTATTAAACCACAGACTGATAAACATTAGATAGTATTTTTCAACTCTTGATTTGGGCCATTAGAAATTAAAACAAGGGACAGAAAGATCTTTATATTAAAAAAATATATAAAATATACTACTTCTTCTTCTTCACCTTGGTATTCACATATTCAAAATTACTAAAAAATGTTGTCGTAACATACATAATGATCAAGTAATATAATGTAATACATTTCAATATGAAATTTTAAATATTCCCAAAAATAATGGAGGAATATATTTAAATCCTAACAACCTTTCATTTTATTTTATTTTATTTTATTTTCTAAATTATTTTATACCAACATTTAGTATACTCTACTATAAACTTGTGTAAAATTACAACACTCATCTGTATGTTTATACCTAAAACATTAATTTGCATATTTACATGAATATAAATTATTTCTTAAACAGCGAAAATACTTGTGTTTGCAATTATGAAATTTGTCATTCATTTGGTTATCGCATCGTTGATGATTTTATTTCAATTATCCAGAAAACATTAATTTATTTTTTTCAATTTTCAATGATATAAAATATAAATGAATATATAATGAATTACATGATTATTTAATTTGCAAAGTAAAAATTATTAAAACATCACTGAAAAACTCCTCCAGTAATAACGTCAGTACTAATTCGGATCTCAACGTTCGATGGTCTCTTGTAAATGTTCTTGTATCTAAAATGGTTAAATGTTTATTCAACGTAAATTTTTTTAAAGGTTTGTTGTCAACGATTAACTTGTCCGTTTGCTTGTGAATGATATGATGTGGAATGTGAAACACGAATCCCAGTAACAGTTTTAAAAATTCTCTAAATAAGGACGATTCAAACTGACTGATCAGTAACAATTTTATTAGGTAATCCAAACCTAGATATCCACCCAGAAATGGTGACACAGTGATATCACTGATTCAGCTGTGAGTCACTCAATGGTATTGCTTCTGGCCAACGAGTAAATCGATCAATGCAGGTAAGGCAGTATCGAAATTTATCTCAAACAGGAAGAGGTTTAATTATATCAATGCCAACTAATTTAAATCTTTCATCAAGAATAGAAAATTCTCTAAGTTTTTTTGAGTATGACGTTGAACCTTGCATTACTGACACTGAATACATGATTTTGTCCAAATAGAAATATCTTTTCGATCAAATCGATCAGAAATTAACTTGATAGTAGATTTTTATCAGGATGAGAAATATTGTGTATCATATCAAAAATAGTTTTTCGAAAATGACTTTTTATAAGGGGTCTAATTTTTGTGCTGGTACATTACAAAAAAATTTAATGTTATCATTTGTTATTTTTTTAAGGATTCAATTTCAGCGTCCTTTTTCTGATCTTTGACAAGAAATGAATAATTTAAAGATGACGACATTGAAATTACTTCTATTCGTGATAAAGCATCTACCGGTGGGTTATCTTTTCCATATACGTGGCGAAAATCTACAGAGTGTTGTCCAATATAGACGAGATGGCGTAATTGACGTGGAGATGGTTTTTCAGGACGTTGTTTGGTAGCAAAAACCAACGGTTTATGGTCTGTAAAAATGCAAAACGGGGTCCTTCAAGGAAATGTTTTAAATACTAAGACCAGAGCTGTAGCTGCTTTTGGTATGAAACGTCGGTAAAAATTTACAGTTTCTAGGTATCTCCTTAAAACATTTACAGATTTCTGTAACTTAAATTCCTGTATTGCAACTACAATATCTTGGTTTGGTGTAAGGCCTTTATGAGTTACCAAATACCATAAAAATGTTAAATCTGGTTTACCGAATTCACATTTGTCGCAATTTTTTGTGACGCCATATTCACGAAATTTGAGAAATATTTGTCTTAAATGATGCTTGTGTTCTTCGTCATTGTTCGATGCTACGAGAATGTCTTCAATATTAGCACAACAGAAGTAAAGACTACGTAAAGCTTTATTTATAAAACGCTGGAATGTCTGTGCTGCATTGCATAGAATAAATGTAAATCGATTAAATTCATATAACCCGGATGGCGTCACGTTGGCTGTTTCGGAATGTCGTTTTTTTACACTGGTAATCTGTAATCCCATCAGGAACGCCACGTATCGTAACATTTGGAATCATATGAAGGGGACTTGACAACTTTTTGATGGTCTATTAATACCAAGATTCAACAAAAATTCAAATTCTTTCTTCGCTATTTCTAGCTTTTTTGGAGATAATCGACAAGATTTTGCAGAATTTCATAACAATTTAATGC
Source organism: Cochliomyia hominivorax (assembly GCA_004302925.2). NCBI lineage: Eukaryota > Metazoa > Arthropoda > Insecta > Diptera > Calliphoridae > Cochliomyia > Cochliomyia hominivorax. The sequence goes on along the minus strand of PYHX02000158.1, from coordinate 102,887,862 downwards.
TATGAAATTCTGCAAATACTGATTGAAACTTTACGGAATTTTGTGAAATACTTTTTAAAGAAAATTCTGGTGGGCTTTTAAGGTTTGTTGAGGGATCGATTAAACAGATTTTAACATCAACTAAAAGTCCATAATGTCCGAAGAAGTCTGAGCCTATTAATAGGCGTGTCATATCAGACACAATAAATGACAATATTAAACGCTTTCATAGTCCTATATTACAGTTGGCATTTTTTCCAATTGTGGGTAATTTTGTATTGTTAGCACAATAAAGTACAAATATAGTTGGGGATTTTTTGATGTTATGTTTAAAGTTGAGCTACGATGGCGCCGATTATTGGCAACTGATATAAAATCTTTTTTAGAAATAACTTCAGAAATGTTATTCTCTAATTTATCAATATTTGCATAAATTACAATATAGAAGATACCGTATCAGTTTAATCTTGAATCTTATCTGCAATCATTGTCAGCTTTTGTTATGTCTGTGCCTGATGACAGCGTTGCCGTTGAGATTTTTCGAAAAGTCGCATAAAAAGGTGATTTTGGAAAATAAAGTTGTATCTAAAAGGTGATTTGTGGAACTAAGGTCCCCATAAGTTTAATTCATCAAAAACTAACATTTTTGAAGAGTTTTAAATTATGAATTTGAACTTTTTCCTGTTAAATATTGAAATTATCTTGAATATTAACCAACATTTAGGTTTTTCTTAAAGTTATTAATATTTTGATTTATTGTGATTTCGTAAAAGTATCGTTTATGAGATTTTAGGATTCTGTAGTTCATAATTTTGATTTTTAATTTTTTAATTTTTAAAAGGGGCACAAAAAACTGTCATTTTAAAAAGTTCACAAAAAGTCGCAAGGAGTTGAAAAAGTCGCAACTTGCAACTAAAGTCGCACCAACGGTATCACTGCCTGATGTTTCTGAAATTACGATTCTAATTGTCGAAACTATAATTTTGGGTTTTGCCGCAAAAATGGTGGAACATGTACAGAAAACTTAGATATTTTCAAATAATTTGATTTAGAGGTAGAATCAAAATCGTTTGAAATTTACATAATTTTTATTTTTATTTACGTCACAGGTCCCCAATGTTCATATTTTAGTTTCGACTATCCAAAAAACATTAATTTCAATTTTCAATGCTATAAAAAATGATAATATGATTATTTATACTACACGGGACCGATTTTGTTGGTTTTAAATAACAGTTATCCGAGAACCGTCCTTTAGTTTGAACTATAAATATAAAAGTAAATGTCAACAACTGACAAATAGAAAAGCTAAATCAACTCTGGTTTTATTTTGATACTGTGTATAAATACAATTTTAGATTCTAAATGATACTTTTTAGTCTTACATACGTAATGACAAATACATATTATCGTTCCTAAAGTATACATAAGTATTTATAATATTTAACATAAAAATATAAATGTAAATATAAAATTTATCACTAACAAGAATTATTGTCTATAATTATAAGATTTATTTAAAAAAAATTAATATGAATTAAAAAAAAATATATGCCATACAAATTTATGCATTTTTAAATTAAAGCGATATACATATAATGCTTCAGTAAAAGAAAAACAAAAAGCTTACTGCAACTACGAACTGTAGTCAATTCAATGCTACTATTGTGGTCAAATTACAAAACTCACACTCATATACATGAAAATAATGGTTTTTAATTGAAATTCGATTAGAATACCCTTCATCAGTACTCAGTATGTTATATATTGTCCTCACAGTTCTTAGGAAGCAGTTGATCACCAAAAATAAGGTATGAAACTAAAAAGATTTCAGCTAATTGTAATGGCATTGTATATTAGAATAGTCAATATACTTTTGTAAAAAAGATTCCTAACGCATATATAATTAAACGATAATACTCATATTGAATATTAATTCCAAGTATTTGATGAAAAGCTTCTCAAATCAAAGGACCAAATATGTACGTCGCACAAACTATGATTTTGTATCTAGTTTTACGCAATTTTCATAGAAAAATATAGTGTCCCTAATGTCTGTTAGAGTATTAATGGGAAACTATAACAATTTTTGCTGGGCTGTACACATATGTATACGTTCGAAAAAGAGAAAAAATAAATAGTAATGACAGTAACTGCAACAAGAGCACCATGTGAAGATAAAAAACATCCAAACCTTAAACTATATATTCATACACATCTATTTTTAAAACTAAAATTCTCCTGTCAGTACTTACATTTTATACATACTTTTCAAATAAATGCTATAATTTCAGACAAAATAAAACAGAAACGAATACATATTTGTGTGTGTGTGTGTCTATATGTATATAATAAAGTTTATATTTGTGTGAGTATATGAAGAGAAGTCTTAAATGGCTACATTACAATTAGGACTGTAATATTATACAACTTTTTTCCTTTCTACTAAAATTCTTCTTCATTCTCTCTTGCTCTCTTAGTGTTATATATGTTTGAATGTCTATTTTTAAATACGTATTATATGGTCAATTTAAGTTTTTTTAAGACTTGTAAAAATTGACTACATCCGGGAAAATAATAGAAAAAGTGCTATTAGAAAATGTTTTTCTTTTAATATAAAATTGAATAAAATGGATGTTAGAAAATTAGCTTAGTATAGAGTTTTATTTAATGGTCAAAACTTTAATATTTTACTGGAGATTTTACTAAAACATAAAAAATGGATTATTTATATTTTAATGAGCAAAACTTTGCTGCTAGTAGAGTTAGTATAATTCGAATACGATTTCAACAATGATAATGTTATGTAGTTAATACAGCTACTATATGTATCTTATAGGTTAATCAGCCAGTCTTAGCTCAACTCAGAAAAATAACAACATAATAATTTGTAGTATTTTTTGAAGTAAAGCAACAATTAAGTGTTAGATTTGCCGAAATCTATCTATAGTTTTAATAATATGTATAAGAAAGGCCAACACATTTTAAACATAAAGAGTTTTTATCCAGTTTATTGATATTAATTTATTGTAATAATTTCCACAATCAAACCAAATATTTAATACTTCCAATGGCTGTTATGATGCTTGTTGACTTTAAGAAAGTACACATACATATACCTCTTACAAAATTATAAAAATTGAACAATATTTCATGTGTTTCCTACTAAAATAAACAACAAAAATAGATAAGGATCTTGTCATTTTAAATGCTGTTAAACAAAACCTGCGAAGCCATTTCCTTAGGCCATCAAACGTCTTCTTAAAAATAAAGTCAAATTGTGCGTTAAAAAAGTAAGGAGAAACAAGTAAAAGTGCTATATTCGGCAGCTTTGAATCTTAAATACCCTCCACCATAAATCCATGTGAAGTAAATACTAAACCGATTTTGCTACTTTTAAACTGAAACTAGGAAAGTTCTTGGGACTATAGCAAATACTTGGGCAAAATTTCATTGAGCATAGTTATAATTGTGGATGTGGGCGAATCAACAACAAACAGAAAAACAGGCGACAGATAGATAGACGAGCATAGCTTAATCGACTCAGATTTTGATTTGTGCGAGAATATACATACATTATGATTCCTTCTCAGCGTTACACACAAAAAGACAAAGTTAGTATACCCTCCTCACCACTTACGGTGGTGGAGGGTGTAAAAAAGAGAAAGACGAACAGAATGAATGATGAACTGACTTAAGATGACAAGTGGACAATGTCAAAAAGTAGCTTAAAGCCGGCAAAGAAAAGGCATTAAGCTTTTTATAATATTCGTAAAGAATATAAAAACTCAACAGAAAAAATCTTTGAATATAAAATGTTATATACATTTTATACACAAAATATATTTAGTCATGTTCTTTTTTAGTTTTCTTCTCTTTTCTGCAATATTGTTGAGGTTAAATGTTTTCGATAAGAAAACATTACAACATTTTTAATAAGGTAGAAAATAACAACAATACTCTATGGAAGGAATTGTAAGATTACATAACGGTCATTATGTTCTTCTCTTGTTGTCTTGTCTTATTTTTATTTATTTACTGTTTTTGTTTTCTTTTGCTACCGGAATAAAAAAGAAAATTATAATTTCATATTTTCAAAGACATGAAATAAATAAAGCCCAAGAGAAGAAAAAAGTATGAAACAGATAAGTTTAAATATGTTTTGGCAAATGATGTCATTTTATGTTTAAAGAAACGAAAAGTGACATTAAACATCTTTCTCTTCTTTCATAAGTGGTGCACAGTGTTCCTAAAACGCTTTTTTGGAAATACTTCTGTAAATTTGAAACTATTGAATGTTTTGAAGGACATTTTACAGGTAAATATCTGAGATGTTTTCAGATTGACTTGAAGAAGAACATGATTATAGTGGGTTCTAAAGTAGGTCATCTCGGGTGCAACGATTTTTGCAAAAATCACCAAAAAACAAAACAAAATATTTTATACTCATATAGCAATTATAATTCTCTACAAAATATGCTTACCTGTGTGGTATATCTGTTATAGTTTAAGATATATTTAGACCAAATTAAAATATTAACCCATATTTGGTACATTTGTTTGAGTTTTTTAATGAATTATTCGAGTCAAAAAATCTAAAACATCTGGATTCTGTACAATTTTTATATAATAATTTTGCGCAAGAATCATATACTAATATTTATTAAATAAAAAGTTATGTAATTTTAAAATAGAAATTTACAAAAAAATAGATTTTTGTTGATTAGTTTTTTTTCAAAAAGGTGAAAACTGTTTCCTTTCTCTATCGTAGTTTTGTTAATTTTCAAATATTTTTCTTTAGTTTTTTTTGAAGAGGTAAAAAACTTCAAAGTTTAAATCGTTAAAAGAAATCTGTAATGGACCAAGACTTTTATAACGGCATAGTAAGCAATTTTCTGAAAAAAGTAATTTTTTAAAATAAGTTTTCAACGGAATTTTGAGAATTTTGGAATAAAAATGGGAAATATAATTACATCCTTTCATTAAAGACAGCTATATCCATTTTACATTCAAATTTCGTATTAATATCTTAATTCTTGTAGGATTTATTAAATATCAAATATTTAATAAATCTTTTTTTACAAGATTGTACTGAAAATAAGAATTTTTGATTTTTCGACAAATTTATTAAAGATATTTATTTGTGTGAAATTTTGCACAGTTATTTCTTTTGCATTTATAGACTGGTTTAGAAAAGCATAAGTATCTAGCTCTTCTCGGGGGAGGATCATTTTCTCCGATTTATATGCATTTACGTTAGAAATTCTTTCAGAATTAAGAAAACTATTTTATATTTCAAAAGGAAATAGTTGGTTTTAAAGTAAAAAATATTACCACCTTCTTGAGAAAAAAAATCTGAAAAATATGTAATTTTTTACACAATTTCTATTTCAAAATAATATATCTTTTTACTAAATTCACTCAGAATTGTTTGTTGAAAACAATTTTATTTTTATTTAAATAATATATGAATATATGTTATTTCCATTTTTTCAAATCAAATAATAGAATCATTAATGGAACAAACTGGTTACTTAGTTCAACATCAACATTTGTAACACTTCAGGTTATTCCAATGAAGTGAGGAACACCTTCCAATAATTGAAAAGCATTTAAGGACATTGCTATTAATTTATTTGTGGTACTTGCTTTCTTTTCTCTTTTTTTTCAATAAAATTTGTTCATTTTTACTTCTTATATTCTTTCTTGAATAATCTTGATTTATTTATTTTATATTATGATCTTGAAAACTTTTTGAAGTTTTCTTGATTATCTTCTCTTCGATCATACTTAATGCTCTTCCTTTGAATCTTGATTGTTACACGTTCGAATCTCCCTTGTCTCCGCCAATTAATTGTTTCTTGAAAACTGATTTATTTTTTCTATTAAAAGAAATCTATTTGATTAGAAAATAATTTATTTCTTAATTAATTTGAATATTCTTAATGAATTTTATAAAAGTAAAGTAATTGTTATTTAAAAAAATTGACCAAAGTTAAAAATTAAAATAAAACCAACTTTAATTTTAACTTGTAAGTGTAAATTTCGTAGAAAATTACAAGGACAATATATATGTAAAATATTTTTTCAAATAATAAATAAAATATAGGCAATGTTTTAAAAGATCGTCTTACCCGAGGTGATCCACTTTCCGAACCCAAAAACTACTAAAAAGATGATCTTCTCTGAAATTTATTTATGAAATTTCATTATAAATATTCAAAAGTTACAAAGTTTCAGAATTATTTCTTTTTGGGGCCACTGTGGGTTGGCAAAGAGGAAGTCAAAGAAATTATTGTAACACTGATAAACTTGATTACTCTATTTTGTCATTCCGTGTGAGTCATCTAAGTCCTCATAAAAATTTAAATGGTATTTCATAGAACTAAAATTTAAGCTCTGTACGAATGAAATTTCGCCTGATGATTTATTATGACTTCAGTCCATAATGGATCACTATTGAAAACCAAGAAAAGATCGGGCCAGTAAAAAAAAGATGTATCTAATATTATCTCTATATAAGTCCCTGTATAAATCGTGTATCATAAATAGGCGGTAAAGGTTTTGTTTGCGCAAGCAATCGTCTCGAATGGTGTAGAGTGAATTGAGGAAGAGTCAATAGGTTACATCCTAGCAAGCCTTTGACAAATGACTATTCGTGAGCTCGGTAAAGGTAAGAAAGACACTAATATATCCAACAATAACTTTGAATCTATAACATATATTATAAATGTAATTTTATTAGAGATTTCTGTTTAATCATTCTTTAATATGTACTTAATTCCAGGAATAAATACTTCATATCCAAAAGAATAAACTATATTTCTAAAAACTGCACATTTAATATTCAAGTCTTTAGATTTTCTACTTACTTACTATTTGCAGTTTTCTTTTATTTATCTATTTAATATTAGCCCGAAGTCCTTTAGTATTTGTTTCAAATAATCCCTAATTTATATTTTCCATTTCTTTCGTTGCCCAACTTCACTACATTTTAAAGTCATATTAAAATCTTTAGTTTCTTTTTATCTGCTGTTTGACTTTCTTAATTTTGTGTCTCTTAACATTTTAACTTAACTTATTTGTTGCTCCAGTAAAATGAAAGATATTATTTTATAAAATACAATAAGTCAAATTTTCATTTTGTTTTGTTTTACTTTATATTTCAAGTACTGTAACAAAATTTATTATCTCAAATCTTATTGGAACTTGGCAAAACTAAAATAAACAAAAAATAACAACTAAATAGGAAAAAGGAAAAAACAAACAAAAAACACAAAGATAAGACAAACTCGTTAAAGTATTTTGTAGCTTTTATATAATTATTTTATAAGAAAAAAGTATTAATTATTCCAGAAAATCATTTTTGTATCAATTTCAATAAAATAAAGAAACTTAAATTTAATAACCAAAACGAAATTGTCTATTTAAACAAATTATATCAAATTAATATTAAAATCACAAATTAGTGAACCTTTTGATGGTCAATAAAATAAATAATATTAAATTGCCAACAAAAGAAAATATACGAAAACATTAACAGCCTGCTGTGCTAAAATACTATAACAACAAATAAATTAACACTTACACATACTCTTCATCGATAATAACTATAAGTTCATGGAAAATCACATTTTTTGTCTTGCAAAAAAAAAAATGGTCAACTAATTTATACAAACAGACATTCAAAGGGGGCAATAATATTAACATTCCTTTCCAAAAGCAAACATAAATACAACAACAAATTGAGATAATCTTCTAATAAGACAGAAAAATGGAAATTTATGTTTGAATACAACTACTTATAATAATATTATACCAAAATAAAAGATACTTTAGAAGTCAGTAGAAAAATAATAAAAGAATGAACGAAGAAGTAAGCAAACAAACAGCAGTATGAAATAATACAAATACAATATGTAAAGGAATAAATTTCCTATAATAATGTAAATGGGATGGGCAATCTAGTTTCGAAAGAGATTTGAAGAGAAAAAATAAATTTATTAACATAATTTTAGCAAAATCACAAACTATAATAAACACAACTCAAAAGTTTGAAAATAAGTACATCAAATCATAATGCTAATAATTTTTATTAAAAATTATTATTACTTTTTTTCTTTCACTCTTTAGTAAATTTTAAATTTATCAAAACCATGCAGCTGCTATTTTATATTGTGAAAATGCTGTTAAAAGATTAATAATATAAATGTTGACCCTTTATAATAGAAATCATAACCCTTTTTTGAAATATACAATAAATAAACGTTTCCTACAAGCAGGAGTTAACTAAAAGTAATCATTGATAAATGAAATTTGCAAGGGCGCCAAGAAATTTGGAGAACAGCCTTACATTTCAAAAAATCCGAATTAATAAAAAAGTATCTCATATTTTATACCAATTTAATGAAAAATGATTTAGTTAAAATTATATTTGTATTATATTATAACCATATTCTTATCTGTACATCATAATGGTCAATTTTGTTTAACAATAAAAACTGTAAAGTTCAAAGGCCATTTCTTACCGTGTTACTGCCCTGTTAAACCCTCAAAAAGCACTTTAGATTTAATACATGAATTATATGACTGACTGAATGTTTGAACATGTATTTATATATGTATTTGTATCTTTTTGGTGTATATTATTTTGTATATGTATGTGTTAAAGAGTGTGCTTGTATTATTGAGAAGATAGCGGACTTAAAATTCAATTTTTCTCTACTTTTTTTAGTTCATTTCATTTTCATTTTATAATACATAAGCTTATTGTCAACTAAAGCTTGACGATAACAATGACACCAAAATGAGAATGGTGTCCTTGCTGATGGTATTGGGGTGTCACATAGTGACAGTCATACAACTAGTAGACACAAAACAAAGTTATAACGAAACGAGTATATTGATCCCTTGTTGGATGTATTTCTATATTCCTTTATATACGTTAGTATTGGTGTATGTAGTATCATTCGCCTTTTTTTTTTTTTTTGAATTGAAATTCATGTATTCCATAAAATATTCGCTTTTTTCAATCCGATCTGCTATAGTATCATTTCTGTTACCATATTTTTGGATTTTTTATTTCAACATTTAAATTTTTTCTATAAGGATACTGTTTTGTATTTGTATGTATATGAGTGTGAGTAAGTATTTGAGTATAAAGGAAAACGAACATACATATTATTCAATATAAGTATATTGGTTTATTGGTCAAGCTGTTGACTGTGGATAAAGTGGTTTAAGTCACAATTGCAATAAATTCAATGATGGTCGTCAATGTTGTATTTGATGCTGTCGTCGTAGCAGTAGTACTATTTTCAAACATTTATTTAACCATCGGTCCTACATTAAAGATATGAAGTGTATATGATCTCAATACAATTGGCCAATTCAGTTTGATGAGCACAAAAAAGACATATTTTTTAACACCATTTGGTCGTTGATAAAATACAATAATAAAATCTTAAGTTAAGTCGTAATCTATAAAATATTCCAGACTACAAAATAAATATAAATACAAAACTTTATTTTTAAGAAAAAAAGACAAAAGAAAGCTTTATACCCAACTCCTTTTGAAAAGTTTCTTTTTTTATTAAATTTATTTGAAATTTCTGTGAAATCTATTTACTTTTTAATTCAAAATATTCCCTCACAATTTTCAATATATAAATTTTCAATTTTTCTTTTCTATGAGTGAATTTAAGTATGTATTTAGATTTTTGATTGAAATATTTATTTTATACAAAAACCCTTGATATTATTTGTTTCCTTTGCCATAACCTTTTAAATGTTAATGATTGTTGTTGTTTATCCTTTTATTGTCCTTTTCTATATTCAATAATAATGTCACATCTTAATCCTAATTGTGGGTTGAATTGTATTTTATTTTATTAGAATTTTGCTATTTTATCCCTAAATAGCTTAATTTGTGCAATCATATGTGTACGATTATCTGGTACTTAAATAATAATATAAAGTCAAGTCTTGGGCTTCTATAAATTTGTAAATGTTTGTTGATGATAATGAAAAAATGTGTAGTATTTTAATTATATGGCAACAAAATGAAAAATTGGTTGAGAAATTTTAGTGCTAAAAATAATGTATATATATGCTGTTACAACTGACTGAGTAATAATAATTTCAGTGGATTTTTACCTATTGCGATAGTATTAAAAATTTATTACTGTTCTAGCGATATGTATTGTATATAGTTTAAATTTTCGATTTATTAGATTTATTTGGGCCTGATGTTTATGTAAAACAGAATTTATTTTTAAAAGCACAATTTGATTGTAGAATCTTAAATTTTTCATAAAAATACCAAAATTTTTACTCTGCTCTACAGGATATCAAATAAATATTTGTAAATATTATTGTAAGAATATTTTATATTTCTCCAGCTAAATTCAATGTTCAACCACCAAACAAACCTATTTGTACAAATCTATTATATATAAAACCCAAATATTTTTAAGTATCATCTTCGTTAACCCAGTTTCATTAAACCGCAATTTTTGTGTGTATGTATAAGTGTAGTTCGAAAAAAGTTCTATTTATATTTTGCTTTGCAGTTTGTTTTTCTTTTCATAAATATATTTTTTTATTTTATTTGAATAAAAGGAAACATTGAATAGAAACTAAACTTTAAAAATCATCTAAGCATTATGACATGACAAATAAAATGTAAAATCAGAAACATTATTATGATAAAATAAAAAAATATATGTAATATGTTATATGATAAATTATATATATTTTTGAAATACAAAAAAAAAAAATACTTTTTTTTATAAAAATAAATTTAAGTTTATTTAGGTATCTTAAAAGGTAACTATTATAGATGGTAATGCAGATTTTAAAGTAATAAACTAAGAGTAAGGATAAGAAGTGTTACTTTTAATTTTTAATTAATATTAGGGATTTTCTTGTCTTTTTAGTTTTTTAGGGAAAGTCTAGTTTTGCACTTTAAAAATTAAAGTAATGACGATACTCCTTGTACCCTATAGCACTGTATTATTCCTATTATGGATCAAAAAATGTTACATGCATAAATGTTAATAAAAATGAAACCACTAAACTCATTATCAGAGTAGGAAAAAACTCGAAGCAAAATCCCTATTTGCAAATGTAAAAGTAAAAAAATGTGCACATACAAAAAATCTTGTGTAATAAAACTTGCTACACAAGGACTTCAAAACAAGTTGTGCGAATTATTCAGTATAAAATTATTTTTCTGATTTTTCTCTTTATTTGGACTTTTATCTTTTTGATTTAATTAATTTAATTTTAAATCAAAAAAATTATAACAAAATTTTTAGATTTAAAATTAAACTCTTTGAACGACTCGATAATTTGAAGAATAAAAAAAGAAGATATATTTTTAATAACTTAATCAATAATGATAAAATTTTAAATCCTTTTCGAATTTTTTCATTAAAGTTTTTGGTGATTCCCACCAATTTGCTCAAACAGACCTATTTCTAATTTTAGGTCCTTAACTTTTCATCAATATTTTTTCGAGCGCTACGTCATCCATTATGCAGCATGGATATTTTTTTAGAAAATGTGACTTCAATTTTAAATATAACTGACCTGTTTTATGAATGAAACTCGATAAAAAATCAAACAAGACTTGGGATAAAATAATAATGATAAACACACGTTAAGATATTTAAGATTTCTACAATAATTTAAAACTTTATTATTGAGATATACTGTAGACTATTTTAAGGTGAAGTAAAATTGGCAAATATTTGCTTTTTTCTTGATATTTTATCAAGAAAGAAATATTACATCTTCTTTTCTTAATATTTCTTTGGAGTTTGTAAGAACATTTAATTAATTTACCTCCTGCACCTGAAACATTTCTTAAATGAGTTTGTGTTTTCTTTTGTAGAACCCCAAAAGTTATTTTTCCCTCTTATTTCCTACAATTTCCTAAAAACCAAATTTTGTCACTGTTATTTTTACTTCTTTTATTATGCAGACTTATAAGCAATCAATCAATATTCATGAAGTGAATGAGAAAAATATTTTTAGAAAATAAAAACCCACAACGTTAACATTATAAGAAAAGGAAGGATAAGAGTTTTTTTTATAAAATTAAAGCTACAAAAAATATAAAAATGTAAAAAAATAAAACAAGGGGCATTGAAAAATAAGTTAATTTATTGAGTTTGCATTTAACCTTTGCAAGAACACCAGATACGGCACACATTATGAATTTCCAATTAATTTGTTTAGTTTTGAAAAGGAAAATAACTTTATTTTTTATTTGATTCTATATCTTTAATATTGAATAAGTGTCTAAAAATTCTAAACGAATTTTATATAAATTTTATTTAAAATGTCATTGTAGGTCCATTAGTGTATATGTTCATGTCAAATTCCTTCTAACTCCGAGATTTTACCAATGCCAAAATCTACCCTCACTATATTTTTGACTCTAACATGTGTTCTACTGATCCGATTTTAATAGGATGTTTTATTTGAATATAATTAAAAAGAAATATGCTTTCTTATGTTATACATTTATCACTTATATTGGTGAAAAATATATAAAATAAATGAAATTATTACATATTAATATTCTAAAAAATATGTACGTTATATTCATATTAAATCGTTTAATTTTACATAAAATGTGTATCTTGACTTCTTTTGATAAAAAATATGTTATCATTTTATCAAATATTTAATTAAAAAACCAAGCCTTAAATTATAAACATGATCACGTATACTTAATATAGTAGACTAAAATGACCGCCAACTATTAAGTATACGTCCAATGTAAGTATTCAAAACATAAATAAATTTCTAGCAACTTACTAATTTCATTAAAAATTATATTATTTTTCAATGTTCAATTAAAATTTTCATTTAAAATCTTAAATAGACACAAGGGTGCGTATACTTATTATAATTGACTGATGTCACTGCCAATAATATACGTGTAAGTATACGCCTAAAGTAAAAATCCTGTGAAATAAAATAAAATTCTTAAAATTTTGTGCTGCGAAATAAAACTATTAAGATATTTGCATAATAAGTCATTTTAAATAACTTGTGAGTCTAGACTTATAAATCATGTATTTTGACAAAATTTCATAAGATCGCTGTTTGAAGAGCATTTGATTTTATATAATTAAAATAATATTAACAAAATTAAACTATTACGAGTGTACATTAGACTCTAAAATATCCTACCACTTTTCGTAGGTTCATTAAATTATTAACCGACGCAAGTAGATGTTTAAACTATGGTTTCTTTATTAAATAAATTTCTTCTTTAAAATAAATTTCCCGTATAATAGATTCAAATGTATATAATGTATTCCATAAAAAATAAGTCTTCAAATTTGCGGAGGGATTTAATTTTAAGTTTTTTGTATCATATTTGTATTTATATGACTCTTATATCATCTGAAGTGATTTTCGGAAGTTGAGGTTTTGTGGAAGTTGTTATATACTGATCCAAGTAATATTCAAAACAATACTTTTCCGAATACAATCACAATATTAAAAAATTTTGAGATTTAGGTACTTTTTATTTTAGATAAATTTAAAGAAATGAATAAAATATTTAAGCCATCATATCTCTTTTTTAAATTTGTTATATATTTTGCTTAAACTTAAATTCCATAATAAAAACCTTTTATACTTTATGGTCAAATAACGATTTTTTAAAATGCTTAAAATTTCCTTTTTTATATCGCAATTGTATATATTTATTATTTTTATATATTCCTATACAGCCAAGATTTTGTAGTTTTCTTATAAAACTTTCAACTCAGGCATTTTTCTCCTCTTTATCTCTCTCATCCAGGATTTATTCCTATTTTCAACGAAACAAATTTTATTTGTTGGGAATTTCTGTTTTTTTTTTTCATAAAAATATATGTATGTATTTACATAAATATGAAAATAAGTAAACAAATTCTTTTATTTTGCTTTTTTCCTACAAATATTTCATTTTTTTTCATAAATCTTTTTACCATATTTTTGTTCTTCTACTTGTGCTGTTAGGTTTTGTCTACTAGAATCTTTATTTATCTTTTTATTATTTGTGGTTTAGTATCTTGCAGTGGAATGTACAAATTTGCTTAACAAAATATGATAAAAATCTGAAGTAGATTTGCATTTTTCTTATACAAAATGAACTTTTTTTGTGGTATTCTAGATGTTTAGTGTTGTATATTGCCTAGTAAGTGGAAATAAAATCTTCAGATAACAGATGTTTATGATACTTTTTTTATATAAATGTTTATTTGGAATTTGATAAATATCTTAAAATGATAAAACATATATTTGTTTAAAGATATGAACAGTACTAGTTAAAAGCTGACATACATTATGAATACAACATTAAAAATAATATTTAAAAATATACATAATCCTCATTTTTGTTATGTGTTATATAATTATTGATCAAAAATGTAAAACTTTAATATTTTTCATGTAATTTTGTAATCATCAATATAACGTAAACTAAAATCCTGTGTGAATATTTAAAGGTAAACTCTTTTTAAATCTACATTTAATTTTATTTCCTACTCACTCTCATATGTGTTTAACTTTTTTGTTAAGGCGGGGGAAATGAACAAAAAGTACCTAAATAAAATCAGTGAAAAAAGTTTTTGTTGAATGATGATACAACAAAAAAAGTGGCATAAGGACTTTTTCGTCTCCCTTTTTACTTCTTCTTTTTGAATAAAGAAATTTACCCGAAGTATTTACAACAACTAAGAAAAAAACGTCTCGAGCAGCATAATGTCAACAAGCTAAGCAATCAAATTTAACAAAAGCTAAAAAAGAGAAAAACATATTCTTCGGTAGAGAAAAATTTAGGCAAAAAAATGAAATGTTGTCAACACCCACAATAACAACAAACAGCAACAATAAAAAATATGTAAATAGAATAACAGGAAACTCGAAACTAAGACTGTCAAGTGGTTTAATATATATCAAAATTCCACAACAACGAAAAGAAGGCTGTTTGGAAAAATATAAAACATGGAGAAAAGGTTTATTAAAAATGTGTTGATCTTTAATAACAAATACCGAAGAAAATGATTGTAAACATCGCTTTAAGAATTTATTGCTAGATATGTTATCGCATCAGTTAATTTGTTGCCTGATATAAATATATTAAATATAAAACAAATAAATATATATTTTTATAATCAAAACTATTTACTAAGAAGTAATGCGTATATTTAAAATTTATGTAATAATTATACGCCTTAAATACAAGAAATTGTTTAGGAGAAACTGATAAACTTATGGGTAAAAATACTTAGTTCTGGCATGCAATTTATCTCTGTTTTTTGAGCTGACTTGAGCTGGGTAGTAGCAGTCGGATGGAAAATTGGAGTTACATTTACATAATGTCAAAGTTTAATATTACTTATAAAATATTTAGTTAAAGGAAAAAATTAAGTTTATTAGTATATCATCTCTATGCTGGAAGGAGTCTCTATGTAAAAATTTGCAACGAAAAGTTTATTATCACATTTAAAACCCCCAAAAAAATTTTACAATCTTAACTGGTTTTGGATTTACATTGAAGTACTAATACAACGTTTTGAAACAATACATAAGCTAAAGTATTCGTAAAATATTTATTAAAATAATAAACTTATAGTAAAATAGTAATGTTTTTGTCCCTCCTTCATATACATTTTTTTATTTCTGGAAAAAGAAATAAGATTTTTTATTTAAAATTTCTAATGGAAGATTTTTCTTATCTAGCTAAACTGTAAAAAATGCCACTCTAAATAAAATGGAAAGAAATCATAATTTAATGATTTGAGAAGGTAAAAACCCTAATGTATAATACAGTCTGAAAAATGTATTAAAATTATAAATTAACAAATAGTGTAAAAAACAGTGGTTAGTTACAAAAATTTATTTAAAATTCACACTCTTTGAGAAGTCCATATAAAATTTATACTCTCTTGCATATCATGTATCGTTTGAAGCTTTTCGATATATCATTCTTTTTTTAGTATGGTTGCACTAATTAAATCACAATTCTTATGCTCCTGATTTAATAGGAATGATTTTACAAACATAAATTTGTTTTTATATCATTTTCGTTGTAATATCATTTTTGATATTCCACTTGTAAACTTCGTAATATTATATGCTTAAACTGTGTAACGAGTGAAATAAATCCTAAAAAACTTAACCCAATTTTCCAGATGCATTTCACTTTCACAAGCCAAAACCTAGATGCAAAATCAGAATATATTTAGACATGCACGTAAATATTTTTTAATATATAATTGTAAATCTACCTATTCGTTACTACAATTTAATTTAAAACTTTTGTATGCTCCGTGCTCAGTCTGTCAACCATTTCAAAAATTATAACATATTTAAAAAAATAATACGCATACATAAATAGACATTTATATGAATGCACATGTAACAACCATATATTTTATATGAATACATGCATACACACGTGTATTTTGTTTTAAAAGAGATACAAATATATATACACATATATACAAGTACCTTCATATGCAGTTTTTTCACCCTCTCTTTAGGGTTTACTTATGTATATTTCCAAGTTTAAAAATATTGTTGCTTTTTTCTCTTGTGCATAATGACTCCCATTACACTTTAATTAAGCATGTGTTTTATGTATGTGTTGTATTCTGGTTTATGTTTGTGGATGTGTAAACAATATATATTGTAAGTATATGTGTGTATACCTCACATAAAGATACTTGATGGTTTGCTATAATTTAAGTTGCAAAATATTTAAGTATCGTATCCACGAAACATACGTAAGTAAGAATGTTCCTTTTTTTCGTTTTGCTATTTTAAGTTAAACATCCGTCGCAAGTGTTGTACAGAAACTAAATGTAAATATTTACCTAGGGCTATAAGTATGTGTGTGAAAACTTCATTTTAATTAAATAAGATAGTTAACTATAAAAATGATATCTTCAAAATTTCCTAGAGGGAAAAATAATTAAAAAAATAATAATCAGATGAAAAACATTTAGAAGTAAGAGCTTTCGTGATGCATTTTTATAACTTTCTTTTTAATAATTAAAAATGTGATCGTTGTGTACATTATAAGTAATTTATTTTAATTTTAGACATTCAACCAGTGTGAATAATTTGTTTGATAAGATTTTATTAATTATTTACTGTTATTTTTTTTAAATTATTCAAACACCCCTGATACCATTCTCATTTCCCTTTTATGTTCATTAATTAACATTTTCACACTTAAATTTTTTTATTTTGTTGTTATGTTTTGAACTTTTTGACCTTAATTTTCTACTCATTAAACATATTTTCTAACCCAACAAGTACACTTTTCTTTTTTTTTACAAAAAATTATTTAAATTTATACGTATCTTTTCTTGCCTTAATTTTGTTCTTTCAGAAAAATACTATTTAAACTTTTCGTTTTATGTAAACAAACACCTTAATTTTTCAAGAAACGGAAAAATTAAAACAAAAAATATATAAAAACGAAACATGTCTTCTACTGCCACATTTTTATGTAATTAACACACTTAAGGGAACTTTAACACTTAAAATAATACTTTTGTATAAACTTAATTTATTCTAGGGATATTAATCCCGTAATTCCGATCCCGAAAATCTCGCGATTTTTCAGGATTAATAATCTTGAATCCCGGGAGTTTTTGGGTCTCGAGGCAGAATGTTAATAGTTATTATCCGTTTCGTTCCAGTGTTAGAAATTTAATCAGTTAAAATTCATTTTTTAAAAATTATATTTATATATGAAAAACACAAGACTTCACTAAAGATTTTTATATAAATGTTTAGTCTGATAAAAAATAGAAGAGAAAATCTCAAAAAAATCCCGGGATCCTGAAAATTCCTTAATTCAAAAAAATCCCATAATATGTAAAAAACCCGAACCCCGGAATTAAAAAAAAACAGTGCCGTTTGGTATCCATAGTAGATACCATGTACTAGAAGCAATTATCAACAATTAACATCAACATATAATTTAAAAGTTTCTATGACGTGCAATAAAATCACTTAAAAAATTTATGCGCCAATGAGGAAAATTTTCATAAATTAATTTACTTATTAGGGGTATTTTCTTACACATTAAGGAAAAATATTTATCAAACCCTTTTTATTGTAAATTTCAACAAAAGAGCTATTAATAAAGATTTGACTTTTAATTTTCATACGCCCTTTAAAAACATACGCACCTTCACTTTTATTATGGTAATTTAAGTTTTATTTATGTTTTTCTTCTTTCTACGTCATACTGAATCTTTTCACTTAAGTTTCTATAAAAAGTTATCTATTAGAAAATTTAAATATTAATAGGAAATTGGTTTTAATATATGTACACACATATTTTATATAAATTGATTAAAAAACTTCAATAATATCGATAAAAATTAAGATAAATAATTAGAAATTAAAATCTATTTTATTTGCCTGCAAATATTTACTTTGTCAAATTAATTAAATGAGAATATTGCAAAACCATTTATTAAATGAATTTAAAAAATATTTATCTTTATTTTGATTAAACAGCTTCATTTTTTTAATTAAAACTATAAATTGCTTTTTATTATGCATATTATTAAACGTTTTTGCTTAATAAAAATATTTTAAATTATTTTCACAAAAATAATAATTATAAATAAAAATAAAAAACCCTCCGAAAGCTATTTATGAAACGAAATTAAAATTTGTTTATTTTTTGCATTTATTTTTCATATACATACATTCATACATACATACATACATACATACATACATACATACATACATACATACATACATACATATCTACATGGAATTGTCTATATTTTGATTAAAACATCAATTTATTAAAATGATTAAATAACATCAACATAAATAGCTTTAATAAAAATCATAATGAAAATAAATAATATTAATACTTCTATATTTTAATGGTCTATAATATTTTTTTCATATCAGACAAAAAAACAATCGAATAAATTGAAACTAAACATGCTTAAAATAATAAAAAGTTTGCAATTTGATACCAGTTATAAATTGCGCAATATAAATAAATCTGCAATAAAAAAATTCAATTTATAATATTTTCGCTTTTTATGAAAAGACACTAATCGGTTTTATTAGAAACTGCAATCGAAACAGAAGCGTATGAGTTATATAAAATTGATTAAGTGTACGCAAGATAAAAACTGGCATTGAATGAGATTATTTAATAAAATATAACAAAAATATTTGAACAGATATAATTAACTTTTAAAGAAAATCTTAAAAATTCCGTTATAAAGGAAACGATATTTGTTTGTTTTAAAATCAAGCTGATAAAAAACTTATTTGTTTAAATTCCTATACATCGGCTGAAGAGAATTTCTATTATTGTCAATTCTCCAGTTATCTTCCGCGATTGTGGCTATGTACTTAATAGATCTATGTTATTTAATATAGTTTATCAATTTTCATTTCAGATATTAATGTAAGCTGATGAATCCTTAAACCTTTAAAAAATGCACCTCATGATTTCTTAGAGAATATTTTAGATCGATTTAAACATAATGACAAAAAACAATAAAATATTTGCACTTTTAAAAGCAGTCAATCAATTTTATCAGCCAATCGTGTGATTTATATAAAATCCATTATATACGCATCAGTAACAATTGTATATAATCAAATTTAAAGTAATTAATAATAAATGAAAATATTTAATAAATTCAAACAAAAGCTCGTAAGAATGCAATGATACACCCCAATAACATAAAACTGGTATGAACATTAAAAAAGTTTGATATAATCATATATTGTGAATCATAAAATTTAACATATTTTTGACTATAATCATTTTCTTACTTATCCGATTTTTTCAATATAAATGAGTTGCATAAGATTTTTCTCTGAATTTCGAGGGTGACTCAGATATCGGTCTATAATTTCTTAATTACTAATGTTTTAAATTGACAAACTATATATATTCTCTATTCACGTTTCGGCATTTTACATGATATGATAAATGTTATAAAGAGGGTACTTCACCACTTGTGGTGATGGAGGACAAAATAATGTTTATTATTCATTCACGCTTACCTTTGGACCTATTATCTTGGAATAAGTATTGAAATCAAGTGCAGTTGTAGTATATATCGAAATAATGAGCTGGGTTCACACAGTTTTTTACAACATTTCTTATTCTAACATTCTTTTTCGTATTCATATCTTTTGTTATTAATATTAAAAGCGATAAGCTTTCACTTTTTCCTACTTTCTCAAGTTTTATTAGTATCTTTAAGTCTACTTAACCAACTTTCAAATTTGTATTATTACTTTGCCACATTTTATCACAATGGAGATCAAACTTTTCGCTTACTTTAATTGTTTCCTTTCTTTTACTAAATACAGATAAGGAATAATTATCTTAAATATATCCCAGATTTAAGAGCAAAAATTGCTAATGGAATTTACCTAAACATAATGATTCTCCTAAATTTACAAAATATATTTATAAACTTAAACTCAATTCGGATTTAAAGATTTTCTTTTCCAAATTATGAAATCAACTTTAAATATTTATTTTTTTCTCCAATTTAAATTCAATATTAAAAATTCAAAATAAACTAATACTGTGATATCTAGAAAATAAATTTATTGATAAAATATCAAAATTAAAATATTTTAAATGATTTTAACATTTAAATTTTTATTATTTTAAAAATTTTAAAATATCAAACTTTTTACATCTCAGAATTCAAACACTTACAGAATTTTTTCCATAATTAGTGGTAAATTTCAGATGACAACGAAAATAAATTATTATGACTTAGATAATTGTAATATAAATTATTTTAAAAATTACATAATATTTTTAAATATTTAATACTTAAACTTACCGAAATTTAATTTGACACGATTAGGAAATAAATTACCAGTTATTTAATATACAAATGCACATATATAGACATTTTTAATCATTAAAGTTGATGTCATTAACAGCCAAACCAAAAAATGTATAATACTTTTTTTATTAAAAGTACAATAAAGACTGTTGTGCTTTTGTTGTTAATTTTATTTTATGATGGTGCTTAAATAAAATTTTATTTAATACATTTTTTTAATGGGAAACATAATCATGACTGTAATTATTTGCACCTTTTACACTTACGTTAAAAACGCAAAAATGAAAACAATAACAGTAGTGTATCAGAGGATAAAAAAGGAAAACGAATGAAATGAAAATGAAATAATAAATGGAAAACGTACGTAAATTGACCGTTACCACTATAACCGCAAAGACCACAAAACCATTAAAGCCACATGTGGGCACACATACATAAATTCTCAAACAACAACTGAAATTAGGTTAAGAATGAGTTTCATATTTGTTTTTGTTTAACAATTAATTTTAATTTAATTATGAATGCTTTATTTTCAATTTACAACATACACATTTATATTGCAAATTAAAGTTTAAACTAAAACTTTTCAATTATTTGCCAACAAATAATTCAGTTTAATAAACGCCTACGCCCGTTTCTCTTATTTAATGTTATTTTGCTATTTTTATAATTGTTACTTTTTCTAGAGCAATTCTGTTGCGATTTTTTTTAAATAATAATTTGCGCTAATATATTTGGCTATAATACGTTCTACGTTATCAAACAAACTGATTTTGCTCTTTTGTAGCCCATGACCAGACCATATACAATGTTATACAATCAAACATAACTGGCTAAAAGGAGCCAAATTCCTTTACTTTCTCTCTCTCCCTTTCTAACTCTCTCTTTCATAACTCTAAAATAAATGTTGTACTAAAAATGTTTTGCTCTTTAAAAAATGAAACATTTTTTGGTATTTCAAACAAAAATTCCTTTAGGGCGCATGATCGGTTTTTCAAATTTGGTACTTAGCGAGATGCAGTTACTCTCTTTGTATATATTTCTTAGTTTTGGATGGAATTTGGTGGAATGAAACCTCATTTATGGATTGTTGATTTTTTAAGTGTTATAGGTCATGAGTTTTTATTTGTTTCTCATATTTTACGAATATATCTTTCACATAGTTTTCCCCATTTCCCCCTAATAGCATAATAGCTTCATGTACTATCTTATATTAAATTCTTATTACTGAAGTTGTTTTGCTTTTTTGTTTTGTATTTCTTTTGGTTTTATATAATTTTCCTTTCAATGTTATTGTGTATTTTATTTGTCTGTCTTTTTATCCTCCTCCGCAATGAACATCATTGTTATCGTCATCGGTTTCTTTTGTTTTTTTATTTTTATTTTTCCTTCTTGTTTTTGTAGTTGGTTTCAATGTCTTTCTTTATATTTATCATTCAAATAGTGAAATATAAACTGAAGTATGAAATGAACTTTTTAAGAAATATTCAGTGTCAAAGGTCAGTTGGAGTTTTTATACTGATTTAAGAGAAAATCATTTCTCAAGCTTAAAATTATATATGAAGACTAAAAAATAAGAAAAGTATTACATAATTTTTAAGTAATGTATTATAAATTACACAAAATGTATTAAAGATATAACTAATCATTATTTTATTTTTTAATAAAATAATGTTTAGTTATTTAGTTATAATTTGCAAAATAATAATTATTTTAGTTTTCTGTTACAATTCTCATTTTTTATAATTATTACATAATTTGTATGCAATTTTAGAATATTTGCATTATCTTCTGTAATCCAAACAGCTGAGTTATATCCAGAAGTATTCAGTTACTAAGTCATCTAAAATTTATTATAATTCCCAATACTTGAATTTTATAGGAATTTGATATAAAGATATATAAAAATATTTAACATGAATGCTATCAACAGTGGGGGGTTTTAAATTAACAGCAACTAAATGTAAAGTAAATCACACCTTTTTCTATATAAGTTTTTATGTTTATTTAAAAAAAATGTAAATAAAAAAAAACCAAACAAGCAAACAATCTAGAAACTTGCATCCTACTTTTAATTTAAAGAAAGTATTTTAACATGAAGCAACTCAACTTAACAGCATCTAACATTAAAGAGGAAGCAATTTTACATACTGATTTAATTTTTTTTACTTGATTCCTGCTATAATAGTAGTGGTTTCCTAATGGTATGAGTGAGTATCAGGATGTGTGTTTAACTAACTGTTACTTTGTTTCTTTTAGCTTTACTTCCGTTTTAATACATTCATCAACGTCGCAACATATTTGCTGAGAATGTGATTTTTCTTTTCTATCTCCTCTTAGTTTTTTTGCACATTCTTTTTATCATCCATTTATTACAGTGTAAATTTTTTTCATTTTCATGTTTGGAGGGTGTCTTGCAATTTTTCATTTAATTTTTTTGTATTATTTTGCAAATAAAAATTTCCACCGGATATAAGCGGAAATTCAATTAATAATTTTTTTCTTCATGTTTGAAATAAAATAATTTAAAATTTTCAAGATTCTTTTCAGTTACATACAGAAACATTTGTATATTACAATTTAGCTTTAAATATTTATACTTATTTTGTATAGTTAGTAAGTATTGTAACGATTGTTTTTTTGAATAGAGAAAATACTATTGACTATACTAACATAACGTTTTCAATTAACTCATTAAGTTCTTCCAAAGTGTAATAATATTTTTCTCAGTTTATGATTTCTACCTTTTTTTAAATTTATACATGATGTAAGGGAATGGGTATGTCAATTTTCGAAAATTTTGAGTAAAGTGTATCTGGTATCAGATAATATTTACATTAAGTAAATATTCACAAGACCTTAAAATTTGTTAACATTTAGTTGGACATTATTTGAACCGATTTTTTGACATTCACTATTAGAGTTAAAACTTAATTTGTATAAGTCAGCTTGCAGCAACACATAAAAAATTTTCATATTTTTAAAAACGCAAATTCTTACTTGGTATTTCTGCAAATTTGAAATCGGTAAGCCGTTATATCGAATCTCAATGGGCAATGCATTGGAAATTTAAGCGTTTATTTTTAAATAACTCCAATCTTCTTTTGTGAACACTTAAAAATAATTCGCTTGCCAAGATATTTACTTAACACAAGATCGTCCCAAATTCAGTGATTTGGAGAGAATTTTTAGACTTTCCTACTTGCAATTAGCGTTTACTATAATTCTCAGAAATACAAAAGTCGCTATTTGAAAGAATAAATATAATTTAAGATATTTTCAATGTATCAAATTTTCGTTTTATTTTAAAAATCAGTACACACAGTTATTATATTCACGAGTTACATTATACTAAAATTCCGTAAAATACATTATAAAATAATAAAATAGATTTCTATTATATATAATATATATATATTTTTCATAATATATAATATAATATATATATTATATATATATATATATATATATATTAATATATATATATTATATATATATATATATATATATATATATATATATATATAATATATTTTTTTTTTTTTTTTTTAACAGCGAAACCAACGAAAATAACAATCCAGTTTATCCAAATAAAGTTCATATTCAAAATACAATATTTTAATGAAATAAAAATTAAATTTTTATAATTCTGCATAACCCCACAAATAGCCATACAATTTTATTTGGAGCTACAACAACAAAAACAGTATCACTGAAAAATCTCTATTTATAACAAAAAAATAAACTTTTTCTGTTACTTAAGCCCTAGTATACCTTCGTGGGTATTAGCGTTCTAATCTTTTTATTTCCACATGAATATATTTTTATTAAATATTTTCTGTTTGTACCGTCTAAAAAAGTGAAATGAAAATTATGATTTACTTCCCACTAACTTCTCGGAACGTTTTATTTTACATTTTACTTTTCTACTTACGCAGAAAAATATGCAACAACAACAAAAAACCAAAAAAAATCTCATATAATTCTTATTTTCCCACAATAAATTTATTATAGAGAATAATAGTGGAGCAGTATAAAGAAAACAACAAAAAATGGAAATCAGAAATTTGCTAAACAAATACGGTGGGGGGAAAAACAACATAATAGGAAGCAGCTACCAAAAAATAAAAACAATATTTATAAAATGTTCATTTTTTTAATAAACAAAAAAAAAAAAAAATAAGATGTATAAAAATCCCTTAGTAAAGCTGGTATTGTAACCGATTGTGCCTAAAACCATGCAAATTAAATTTAATGGAAAATTTATTGCGTTATATATGGCACATTGTATACACATTTAAGTTAACGAGAAAGCGAGATTCTGGATTTTCTACTTACATACAGTGGAACATAAAAAATACTTTATTAAAATATTTTATGATTTTATGGGAAATTACTATTTTCCCAGTTTTATTATTCTTATCTTTCTAATGCTTTTTGCTACTGATAAATATTTCAAAATATATGTTTCTACTAATACTTTTCACTCTGTGTATTTTTATTATGATTATTTTTTTAAAGGATGGTCTATGGTCTTTATTTAATATTTACATAAATATGTTATACGTATTTGTTGTATTTATTTGGTTGGCATAAATAATTTCGACATTTTATTTTTTGTATTTTTCAGTTTATTTTTATTTTTATAACAATATTTTTTTTTATTATAAGAATTTTTTGAAATTATTTTTACTGTTAAAATTAAAGTAATAGAACAATCAACGTTAATTTATTAATAATTTCGTTGCATTTTCACATTAATTTTCATGCAAAACAAATTTTGCACAAACAAATCAAATCAATATTAAAAATTAATAATTAGTGGATCAAAGTGCACGTAACTGTCACTTATTTCTCTATTAAAATGTCTACTTATTTAAAGCTACGACAAAAAAAATTACCTAAAATTGTATTTTATTAAAATAGCTATTTACTTTTACATACACTAGTTCACATTTTTATTAACGCATAATTAATTTTATTATTGTACAAATTAAATTATTATTTCATTTAAAAAGTAAATCCTGTGGAATTTTCTGAGAAGAGCTCTTCAATTTAATCAAAAATCGTGAGATTTTTAATTATTTTCATTGTATTAATTAATCGATTGATCAGATATTTTTGACTAAATTTATAAAATGTTTAATATTGAATACACAAATATAGTGAAGAGAGCAATTTCAATAAATAAGAAATATTTTTTTTAACTTGTTTCTAGAATTCATATAAAATTGTTAATTAGAATTTCTTTTTTATTTTTTGTTTTTATGTTTATTCTGTGTTTATGTTAAAAAAGTGGACTGAGTTAAAAAAACGGAATACATCATATGAAACGTAAAACGTAGCTTAAATTTCGAAAAGTTCATTTTCCTACTGTTTGTATTATAATTTTCAAGGAAATAGAAATGTATTTTTATTGCCATTTTTGTATAATAAGAGTTTTCATTAATTTATTTAAAACTCCACTTTCGATCATAATAGAATTCTATGTAAGCTTAACATATAGTACACGGATCTCATTCGAGATCATATTATACCAATAGTAAGAATATAAATCCAGACTTACTTATTTTCAATACCATCAAATCATTCTATTGTATTAAATGTATAGATTATTTACTGCGTTAATGGTATATTTTATTGACATTATCAACAATATATTATGATTGCTAATTTAAGGAAAACAATTAGTATTAGTAGTAAACGTTTGTTTCATAAATAATGAATATTATGTATTAATGTGATATAAAAATTCGACATTGCTTTTTGTTAAAAGAAACAAATAAATTGAAGAATTCAAAAATGCCTTTATAACAACATGTACTAGTGTATTATATAGAAAAATACATTATATAAATGTAAATTTAATTTCACATACATATATATTTGTAAATATATGTAAATGTGAATAATACTCGATTTAAGTAACATTTACAATGTTTTATTCAATGACATAACAGACAGTTTTTGGCTAACCAAATGTACAAATGTCTGCCAAGGCTTTAAGCAATATTACAATAATAACAACAAACAGAAAGACAACTAAATACTCGGAGACACAACGATAAAACAGAAGAGAAATTCATATAAATAAACAGCAGGCAGCCGACTAGTGTCAGTATTAGTTAAACAACAAATATGGTTTAAAAACTAAAACAAAACTAATAAAACACAAAATATAATAAATATTGGGGGTATTTAAAAATACTAATATACTCTAAATATTAAATTAAATAGAAAAATTAATAATAAAATTATTTTAATTATTTTAATTATTTAAGGCTTCAAATGCAGGATTAGGACAAATTCATTAATTTAATATATATTTTTTTTCTACATTTAATTTATATGTGGGGTCACAATATTATTTTATACCTTGTACACAAAAAAATGCAATAAAAACAAATACTAAAAAATGCAAATAAAACTCTATAGAGAATGGACAAAAAAAAACGTATAAAACCGGAAGTCTAGGTTAAAGGCACTAAGACACAAAAAATACGACAAAAATATGAACTTAAATATATAAAACTAGACAAGACATTACAAAACAACGTTGTATTGAGTTGAAAAAGAAAATACATGATAATTTTTTTTTTTTTTTTTTTTCATTTCATTTGTTTTCTTTTTTGCATTATGACCAATGTTGTGGGCGGATTTATGGTTGGTAATAAATGTCTTTTGTATTACACTAAATTAACAGGAGTCACAGAAATGCAATAGAAATGAAAAAATGTGAGTGAAATTATACAAAGCATAAAACGAAAAAAAATTTAACTAAAACAGGAAGTTAAATATAAATGGTTTTCAAATTAGATACAACATTTTTTTCACTCCTCTTGTTAGATTATTAAGGGGAAATTGTAAAGTAAAATGAGATTATATATTAAATCAGAAGAAATATAACAGTAAAATAATTATATTAAATTGCGCAAAATTGTAATAAGATTTAAATAGATTAAGTATTTTTCTATGTTTTAGTCACATTAAATGTAAAAAGTTAGAATTAAAAAAATAAATTTAAACATTAAAAATGTTAACATAATTTTATATTGATGAATCTGCTTAACTGATCTATGAATATGTAAATATATGAAATTGTTTATATAAATGGATCATGAAGTGAAAAGTGAGCTTAAAATTATTGAAAATTTAAGTTTTATTTTACATTTGTAATGTTAATAAAATCGAATATGTATGGATTATACAAAGCGAATGTTAACTGTTTCCTTAAGAAATTTGACCGTGGAAATTAATAATTTAAATTAATAATTTAATTTAAAGGTTGCAAAACACATCGGTACAATATATAAATACAACAATTCAACATACATATAATTTTGAAATCGATTTAAAGTTACAAAATTCAATTTTAAAACGTTTATTAAAGTCTTTCCTTTCACACAATGTTGTATTTTAATTAAAATTGCATATCTTGTACTATTTTTAGCTTTAGATAAGGATTTTAATTAAAAGAAAAAAAAACGATGGGATACTCTTATAGTCAATATCAAAACACAAACCATTAGAACTAAGAAAACATTTATCAAACGTTTTACAATTCTTACACAAAAATGGTACAAAGAATTTTGGTATTTCTTCCTTTTGCATAGAAATAGACAAAAAAACAAAAAGTATTCAATTTGAGTTAGTGATTTTCCATTTGCTTTAGTAAAATTCCAAGAAAACAATTTCAAAAAAAAAAAAAAAAAGAAATATTAATTTTTGTTTCAGAACTTTAAAAATATTTACTTTTGGTATTTTGACAGCTGCTCAAGTCTTAAAATAGAAGAATAAAACAAAAAATGTAGAAGAAACGACAAAATTTAAAGTAAATACTTGTGCATATGGGAGATTGTATATTTTGTAAACATTGTTGTACATACATATATGAAATATATATACATACATATGTGCAAGTAAATATATGTTGTGATAATAGATATTATGCAAATACTTATATACACAATATACAACATACATATATACATGAAGAAATCTTTATTTTACATATTCATTGTGTGACAAATGTGTTAAGTGTTAAATAAAAATATTATTTTATTACAAAATCAATATTTATTGAGCCGGAATGCCTACAAATGCAACATATCTTCATTATCGGTTTAACTTTTGGCATAAAAATTTATAGAAATGATAGAAGCATCATTAAGATGGTGAGTGAGATTTTTGGCAGCACTTTACTAAATAAACAAAAATATCAAGAAGTAATAACCGATTAGGATAAGTCCTTTATGAATGCTATTATATATTTAAAAACCGGATATATGGCCTATTGCACATTGTTGCACATCTCGGTATTAAAATTTCCCAATTTGATGTTAAATTTTTAATCTGTGAAAAGCTTCTCTTTTTACTCTTCATCTTCCTCTCTTTCTTGTGCATAATTTTATACATTGAATAAATATGTGTGTGTGTGTGTGTTCTCGAGTTTAAATGTTTTTTCGACACTTCTACTTTTATTCATTCGAATATTAGAAAAAAATATTTCACAAAAAAAAGTAAACTGTAAATATGGATGCAATGTATGTAAGTTGTGTCATTCAGAAATATTTTTTTCTTTTTCTCTCGTTTTTGAAGATTTCTACATTTAATCTGTTTAATAACAAACACTCGTACACATATGCATAAACATTTGTATTTGTACGTATGTGTAGTACATATATCATTTGCTTAATTTTATACATACAAAAATTTATATTTGTGCATATAATAGAAATGTTGTGTGTATGTGTACATTTGTTGATAATCTCTTTGAATAACAATTTTAGGGTTATAAAATTCAATTAAGCTCACATTATGTCTCTTATTGCATCAAATTTCAAGAACATTTTCGTTCAATAAAAGTAGTATACTCGTATGTGTATGCATGTGTGTGTACGTTATTGTAATGGTCTTTGTATGTGCAACAATAACAATGATATTATATTAAAATTAAATCTAAAATAAATTTATTTTTCTGCTTAAAAAAGCATGATGCAAAAACACTTCGTGTTGCAAACATTCTCCATTAGGTATTAAAGAGAAAAATTACTAGGTTGACTAAAAAAAGACAGTGGTATACATAGATCATTAATTTATATAATATTTTAACATATAGAAACAAGTAACACCTAAACAACTACTTAAAAATATTAACATAGTGAAATAATTTCATATACGTATAAAAAAGCAAACCAAATATTTAATGTAAATTTGGTATTTTTTTAAAAACGCTATTAATACCCACAGTGCATTCATCTGAATTTATTTAATGTTTGCAGTACTTAAGGTTTATCCACAGATTAAACTTATATTTTTACATTCTTCGTTATTTTATTGGTTTCACCATGCGAACAAGAAAGTAGAAAGAAATAATTTCAAGTCACATAAATCCTTTCACTTACATACATTAAAAGGTAAACATATACATAAGCATATGAAACCATTACATATCACACCAGTACATATCACACAAATACATTTTACTATTATAGTCTGATATTTTTAGCCTTAAATTTGCATTTTTACAACTTTGTATATCTTAAAGTGACACTAGGAAAGTAAACCCAATAAACAATATTTTTACGAGTATAAAACATTTGTTTGGACTTTTTATACAAGAAAAAATTAATTTAAGTGTTTTCGAATATATTTTAATAAATTTAGTCACAATTTAAAAACTAACAATAAAGAAAATATTAACATGGCAAACATAATTGGGTTATAATTGGTGAAAAAGAAAACTTATGCATAAACAATTTTTTTGAAGAAACACAAATTTTTATTGAAAAATTCAATTTTTGCAACAAGTAATAAATAAATAAATGAATAGTGAAAAATAAATTTTTTAGATAAACATTAAAATAATAAATTAAATTTATAACGTTTAAATTATAAATTAAAATTTTTCAATTATTAAAAAACAGGATTTTCCTATAAAAAGGCGATTTGATAAAAAATCGATGTCTTGATAAAAGAAATAAATCTTTGAGAAAAATGAAATGCTTTTATGAAAACCTTTTTTCTAAAAAAACATTGAGAAATTCAATATTTATTAAAATGTTTAATTTATTGTAAAAAAATATGTTTAATATTTTCTTTTAATGATTCTTTTCTAATTTTTAGGTTTTAAGTGAAAAATAAATCTTTTGGCCCTTAATCGGCTCTGTTTTTTTAATTTAATTTCATGGAATTTATGAAAATATTGCTTTAAATTTAAAGTAATTTTTTATTATTTGAATTCGAATTCAAAATTGAAACCTAAAATGTATTAAAACAATTAAAACATAATAAAGCAATCGAAAAATATTACATTTGGAATTGACAAATTTTAAATATTCTCAAACATGATGACGCAGAGAAACAAGTTCATGAAAAGTGTATATTATGACAATAAAGAGATTCAATAACTCCCACTAAGAAAATGTCAATAGCAGCTACTAAATTTTTATACATATATAAATTATAAAGAATACAAATACAACAACAATAAACTTTAAAAAATCATTATTGTAGTTATTGTCATCACAAGTATCAACAATAAAAAATGACTAGTGTTAGAAAAGGTATTGAATTGTTGTTTACATATACAAACACACTTATTCATCAATATAGGTATATGTGTTTGAAAGTGTGTGTATTCTTTAACATTAAAAATAAAAACAATAACAAAATAAAAACAGAAAATAATAATGTTGAAAATGTAAAAAATGATGAGGAAATATTAAACAATATAAGAAAACATAGTGTCATCCTTAAACACACACTCTTATTTCGTGTGTGTGCGTATGTGAGTGTACTGTACTGATAAAAGAAAACAAAAGTATAAAATATTTGTATTGATAAACTTCAAAATACCTTTTATTTATCACATGTAAATATTTTGCGTATTTTACCCTTACAATGTAATTTGGGATTTGTTTGACGGCAACATAAAAAATATATACGTGTACGAATTTAGTTTACTGAAAATTATATTTATAAACATTTACATAATTTATGAGAAAAATTTTAGTCACTTATTCTTGTTGTTCATGTTAAAAGAAAGTCATATACTTTACAAGTAAACAAAAATATATTTTAAAATTGATTGTGATCTCTCACCTGTATATAATTTTAAGTGTTTATAACCAATTTTATGAAAGCTTGGTAATTCCTTTGTTGTCTTGACTATACTCATGTGCGATTTTATTATAAATGATAAAAATACCGATAATTCACTTATTGTCGCAATCATTCATTTATTTATTGCTTTTGACATATGTATGTGAAAATGTATTTATTATTATTTCTTTATATGTTGTCAATAAAAATTCAATTTAAATTATTTTCAAGTTAAGACCCAATAGCAATAATATGAGATAAATCAAAATTCCATCTCCGATTAATATCAAATTTGGTATCAGTATTCGCTATGTCATACGAAATTTTAAACAATATAAAATTTTGAATTTTGTATTAACTGGAATTATTACACATAAATTAATTTTCAATTATCAGATACAGCAAAATATAATAATAACTATAATTAGTATCAGTAGATTCTCTATTAAAAACTATTGAAACCTTCGTTAAATACATTTCTAAAAGTAACTTTTTTGGCAAGTTACTTTATAAAACATGAACGCAAATACCACCCAACTAGTCATTTTAACCTTAAGTATTTCATTATATAATATGTATGTTTGTTATTTTGTTTTATGTATCAATAGAACTAAAAAGAGCTTCACCATGTTACGGTTAAAGCTATATGAGTATTAAATTAAGAAAGTATATCGCAATTTTCTACTATAGAGAGTTAAGATGAGATATTTTCAAAATCGACAAAAGTTATCTTCTCTTTAAAAATATCTTTTGAATGGCACTGAAACATGTCGAGAAAATGCTGGTAACTTCATTCCTTTCATTCCTCCATAAGTATTGTCACATTATGAGTCAGACACACAAACAAGCAAGCAATTTCGTTAACTTATTTATAACAATTTGGTTACAATTTTCTGTTACATTATTATCATTATGATTTTTCATATTTTTTATTGATATTGGTATTGCTGCTGTTGTTGGTGTTGCTTTTATATGAATATATACATATTTTTTTCATAATGTTTTTCATGCTTCAAGTTATTGTCAAGATAAATACAAAAAATTGTTTCTTTATTGGAATTTGTCCTTTTTATATTTTTATTCAATAATTTTTAATCTTATGCACGTGCTTAAACACTTAATGTTTTCCTTAAGAAATATATAAAGAAATGTAAATTGAAATAAAGTGAATTCATCATGAAGAGGGAGAAAATAAAAATGATGTGTATATGTCAAGTATTTAAAATATAATAAGATTTTGTTGGGTACAAAGAGAGCGTCAGAAAAATAATAAATACAAAAAAAAAAAAAAAAAACAAAAAAAGTTATAACAAATTGTTTCCAATCATTTAGTAAAAAAATATACATTTTAAAATAGAAATTTCAAATAAAATAAAAATATGTATTTGTATACACACATACATACACATGTATGTATGCCAATAATTTTTATGATGTTCATAGATGACAGGTAGAAAGTGAATGGATGATTGTTTTATATCTCTGCATAAATAAAGTATATTTAATAGAATCTTTATAAAATTCATTTCTGAACGTTAAACTTAAGTCAAGCTGAAAAATCATAAGTAGAAATGTATGATGATGAAGCAGGAGATGAAAAAATATCAACAAAATAAAGCAGCAATGTTATAGGTTAGAAGTAAAGAAATGAAGGAAGGAAGGAAGTACGGAGAGTGAGCGACACACAATTTATGTAAAAATATTTTTGAAGAGTGTTAGAGTGGAAATAATTTAGTGACAAAAATTTATCCAAGCAAACAATTTTTGCATATACACATACATATATTTTATATACACAAATAATAATAAATTCATAACACTTCAACAATTTAATGATGATCAATGAACTCTTAATTATCGTTCAACAAATACGTACAGATGTCTGTCTGCATATATTTAGGTTTATTAATATGTTTTATAAGAAAAGTAGCAATTTGCTTATCAATTATTTATATTTTTTTAATCATATTATTTGTTTTTAAAATGAAAAGCCCAAATAAATTTACATATATTTTATTTATGATTTATAAAATTAACATTTGGATTGATGTGGGAAAAGATCACAGTTGTTAAAGAGACTTATTTTATTTATACCCTAATTAAATCTACCAAATAAAGATTATTTTACAGAACTTGGGCACTAGTCTATTAAACACATTTCAAAGTCACCCGAAATTTAAAAAATATTAATAATAAAAAATAAATTCATAATGATCTAAAAGATGAAATTTTCTCAATTTGTGTTTCTTTTCAAATAGATTAATTTTTATATACTTTCAATTTATCTATAAATTATTTGAATGATTTTAAATAAATATAACTTTTGTATTATAAAACTGTAATTTTTTTCTTTTGTATTTCTATAAATCACGTTAAAAATTCTGAAACGCAAACAAATAAACACCTAACGAATTCCATAAATAAAATCAAAAGACTAGAGAATGAATAAATAAACAACATTAGGTAACAATTAGCATTGCCCGGAGCGTAAATATTTAACAAACTATAAATTTTGTTGTTTTCTTTTGTTGAAAAAAAAAAAAAAAACAACAACAACAAAACACAATTAGTCTCACAAATCCTTTTATCAATGTCAAAAAATAACAGGAAAACTAAAAATAGTACTTCACCTAGAAAATACTGTTATGTTGTACAATAAAATGAACATACACTCACATTTCTATATGTAACAATTTTTTAGGTATATGTGTATGTATAGAATACATTTTTACATTGTAACAGTATGGGTAAATTGTTGTTATTTTTCTACCGTTATTTTATATTTGTATTGTCATTGTAAAGAGTTGACAAAATATTTACAAAGAAAACAACCAACAGCAATATAGAAACACACAAACATTTACAGAAAAAAGTATGCGTGGGGCAAATTAATACAAAACGTAATACGACATCACACACATTTATAAACCTAACATCCCACTTTTGCCCAATACAACAACAACAATTACAACACACATCATTCAAATACACCTAAAATACATCAACTGTATGAAGTTGAGAATAAATGAAATGTAACGTTTCAAACTGAGGATTTCGTTGGAGGAGGGGATTGAAAAACAAAAACAACAATCTAAAGATGGGCAGACAAAAGGTGAGGAAAAATATGATTGTTTATTTGCTTGCTTTACACACATTTTAGTGAAGGGTGTTGAAAAAAAGCATGATATAAAAGACATATACATTAAAACAAATTTAGAGTGTCTCGAGAATATATTTTTCACCATGATATTTTTAAACTGATCTAATTTTTGTCGGACTATAGCGGCAGTTGTGAAAATATTTCCCCATACAAATTGATTCATATGTTTATATAAATAAAGAGTATACACTTTTTGAGGTCTTAAATGAATCTTTCTTCGTCGAAAATTTTCCTGTAGCTAACACATTACTACAAAAATATTATTTTTCTCTGGATACTCTATACATACAAATACATTAGTATGGTTCAGAAATGTTCTGAACTTAAACATTATTTTCTTATCTTTAATATTATATTTTAAACGATACCATAGTGGTTCAATCACATACACAATTTTTATTTTGGAGTTTGATTTAGATAGTTTGATATAGATACCGCACATATGTTCTGAAATTCATAGTAATTTTATAACAAAATTAAATATTTTTTAAATAGCTCTTGTCTTACTACTTTATATAATTGATTGTTATAACTTATACGCAGTCGAATTCTCAATTTATAATTTTGGATCACACTAATGAAGATAAATGAATGTCGTATATAACATGTTGTAAAACTTGGTTTGATTAAGTATTGGAATATTTGTTTAACTATTTTTAGGAAACTAAAAGCCTGTTACTTTTTAATACTTTAACACTAGTTTGTACTACCACATATTCATGAACATTAACATTGTGTATGTATACATAATATAAAAACAACTACAGTACACTTGGAAAAAATAAAGAAGAAGTAGAAGATATACAAAATAGAATTGTATGTTATGTACAGGTTGCAGGCCATGCTTATGTTGGTAAATATCTGCACGTATTCATTTTTCCCATACATAAACACACAGTGACACACACAAACATTCACCCACTCGAACACATTTACGCCAATGTTGAAAGAAGACTTCTGTGAATGTGTTTACAAGCAAATATGCCTAAAGGTGTTATTTATTTGCTTTTTGTATTCAAAAGCTTAAATAAAAAAGCAACCGAGAAAAAAAATTATGCAGGTTCTATTAACAGTCAACGTTATAACGCTACTGATGTTTTGCGACTCTAACTTTGCAGTACTCTACCATATCATTTTATATAAAATTATTATTTTGCAATTTTTTGTCAATAATAAACATGGAACTAAATATTCGACTTTTTCATTTCCTTATATTATTATATTACCAACAAATACATTTGTCAATATCAGTAGAGTGTTATATGTATCGCGATTGTAGATTTTGTGTGTTCTAAGATTATGTGAATATATGTGATTGTCTAATATTATATAGAATCAAACAGTTAGTATACGAATGAGAAATATTGTTTAGTAGACATGTCGTTTTATTAGCTTTTTGTTAAACTTAAATGCTTATATGTTTGTTTGTTTTTATATTATGTGTCTATGTAAACAAACACATACCCTTACATGTGTATATATGCTCATAAAACATTCTATGTTTGTTGAGCAAATATTTTATCTCTTATTAGCATTTCTATCATTTCACTAGTTAAAAGCTAATTATTTTCAGTTTTGTTTTTATGACTTTGTTATAAATGAAATTGTGAATGAGATTTCACTTTTTCATTACAATGTAATTACTTCCTTTTCTCTTCCATTTAATTTCACTTTTAATTGTAGTTTCTTCTATACTTATATAAAGCTTTTGTCTCTTCATTTTCATTTACAGCATTTACAACTTGTACAGTTTTACTAAATTAATATAGACTTGATTTTATTTCTGTTCTTTCTTCTATATTTTATTTTCAGCGACATTTCTTCTTTTTTCTATTATCGTTAAAATTTTTCTTTAACAATTTATTTATTTATTTCGTTTTCATGTTGAGCTTAAATATAATTCAAAATAGCTAATTTTGCCATTCATAAAGTAAATGAGATTGAAGAAATTAACCAACATTTTCTATTTGTTTATAAATGTATTTTCAAGTTTTTTGATGCGAATTATTAGCTGCTACAATAAAATAGTAAACTGATATCAAATAGTTTTTTCTTAAATTCTAAATTCGGTTTAAACAATGATTTCATATGTTTTTATACTTCGCTACTACTAGATACTCTCTAGCATCTATTAGTAAAGGTAGGGAAAGAGTGATAGCTTTATCATTTCGTCCATAACTCCAAGAACATATTATCTGAGACCCCAAGTTTTATGTTTTCGGCACGCTCATTTTTTTCTAAATTAAATTTTTATGGATCTTTATTGCTGTTCTGAATGGTTTAATATATAAACACACCCACAAATGCATATGCATTTTTTCTTAAATATAACAAAGAATAAAATGGCAAAAACCTGACTGAAATAGTAATAAGGTCAAATATTTTAATCTTATGTCAAAATTTCACACCAATTTGTAATTAAAAATTCTAGGGATGATCTTCTCTTTAATTTGAAGGCTAACTCGGATATCTTTAATATCTAAACCAATTTTACTGGCTTCAAATAGAAAACTTCTCAGGCCTATAACAAATAAAAATAACAAAAAATACGCCTCATTTATGACTTCTAATATAATGGTACTTAATGAGGAGTTATATAGTTATTTTATATGATATATCCATAACATTGAAATCTGACGATCTATCTGTCTCATGTCTGTATTCCCTCTTTTTTAATAAAGAATTTTAGCGTTTTTAAACTAAGAAGATGTCTATCGAAATCCAGTAAATTTGTTTTACTAGAGAAAAGTAAAAAATCAATGTGTGAATTACCTCCCAAATTTGAAAAAAAAAAAACTTTATTCGTTTTTCCATTAAAATATAAAACAAATTAAAATATAATAACAAAATCAGATCAGTTATTGTGTAGTTTACATGACACAATTCCTATAAACATGTAAAAAATCAACCAAAATTTTAGTTTTCATTCGTGAATTTCAAGAAACATGTTTCTGCCAAAGAATAAAAATACGTCTCCTTAATAAATTATTTTTTTTTTTAATTTTAACTAACTGAAAGAAATGAGCGAAATGTATTTGTATAACAGAATTTATTTGCCACTGCACTTGTATGTATGTAGTGGTTAAAAATTCAGCATTCACTTTTTTATAGTGAAAGTATTTATAAATTTTTGGACTATATCAAATTTTGAATTAATTTAGAAAATGGTAATAAATTTAAATACTTACAAACCATTTCCGTCTAAATAAATAAACTAGTAGCGCTTTTTAAAATAACGATTCTACAATAAATGCAAACTTGTCGCTTATTGTGTGACAACATTTTACACTCATTCGGTTCTCTTGAACATAAACAATTTTTTGTTTTGCTCTGTATCATTCTTAACCGAATGATTAATGTAAAACATCACTGAAGCATAATATTATGTTACAATTTTTCTTAAGGTCTTTTGTAAAATAAATACATGCATGATTACATATCATGTTAACACACAAATATTCATATATACATACGCACATACACTTAAACACAAAATAAAGTATTTTATCTCTTGTTCTACAGAACATGGAATTATGTTAAAGAAAAACAATAAAACAAAAAACATGAAACAAAGAAACAATTTATAAACTATATAACGATGAACAAAAGGAATAGAAGAAATAATAAAACTCTATATAAGGTGTTATCAATCTTGTTTTGTTTTAAGACTGTTAAAATATAAATCACACATACACGCATACATACGTATATAAAATGCTACACATTATATGCTACGGCTATTGTAGATTTATATAAACCTCTAATAGGATAATCCCATTCATTGGAGTGCATAATTTAAATTTTGTAGCCAAAATATTGTATTATAGCTATAATTGATCAGTTTAAATTATTTCTAAAATTTTTATTTCTTTCTTCATTTTAACTATTTAAAAGTTTACAGCATATGTTTCATATTACAAAGTATCTAAGAATTTTCCCGGATTACATGCATTAATTAGCTCCATCCTAATGTCTCCTAAATATATATGTATGCGTATAAATTATAACTTATATAGGAATGTTTATATGTAGAAAGAAAATAAACAATAAAGCTATAAATATCGTTTAAATAAATGCTTAAATAACAGTTTAACTCACTTATTTCTAAAAAGGACTATCTGCACAAATCCGTTTATAAAGTTTTGTTTTTGCATTCTATAAGTATGTCTAAGTATGTGTGTTTATATGTTTACACTTTTATAAGATTCTACACATATACAATGACATATACATACATAGAGAAAAAGATCTCAGTTTTATGTTTATATGCATGTAAATCAAAATATGTGTGTTGTTGGCATCCCATTCCAAAAACCAAAACAAAAATGTTTCCATATTTGTTTTTACATGTTAAGGTCTTAAATCACAGATATTTTATTTAGTTAAAGATTTCGATAGATGTTTCTGATATATATTCTTTATATGTATTCTCAGTCTTTTTAAGTATGTTCATAAAGGCTTAGATATTTTTAAGAGATTTCAGTTTAGACCCTTAATGAATGTGTCTCATTTGTTCATTGGTTTATGCTAAGAACTAATCTTAGGTCATTTAATATTTCTCATAAAATCTTCATACATACAGACATATGTATTCAAAAAATTATTAGGTTTCTTTTCTCGTCCTAAATAAAATTTATTAAAGGCAATTAATATTGTGATTAATAAAGAAAATATATTTTTTTGGGTTGCAAACCTACTGAACAAAAAATAAATCAAAAATCTTGGTTTAATATATTTGACGTCATGTGAAAGTAATTTATTTTCTCTAAAACAAACTAATACGATACAAATTTTAAATAAACATTATTTTTATAACTGTTTTATAATGAATTAATTAATTTGCTTTAAAATAATGAGAAAAAATCGTAGTATTTGAAAATAGTGTTCATGGTTATTACACTCTGCATAAATATACATTTTAAATCAATTTCTTCTTTTGTTCAAATTTAAACAAATTGATGTAAATAACCAATGAATAATTTAAAATCTGTTTAATCCTCTTCATTCAATGAATTACTTCTTTTCCAAATATTTTCTCTATTTTTATATAAAAATACAAGAAAAAAATAGATACGACCACAATTTCAAAACAAAAATATTGTTTCTAAAAATTTATACTTATTTATGCAACTAATACACAGACAAATTCGTATATAATACTAGTAGTTACTATTATTTCTATAGTATATGTACTAACATAAAATCATACTAATGAATATTGTAAAGTAATGTGTTTGTATGTGTGTCTGTATGTTTGGAGAAATATAGCAAAAGTATAACATTTTAATTAAAAGTAAACACTTTTTGAAATTTATTCGACATTTATCCCTTTATCCGTGATTGGACATGCTGCTGTTACCAGTTAATGTATTACATAGAATATAATATAAAAACACAAAAACAAAAAGAAAAACAAAAACAAAAACAAAAAACCCAATTGAAAGGCTTTTTCACTGTATTCACTAACTATAAAAAACAAACGGAATTATTAAAAAACAACAAGAAATGAGGAAACAAAATATGAAAAAGAAAACTAATTTTTAGTTGAAGAAAATAAGAAAAATATTTAACCAAAAACTTAAACAAAAACTTTATAAAATAAACCAAAGTGGTGAACTCAAGTCTTAAATTAAAACATGTTTCTGAGAAAAAAATACAATATTTTGAACTGAAAGATAAAGTATTAAATAGCATGAGAAAAAAATCTATTTTATTTTTTTATGAAAATTTATATACTTGTATGAATTTTTTCATAACTTGTAAATGTGTTTGTGCTACAGTAATTATTGATGTATAATTAGTAGTTAACTGTTATACAAATATAGTTTACTGTACAGTTTTCTTTAACAACTTTTTTAAACCTGTTAGTACACATAATTAAACTATCTTTTTTGAAAAAAAAAATAATGTTACCTTAATTCATTTATTTTCCTTCTTTCGTTGTCATACAATGACCATAATGTGACAATTGAAGATTTTTTATTGTATTTGCTTTACCATTACTTTTTATTACTCCATTTATGTCCGGATACATTAAGCAATATCACTTCATTTCTTATTTCTTTTATTTTTCATTTTATTTTGCTTGTAACTTCCTTTATTTCTGCTACTTTTGGTTCCTATTAATATAAAGCTACTTGCTACCGGATCACCGGATGTCCGTACAGTAATTTTATGCATTTCTTTCTTTTTATTTTCTAACACATCCGTTTGCATTTTTTGGTTTTTGTTTGTTCAAAAAAGAAAAAAGAAAACTCAATGTAAATGTGATAAAAAATTATATTAAAGGCAATGAAGTGAAATTTTTGAATTGAAAACAATGAAATGTGAAAAAACATTTTCGAAAAATTTTAAGGCAATCAATTCATAAGATTTGCAGCCAAAACATTAAAAAAATGTTCCAAATTAAATTCGGAGAACCGCATTTTTTATTTATTCCGTTTTATACCTTAAGCACCATAAATTTTGAAGTTTTTAACATACAGAATATGATACAGGTATATGTAGGTATAGACATTAAGGTATACCTACTCAGAGTCACTTTCAGAGTTGATAAAATTAGGTACATATGTACGAAACCTATGGAAATTGTTCCTTATTTATATAATACTTAGATAAAGACTTAGGCCCATAAAATCACAGACATGAATATATTTTAATTCAGATTTCAAGCTAAATTTTAAACAAGCTTCTACAACAGCAAATGACCAAGCAACCACACAGAACAAATTAAGAAATCACATTGTATTAATTGAGACTTTTACTAAAATTTTTTTCCAGTAGATATTTAATTTTATATTAAAATTATTGTTTTACCAAAATTAACTAAAAATTTAATTTATCCAAAAATATTATTATTTATCAAAAATAATATTTTTAATTTCTTCTAGAATCTTTTACTAAAAGTATCATTTTTCCAAATGTTTAGTAAAAACTCAGTTTCTAATAAAAAGCTCAATTTAATTAAAAAATGATTTTTTTATATAGAAATTAAAATTTTTCCTCATTAGAAAAAACTGTATTCAAATCTACTGAAATTTTAAATTATTCAACAAACGATTCAAACCTTTTGGAAACTGAAATATTTTTAGAAGACTGTAAAAATAATTATTTTATTTCTTGAAAAAAAGAAAACTTTTTCAATATGTTTAAGTAAACAAAAAATCGAATCCAACATAGTTCTAAAGGAAAATTTTACAAAATATGCTGAGATTTTAATCACAAAAATAATTAACATTTAAATGGTTTTATTTTTCTTCTAAAATAAGTTGCAGCTCAACTTAAATTTATCATGAAATTTAATAATTTATTGTTATAACATCTTCACCTATTTTTACGTTTCCTGGGTAGTTTTAAGTACAAATAGCAACAAAATATTTGTGTTTTTCTGTTGTGTAAAATGTTGTGCTTAATTTCATTTTCATTATAAAAAACAGCAGTTTATGTTTACGAAATAATTTTCAATTATTGTCAGCATTCACGCCAAAAAGCTAATGGTTCATAAATATAAGACACATATGCAGACTAATAT
The DNA here is from genome assembly GCA_004302925.2 of Cochliomyia hominivorax. Taxonomy (NCBI): domain Eukaryota; kingdom Metazoa; phylum Arthropoda; class Insecta; order Diptera; family Calliphoridae; genus Cochliomyia; species Cochliomyia hominivorax. The sequence continues at coordinate 102,845,204 of PYHX02000158.1, read as the reverse complement.
TCTTTTTACTTACTTACTTACACTTTAACGCACATTTACGCATCACGAAGGCAACAAAAATACCAAAAAAATACCACCACAAATACAAAAAAATACAATTTACAAACACTTTAGAATGTGTTAAAACAACAAATAAAACTAACACTACTGCACATAAAAATGAATTTCAGCTAACAAATAAATTCACTACATAATAACAATTTTACTACAAATGTGTATATGTATGAGAAAAAACACTTGCTGGTCATTTTAGAAGACACTTTCCCAGCAAACCATTTATTTGGAAAGAAAATTCATTTTAGTTTACTATTAAAATATGTTTTAAGTTACGCATTGTTTATTAGGTTATTACTTAGTTGCTGCTGTTGTATTTTACTGCTCAACTGCATTTTGGTCAAATTATCTATTGTTTGATATTTGTGCAAAAAAATACACACATACATACGTATTTAAGTATATTTCAACAAACTATACTCATAATATATTGTCCTATTTGCAAATAGAAATGGAGTGAGGAAAATTTAAAAAGTGAAGAAAATATTCCATTTTATGACTATGAAAATATATGGAAGAATAACAGAGTAAGTATAAGTTTTTTTTTATTTTGTTTTTCTTTATGAGAGAATTAATATGTGTTTGTTGTTGTATGTGTGAAAGTGCTACAATTTTATGTTAAATTATTGTCTGGCCAAAGTAGTTTGATGTTGCAAAAATAAGCATAAATAAAACTTAAAAGCACTGAAATGAAATTATATAAAGAAAACAGCAACAATTACAATATATACTTATACATACATTCACACTTAAATATAATATTTAATAAAATTTATTTTTATTCTCCGCTATGAATCTCTATCCTACACTAAAAACCTATTTATTATTTTTATTATTATTATTATTATTATTATTATTATTATTATTATTATTATTTTTAATAACGTGCATTCTTAGAATAATATGGCTGACTAATTAAAAAATCTTCTATTTTCTTAAAAACATAACAAAAAAATAAATATAAATATATATGACATTTCGTTAGGAAATGTTTTTTTGCTTGGAATTGATAAGATTTCCGATTATAAAAAAAATTCGAAAAAAATGAAAATAATTACGGAAATTTAGTAGAAAAATCTAAAAATATTTTTGATTTTCAAACGAATCTGGTGAATTACCACTTAAATTTGTGCTTATGAGATGAATCCAAATTGATTGTTTTCGGAACAATAATATATTTACTTATTTCCTCCCATTGTTCTAACAATTAATATTAGGCTACAACAAAGCTTGTTGTTGGTCATTTTTGTTCAGCTGTGTTTCAGTTTGCTCAATTTTTTCTTTTGCATTTTGTTGCAGATAAGTTTTAGAATAATCCAGTTTCGTATCTATTGCCTGCGATAAAGTGGCAGTGAACTTGATAAATAATTTTGGGTATTCAATGTTGATTTTCTCGAATTCGTCCGTAGTCGGTTTGGCCAGGGAGCTTATTTGACCTCTTCCTTTTTTTAGCATTTGAAAAATCGTTTGTAGAATTTTGTTATTTATTTACCTCCACCAAATCAGTTCAATAATACCAAAAGTTCAAAATTACTTCAATAAAGTCCCTTTCAAACAACTGTGTACTGTTTTAATAATCCTACTCGTGTATATCTAATAGTGGTAACAGAAAATCCTAGATAAATTTATTTTACATACAGCACATACATATGTATATAATGATAACATATAGCTAGTAATTATATAAACCTAATTGCCAAATGCAACACATACTTATTATTTGTGTGTGAATAGAAATAGGAAATCGCTTTAAACAATAAACACTCAATATATATGAATGTGTGTGTATAATAAAATATAATTGCTTTATGATCCAAACTCAAATAATAATCATTTCAAGTTTCCGTTGCAATTTCTGGTCATTTGTCGGCAACCAGGATGTAAGTTTGTATAAAATATTTATATTTTAAATAAAATTGTTGACAGAAAATTAATTGTTGCTTAATAAATTCTAAATTATATTTAAAATATATCTAAATTTTAACGGAAATATTGTTGTTTAATACAATATTATTTACACATTATATAGTGAACTATGTAACACACAAATATATAAATAATTTTAATACTCAAACATTATGCCAACCATTAAACTAAAAAATTTAAATACATGGAATCCATTAATTTTAATTCAATCCTTTATCCTTTTTCCTAGAAATTAATATCATTTCTACAAAATGTCATATAATATTGCTAATATGTATATATTGTTTAAATTGTTGACGACAAAAAACAAAAGCAAAGAAAATGGGTAAAATTTCATTGCTGTCTTGACACCAAATAAACTAAACTGTAACAATTTAAAAACTTTTTAAATTATTTTTTTCATGTTGTTTACGGCGTTAACACTACAATACAAAACATATGAAAATTATACACGCCAACACATTCATAACTACCTTTCATTAAATGACAACCCTTAAAATTGACACACATCAAAAGCACTAACAACAGCAGAAAAAAACAGCCAATTTCATCACATTCATGCATAAAATTCTTTAAAAAACTCTAGGGAACATTTAGGCGTTTAACATGAACAATAAACAATACAAAATTTTATATAAATTCTTTTTTTCCTACTATGTGTTGCATACACATCTATACATAGATAGAAAGATAGATATTATAATGTATAAAACGTGTGTATGTGAGTCGCAGTCAATGGCAACCTCATAATATGAATAATCATAAAAATTTATAAAGAAACAAAAAATAAAAATAAAAGAAAGACATAACCCTTTACTCTCATCACCAGTAGTAAAATTATTGTTGATATGTTGCGTTAAAAAGTAGACGAAAAAACCTTTTGATCCCATAAGATAATAAAAAACAACACATGCGAGAAGTTAACAAACAATATTCCTTTTCCATCCCTTCAACATTTTTGTGAAGAATGAAGAAAGCAAATGTAAAATTTAAAGAAACATTTAACAACAATTTTTATAGGAAAAATAAAAATTTCGTTAAAAGATTTAAAGAATTTTATTTATTAAAAACAAAAAACCTTTTTTTTAATAATTAAAGAATTTCCAAAATCATTAATTTAAAAATGACTAAAATTTTTAAAACTTTCTTAAAAACTAATATTTTTTCTATTTTCATCTAAAATGTTTGAAAAATATTTTTCATTAAATGTCATCAAAAATTTTACTTAGATTAAGTAAAGAAAAGTTCTTAAGTGTTTCTTCAAAATTTTATTTATATTCCCAAATCTTTGATTAAATTTACTTTTATGTTTCCCATAAGAACTTCTTAACAATTATATTTTATTTGTTGTATGTTTCTCAGTCAGTATCAGAGACATAGCGTTTCTTGATTTATTTTACTGTTGACTGGTTGGTTTGAATAGTTCTGTAGGCACGTTCATCAAATATTATACAATCCTTAAAATTTTTCGAAATTTTGTAGGAGTTTGTACAGTACAACAACATCGAAATTAAGTGATCAACTGCTATAATTGAAAATGCTTATGCTTGCGGGTAAACAATAAATTTTATTTAACAAAATATTTAAACAAGTAATGAAATATAGTGTTCGGAAAATCAAAGACAATAAATATAACGATCAGCTTTTTATTTTTAGTACTGAAATCATACAGAATGGGTATGTTACGAAGAGTGTCGATTTGGAGATTGCAATACATAAAGGATTTCAACCGAAAGGACAAACAGAATCTATGAATCGAACAATTAGGCATAAAGGTATTGTGTAGACCAAATCAACTTTATAATATAGCGAAATTTTGGACCGTAGACTCTCTTAATGATCATTCTAGCTTTTCTCTAACGTGTATATTATATAATTGGCAAGCAATGAAGTCATAGATCATTACTTTCTGAGCAGATCTTGTTATCACTCAAGATTTTAATGCAGAGAAAACTAAAAAATAAAAAACTAACGCACAATATTAAAATTTAAATGAAAGACCAAAGCGATATAAATAAGCAAATCTGTCAACTACTTTGATAAAAGGTTCAGATAATTGAGAACGGCAATCAAATCAATTCTAACATACGGAAGTGATATCTGTACTGTCAAATACCAATACGCAAAACATAACAGTTATAATAGAAAAATTAAATTTAAGACTTTTTTTAAGAAAATGTACTTTAAATTTTTGCATGTACTCGTGCTGCTATAAGCGTATACTTAATATAATTGGTTGATATAACTCATACTAGTTCATTCCCATTTTGATACACTCCAATACCACAAGTGGCGAAAAATGTATATTTACATTGTCATTTCGAGAAGCTTAAAAGGAATCAACTAAGACTTCATGATGTATACATATTTTGCACCAAATTAAAATCTGATCCAATTTAGTCATGTATTTGCTGTTATCCTGAGAAGTTTCTTATTTAAAATCAACAAAATCGATTCAAGAGAAGAATTTCCGTAAAATTCGATTATACTTAAATCAAAAATAAAAAACACGGAATTTAAGCAGTATATACCCCCTTATAATTCCAAAAATTGTCAAAATCAGTTCAGTAAAAAAATAATTGTGGCCAAAAATATGACTAATTTTATGAGTCATTAAATAATTTTGTGTTACATTAAAAAGAAAAAAAATATATAAATTTCTACTTCTAAATACCTTAAAATGTATTTGCTGGTCGCATTTGTGGTGATGGGTACTAAAGATTCGACACAACCTAATATAGTATACTTACACGCTTATGAATTTTTTAATTTCGATATAATGAAAAAATCTTGTCATAAATTAGAAAATATGATTTAACTTCTTTGGAAATTATTGGAATATTAGATGTTCTGTGAACATTACTCATTTAGATAAATTGTATGTAAAAAACATTAATTTTTTTTTTTTTCATATAAACTTAAAATCTTTACTATATTCAAAAGATATAAATACATAAAAATTCACTACACATTTCGGTGCATGAAATAATTCTAGAAAATATTTTAGACACCATCAATAACAAGAGACAATCGAGACAATATTGATAACAAATAAACATTTTTTATTCAGCTTAAAGCAATTGTAGATGTCTGAATTGTTGTTATAAACTGTAAAAGGATGTTTGTGTTTTGTTTGTTGCAAAAACAAAACGAAATGCATTGATGTAGAAATTGGAAGTGAAAGTCTTTATATTTAGAGTTAAAGTATAACTTTCTTCTTTATATTTTTCTTTGTATGTATTTTTACATGTATTGAAATATGGGTATAAAGTACTACATAAAAAATTTGGGTGTTTATATTTTTTGTTCGACACTTTCTTCAACATTGATTATGCATGAGTGATTCACTTTAAATGTTTTTCTTGTTAAAGTAAATATTGTTTGAATAGTAAAAGTTAGTATTGTGTTCGATTCAATAAACTAAAACTATAAAATAAAAAAATGTAACGAAGAAAATATTTATTTACCAAACAAAACTATCAAATTTTCGAAAATTAAATTATTATATAAAAATTTAAATTATTTCCTCCTAAATTGATTATATTTTAAATCGAAATTTATCAGTTAAATTGATAATAAATGTAAAATTTGCTCAACTCAATACTGTTGTTGTGTTTAAAGTAATAATTTAAATAGTTTGTTTTACAACAATTTTTCAATGTCTCTTAAATTATGAATAGTATTCTTGCATTTTCTTTTCATTGTTCGTTATTTCTGAAGCTGCAACAGTTTTGAAGGACGACACCGGATATCCGGCTTTTGTCTTTTGTTACTTCGTCTTGTGTTTTCTTTTCTTGCTTACTTACTTATAGTCTTGCAGTTGTATCGTTTTTATAAACTTTTATAAACTCTTGCAGCCACAGAAAGTTATTTAAACGAACACACAAAAAAAATCAACTGTGAAAAGAACAATGGACAAAAACGTTTCTTAAATAATTTATACTGCAACAAAAGAAAGTAAAAAAGAATAAGAAGTATTGTTGATTTCTTAATGATGTTCTAGTGGTTAAATACCAATGAATTTTTTGTTTAACTTTAATATTTTTTTTTTCAATTTAATCAATAACTTCTACATTTTTAATACCTTTGATTAATTGAAATTAATTTTTAAAATTTTCGAATCTTAAAGAGATTTTGCGTATATGAAACTTTTAGTCTTCTAGTTGTTGAAAACACACCAATTTTCTTTTAAATTGTTCAGGGAAATAAGTTTTCCTTTTAGGTTACATAAAATTTTCAGTGTTTCCGCAAAGAAAAACTCAATAATCTTTAAGCTTAAGCAGGTCCTGTTGGGTAAATTGAAGATTTATTAACTGTAAAATATAACATAAGACTTAACCACAACTTCAAACTGAAACCACACTAAAATAATTTTTGTAGCAAAAAAATTAAAAAAAAATGAAAAAGTTTTGAAAAATGCAACTCTAAAGATGATTTCTTTAAAGCTCTTCGGAAATACTAAAAGACTTTGGCATTATATTTCATCATCATGACCATCGTCATGCTTTAAAGGAAGGATGTTGTAAATTAGTAAGTGAGTGTGCTCACTTTTTCTAATTTAAATTTTTATAAAAACATATATAAATAATGAGTTCATTTTTAGCAAATATATAAAAATATAGCAAATTAGCAAATATATATAAAAAATAATTATTAAGTTTATTCTATTAATAGATTGGAAAATTATTTAATGATTTATTTCAACTTATTTATTTTATTATTTATTTCATTGCACGTATACTTAATGTAATAGTGATTATTTATAAATCATACGTCATATTGGTCATTCAGTATGAAACTTTAACATGGAATACTCAAGGAAATAATAACTTGACATTTTGGTCAATATAAAAATCTGACTCGATTTAATCTGTCGCCAAATATTTAATTTAAAAATAAGATTTTATTTTATAAACAACATAAAAATAATAATATTAACTTCATTATTGAATCTTTTGCACTAAGAATAAATTATATATTAAAGAAATTTGCCAAAAATATTTATCACTGCATGAAGCAGATCGCTATTAAACGCAATCAAAGTCAGTTCATAAAAAAGTATCGACCAATAAGTAAAATAAACAAAAAAAAAAAAAAAAAAAAATTCAACATGTGAAATTTATTAAATTTCAGGTAAAAAAATTGTCAGGACTCTATGTCTTATTATCTATGTATTCGACATAACCGAATATAGCATTCCAACTTAGTTTTGCTGAGACTTAAATTGAACACCAATTTTCTGCGAAATCGGAGATAATTGTATTCCAAATTCTATGTTATCTTAATTATATAATTAAATTAATACTTCAAATTAGTGTTTAACCACATATTTTGATTAATATTATAAACTAATACAAAGTTTAACGACACATGCAAATTTATCTTTACTTCATTTATACATAAACATGCATGATTTTATGAAAAGGAAACTTCTTCCAGGACTTAAGGAAGGCATTTTATTTTATATATTGTTCACATGTTTGTATGGCATCATTCACATTTACTTCTTCGTCGGCAGCTTTGTCATCGTTAAAATCTTCATTTTCATCATCGTCAACATTATTGGAATCATTGGTATATTCGTGGTTGTCACTGCTGATGTTGTTGTTGTTGTCGTTCGTTGTCGTTGTCATTATTATCGTCATCAGTTCCGGCCATTTTTGATATGAACAGTTACATATATTCCATTTAGTTTAAGTGCAAATAACATTAATGCACTTCCTGTGTTGTCACACACTTTTTTATTCCTGCAACTCTTCTTAACACTTTTCACAGCATGTAAGTATTTAAAATGCTTAAAGGTGTCTGCATTAAGAATGAGAAGCAACAAAAAAGAAGTAATAAAAATAACAACAGCAACAACAACAACAAGAGCAAGAAAAACATTCAACGACTGTGATGAAAGTAAATTGTGTTCTACACGTGAATGTTATTAAGCGTTAAGATTATTGCGAATGACAGTTACATTTTGTCGCAACATAACACATTCGTACGCGTGCAACATGTTACGTTGTCACAAAGTACAGATACAGAGTAAGTTTTATATTTTAAAATGGTGCAAACAAACCTCATAAATGTTATCAGTAGTAATGAAATGAAATTGCTTCAAAGTAAATTGTGGTGAAAATGATTTATTACATTAAAGAACCATGAATGACAAATCAAACACACATATACTTTCACTCACACTCATGCTCACATACAATTATCAATTCATTATATTTAAAAATAACATTATGTGAATAAAATTAAAATGCAAAACAAATTGTGATGACATAAAATGAAATTCGATAGACAGTTCAAAATTCGTCAACAACAATTAATTCTTTTATTTAAAGAAAATTATCAATTCAATTGTTTTATGCAAAATCCATTAGATTAATCTTCTATATTTTTCAATAAAATATCAATATCAATATTTTGCAACTAATGAATAGAAAAATAACCAAACGTTTTTCAAATATCATCCATTCGTATATTCATACTTTTGGGAGTTTGTTGTATGCATATCAAATGAAATACTATTCAAACACGTGATGACGATATTTATACAAAACACTTCGAGCCATTTCTCTTATATATCCTTTTTTCCATCTTTTTTTCTCACTCTCAAAGAGGAAAAGTGCAAAATAAAAATTGAATCTCGAAAAATGTAGCTTTTTGTATGCAAAACACACATATCAGTATAGAAAAAATTGTATTTAAAAAAATCCACAAAATGGAAATAAAATGGTTTCCATAATAAAACTACCACGAACACAGGATTTGTGACAACACAAAAAAAATGAAAAATTGATTTTTAAAACTAAATACAACAAAAAAGGATATTTTAAAAACGTGTCATTGCATTTTGTTTGATTCTAAGAAAAGTACTTTAAATGTTATTTTCTACTCCTTAAAAATCATTGAATTTAAAGTAAAAATTAAACAAATTGAAAATTGGTTGTAAAAAACTAAAACAAAAAGAAATTTAATAATCTGTCAAATAATGTAAATCATGTATATGTGGATGTTATTATGGCTAATTATTTTATTTTTATTTTATTTTATTTTATTAACCTACATTTTAGTTGAAAATGCCAATAGTTTGCAAAATGTTGTGGTTTCTATGAATATGGAAAAATGATTATTTTTCGCAATCATAAACAATTCAATTATTTAACCATAAACAAATAAATCTTATAAAATAGTTAACCTACATTAAAATAACCAAAATATAATACAAACACTTACTTACATGCATGCATACATTCATAAAATTAATGTAAAAACCACAAAAGGCAATTTTATGTTTATTCAAGAATTCAATACAAATGTAAACATACACACATGCTCAATATATAGACAAAATATAAATATAATTACATATTTATACTTACAAACATACATACATATATACATATATATTAAATTCTTACATTTGAAAAACAAATAATTATATTTTCATTTTTTTGTTTTTCTTTTTTTCATAAACCAAAAATCGATTTGTCTAATAATTATTTGGCATAACAAAATATTTGACTTTTATTAAAAATTTTATGATGAGTAAGATTGTGTGAGTGTGTGTGAGAGAGTAACTGAGTGAATGAGTAAATACATAAATTAATGACCTGATCTTTATATTTGTTTCTCTATTTACAAAATAGATTAAATTTTTCTATTCAATTGTCATTTTAAGTTTGACCCCAACACAAATAAATTTATTTGTATTTTGTTTGTGTCAAATGCATTTATGAATAAAATTGTTTGCATTTTACACCTGATGACCCAAAAGCAAATTCTCAATATATTAGATTGAAAATTATGAAAAATTCAGAAAAAAACTATTGTTGTTTTTATTTTTAATAGCAATGAAAAATTTCATAAGAAGAAATTCACTTATAAATTTTCAATCAACAAATATTTTCATAATAAAAGAGTAAATAAACTTAGCAAGAACATAAATACAATTTCAGGTTGAAACACATTCATTGGAACATACCTTATTGATATCTTACTTAAGAATTATTACGGATTTTATAAAAAATATTAAACTGAAAAATATACTAAGTCAAAAATGGACTTAGTTCAATCTCTAAATCTAAATATAAATTTTTCAGATTAACACACACTAACATTTTTATACGTTCGACTTTGGCTTCCATTGGGATTTTAGAGCCAATTATATGAAAAAGGCTTTTAAGATATAAGCAGGGAACTACACATGAAAACACTTTAATAAAAAATAAATGAATGATTTAATTCCAACATCATTTTAACTCGTAAAGGAAATGAATTTGTTACACTGAAATCATCATTATCACTTAACATTAGCATATTGAACATCATTATCGTTATGATTTGGTCTTAATAAGTTTTTAATATTATTTACGCATTGTATTTTCCTTATCATTAAATTATAAGAAGACATTTAATTGTAATGATTTCACTTAAGCTTTAGCAACAACTAAATAAACACACACAAATACAAAAACAACAATGACAATATCTATATATACACAATAACAACAATACGAAAATCACAAACCCATAACAATTTCCTCTTCTAAGTAAAGAGCAAAACCCAAAAATTTATGGGAATAAATTTGTATTTGTTATGTTGTTGTATTAAAGTGTGTGTACTAATACAGTTATATGTTTTATTCTATATATACATATGTATTAAATAACATAATATTTGTCTTTTATTTTGTGTATTTGTATTTTATTGTACTTATGACTGTTTAAGTCACCATCGTCTGGATTTTCATGGTTTATTAGATTAAACGCATCCACGATTTAATCCTTTGCATTGAGGCTTATGTGCAAAATTGTTGATTTTATGTATATATGTCTGTTCGTTATGAAAATTAATCGATTCTTATTTCTGCTGAAACTACAAAAATAACAACTACAAATTTCCTATTCTTCTTCCAAAATTACATAACGTCTTTGTTACACTGGATACTCTATGGAAAATGGTTATAGAATCAAGGATAAATTAAAACATACCGTTATACCATATACAGTTATCTTTAGGATCAGAAATTAATTTAATTTTAATTTAATCCATAATATTTCCGTTGACATTGTATAAATCATAAATCAAAATTGTAAAATTTGTGTATATTTAAAGTTTTACCTAAAAGTGTTGGAATTAAATTTAATAATTAAAAAAAAATATTGTACAAATATTATAATGTTACCGTTCGAAAAAACATAGTTTGTTAGATGGAGATATGATAGGTTTAATCACACTTGTTCATATTTTTGTGACATTGTAGAAATTGCGAGATTTTGCAATTTCTTATTTAAAATGAAATGGAGATTACAATTTAAGAAAATAGTTAAAAAATGTATACATTCAATATCAAAATTTAATTATTATTTTTCTTTATAACAATCAAGTTTCAACATTTAAGCAAAAAAATATAGACAACAATCACAGTTTTAATTAATATAATTTTTTGTTTCAATACTCTCTCACCTTTATATTCATTATGTATTAATAATTAATACATAGAAGTATAAAATAATAATAAAATTTAATAAAATATAAACCTCATTTTACGTGTTGTTTTTATTTTATTTTTTTTTTTTTTTTTCAAATTTGTAACAAATTGCACTGGTAAATAATTAAATACAATTAAATGTTAAAAAACAACAATTTTGTTAACAAATTAAAATTCAATTTAACACAAAATACATAAGTAAAAAGTAATAAATATTTATACACAACAAAAAGCGAACTAAAGCAAAAAAAAAAAAAAACAGATACAAAAAACGAACCACACATTTAATATGCTTTAATAATCATGGTTTGCAATAACAATAATAACATTAAAAAAATTAAAAAAAATATATTTATATATTGAAAATAAAACAACAATTGAAATAATCCAAAGCTTACACAAAACACTCAATTTTACCTACACATAGATACATATTAATATACATATACACATGCATGTATATACAATACAAAAACATGATTAAATAAAAATTGCATAAATATTTTATAGCAGAGTTACAAAAACAAATTAACTCTACAACAAAAAAAATTAAAATAAAATATAAATATTTAAAAACAATAACAAGAAGCAAAAAAAGCGGGGGATAAAGAGTTATAATAATTGTTTACTTTTTTCCAGAATTCTACTTTGAAATGATTGATTGAGTTTTTATTTCCAGTTTTGAATGAATTTCCAAATATTTCACTTAAACATTATTGTTTTTCCAAACACACGTACATTCATAAATATTCGTTTTCATTTTTATTTATAAAATTGTTGTTGTTTTTCATTTATTTCATTTAACTTTGTTTTGCTGCCAATTTGCGGTTTAAGTTTATGTGATAAAATATGGATTTCTTTGTATTTTAATTCAATTTTTAAAATGAATTTATTTGTTATAATGTTATAAACAAAACCACAGAAATTATTAACAACAAAAAAAGACTAAATACAAAAATCTGCTTTAGTATGTCCTAATTTGTTTATAAAGAAAATTTGGTTTAAAAATCATTTAAAATATTAATTGTAATTTGAATATAACATAATGTAATATGGATTATTTTTTAATTTCATATTAAATTTTTTATTAAACTTTGTAATCTAAATAATATTAATAGATGATACAACTTTAAAGATCTCTTATCCTTGGAAAAATATTAATAACTTTCGTATATTAAATTTTATTTTAATGTTAAAAAATACCTTTAAAACAGTTACAAATAATGATTTAATAATTATCGTCATTTACAGTTGTAGTACATTTAGCCTTAAAACAAATTCGAATCGATTTAGCTATAGTTCTCAGTCTGTACATCTGTCTGTTGTTGGCACGATCACATTTACAATAATTGACAGAGCTCAATTTTTGTTATAGTCCCGAGAATTTGCCAATTTAAAAACAGCAAAATCGATCCATTATATTAAAATATATAGAACGATATCTGAGGCAACCTCTTCAAACGAGTCTTTAATAAAATGTCAATTGTAAATCGACAAGTTAGAATGAAATTTTGTACGTCATTAGCATTCCAAAAGTTATCAAAATCTGTAGAGAAAATGTTATATCCAAAAATACAACTGACTTTATGACTAATTACGTGTTCAAATGTCATATGTAAGTAAAACTTTTATATATTCTGTACGTTTGTAGGTGTTTTTATACGAAATATAATGCGCCGATTTTGCCGGTTTTAAATAAGAAACTTATTAAACTAAATAAACAGGCCAAACTTCATTGAGCTCTGTTCAAATTTGACCACCAGACAGCCTTGCGTGGCTGGCTGTCTGGATTTCAGATTATGATTTGTGGAAAGAATTTACATATAAAATCAACTCAAATGGCACAAAAGTTTAGTAGATGTGAGCATCAAGAATTTTTTTTATGTAATTACGTTTTATACAAACACAATTTAAATAAATCTACGAAGTTCATGTCTGTATGATGCCTTTGAGTATCATATAGTCGATCTTAACACACATTCAATCTCTTACTTGTTTATTTTTTTCTCCTTAATAACAGATGTATTAAAAACAATTATTTTAATAAATTAATTCAAGAGAAACCAATTCAGTCTAATAAGAAAAAGTAAATACAGCCAGCTGGACGAACGGATATCGTCCGTCCCAACCACCTATGATTGTGTAGGGTACAAAAACAATGACACGTTTAAGAGTAGTGAACTTGGTACAAGTTAAAAGATTTTTTAAAATGAAAATGTAAATTGAAATAGAATTCTTGATAACAAATATTTTGTTATTAAAAAATAAAACTTTTGATTAAAAAATTTCAAGAAATAAATAAATTAAAAAAGGAATTTGTTTTTTCAAGTTAAAAAATTAAAAGAAATCTTATCTTTTACTCATAAATTTAATATTAAATTTTATTAAGAAAAATTATTATTTCCGAAAACAACAAAGTGCTTAAAATACATTATTAGTGCTTAAATGAATAAAAATTATTCTAGATAATCGTGCACACAACGGAATGAAACCAGATACAAAATAAAATTTAATTTCAGTTTTTTCTAATAAATAATAGAAATACTATCTTATTTCAAAAAATATTATATAAAATTACATAATTCCTTTAAATTTTTAATGTTTAAGAAAGAAACGTTGAAATTATTTTTATATTTAATGTACTTTCAAAAGCATTCTACAAAGCCTCAAGAAACAACAGCTAATCCTCTCTCACATCAATATCACTTTTTTGCGCTTTTGGCTTCCTTTAAAATTTTCATGATTTCTATTGTCCTGGCAAAGGAAAAGAAAATGGAAATATTAGAAATATTACCTGCTGCGTTAAAAATAAAAATAAATAATAATGTGTATATTTTTAACAAAATAAAAAAAAAATTTCATATTTTTTTAAAATAATACGGTTAAGTTTAGGTCCAACATAATAATATTATATTTCTTTTTTTCTTTTTCTTTTTATTTTTGTTTTCTAGGGGGAGAATAACAAAAATAAAACATTTATAAATTGTTTAAGGTAGTTGCCATCATAAACAAAACAGTAAACATAATAATATTCCATGATAAATGTCTACCGACACATGTAAATCATTTTGTGAAAAAATTAAAGCAGGAGAAGAAACAATTTAACATAAAGAGAATACAAATGTTTAACAAAATAAAAAATAATGTAAACTTTTCGCTAAATCGCAAAAAAGAAATTATTGTAAGACTACGACTAAATTCATTATGAAAAGTAAATGAAAAGAAAATAGTATTTTTTGAGGTTCCCCAAGATTGAGGATGTTTATAAAAGATATTTCATCTATAATTTAAGATATTCCTTAACAATTTGATTACTCCCTGCATTGGGTATTATGCATTAAAGCTGATGAAACTGACAGGCAAAAATAGTCCTACCACCAAAGATTCACAGTCGGTACATTATTTCAAATAGTTCCCATAAAATTATTCCCCGGAAATATATTTATTATTCATAGCAGTTCTAATATAATTTGTTTGAAGAAATTTGCCACAAATGAGTTCTATAATAATCTGAAATAATGTGACAAATTTTAACAGGAATAATGTGCCAATATCCGTTATAGCTTTAATCCATACCCACGTCATAATACCGTTTGATTAAATGAGATAAATTTAAACAGGAATATGTGCTGGACTGGAGTAAAATTACTTAGTTCGTCCTATAATTACATATTTCTGGTAAATTGAAATCTTATAAATTGTAAAAAAAATTATACGAGTGTCGTTCGATAATTATTCATAAGTACAATTTATAACATTGTTGGTTATATATGCTGTAGAATATTTTTAAAATCGTTCCTAATTGACTTTAATATTCTTTATTTTTTATTAAAGTTTTTATTAACATTACAAATACGTATGAGTGATATCAAGAAATGATATCAAGTACATGCATTTAAATAACTCTTTCTGTTTAGTAAGAAAGAAAAGAATAAAACAAGAATGCCCCTATCACCTTAAAAACGGATTTGTATTTCGCAGTTGATATTTTTATCATGCATAAACAATATACATGTCAAGTTGGCCTCATTGGTTATATATGGACAAAATTATAACAAAAAATATGTATTATACAAATCTCTCGTGGTATGAATGATATATTGCTTATATTTAACTTTTTTCTGCTTGGTAGCATTAAGGACCATATTTCATTATTACAAAAATATGAAATATTAAAATATGTTCATTAACTCTGCGTTACAATATGAATAATATTCAACATTATTTTCATTTATTTAAGAAATGGATAACATTAACAAATTAATGTATATGACTTTAATAAAATATTTACCTATAAAAATTTAAATTACGTAAAATCAAAATTCACAATATTTTGAAAAAGCTAAAGAGTGATCACAATTTGATCTCAGTAATAAAACAGATTTGCAGAAAAAATCTAGATCTTATAGAACTGGGGAAAGTATTTCCTGTATTCTTAAGATATTCACTAGTTAACATCTAAATCTTAATTTAGTTTATAGGATTTCAATACTTATTGTGAGGCCACAAATGAGAGACAAATTTAATAAATAAAAACCACGTTAGAAACAAGATTTCTACAAATTAAAAATTAAAACTTAACCACATTTTCAGTTTTTATTCATGAATTAGGAAATATGTTTTTGTCAAAGGAAAAAGACAAAAATACGACTCTCGAAGAAACTAATAATTTGAGTTAATAACATCCTGCACCACATGAACGAAACTGAATATTGATATTCATATTTTATAGATAGATAAAACAACAAGATTTTATATACTCAATTTGATTTTATAACAAAAAAATAGATTTTTAGGCTAAACTCAAAAAACATAAAAAATCACATAAAATATATTAAATGACACGAACACAATAATAACAAGAAATTAAAACGCCCTTAAAAAGTTAATTAGAAATCACTACATAAATATATACACTCCACATATATATAAATGTTGCATCTTGAACTTTTTATTCTTATATGTTACAACTTTTTATACTCGTTAGTGATTTTTTATAAATATAACATATATTTATAAAAAATCATATTTGATAACAAAAAAATTAATTTACTTAATGTTTAGATTCTCTTTAATAATTTACCATAAAAATAAAACTTAATTAAATAAAGCGTAGTGTAAATTAAAGTGATTTAAAACTATAAGCTCTTCTAGTTATATGAATGTCCATCATATATTATAACTTTTTATATTTCTCTCATGCAAACTAATATGACAGGGTTCCACTTAAAATGACAAATAAAATAGAAATTTTCTAACTTTTATTTACAGTATATTTTTAAATTCAAACATTCCTATAATCTGTCCTAAATTCAAATTACAAAATGAACAATTTTAATTATTTTAAAACATTTAAAGAATACCCTAAATTCTATTTGTATATATATCTATGTGAACCCAATCATACACAGAGAATATATTGTACACACATAGAAATAGATATTTCTATTTTCTTTTTTAAAGAAATTCCAATTTTTACTATGTAACAGTGAACGTATGTTTGTGTTAATGCATGAACATTTACAGTGAGGTTCATCTCTTTTCTCATATTGTTGTTTTATGTTGGTGTTGTTTTATTATCTTTATAATGTTCACCACATGCAAGTAATGGCGCATATAATGATGATTACAGTCACACCTTGTATTTTTTCCCAGATCTGCTGTTGGCTGACTCTTTTTTTCTTTATTTAGTTATTGAAAGCCATCACCAACGCAAAAACTCTATGGGAAAAAGTTCGCATGTTTTTACAAATACAAATATTTTAACTTTTTTCTCCGATTTTTTCCCTTTTTCTTTTTTTTTTTGGTTTGATTTTTTATATTTTTTCTAACTCATCACAGTCATTACAATACATATTGTTGTTATTAACAATAGTTTTCATTTTTTTTCTTTTTTCCTGCTAGACAAAGTTTTATTATTTATTCCGATTCTATTCTTTTTTTTATTTTTTGTGTTTTGTTTCGGGCTTGTAACAGGTTTTTATTTCATTTCAAAAGGATTTAAATATTTAAAAAATTTATATCAAGATATTCCTATACAATCATTTTTTCTTAATCTTTTTAAATAATTTGAATTATTTTTCTCATTTTATGACAATAATTTTGCTTTAAAAAATATTAGTTCATAAATTATAACTATTTTTTTTTAACTTACTCTTCGTCTTTTGCGCTGTCTAATAGTTTTGTGACAATTACTAAACTTTTTCGTTTATTTTTTGTTGTTGTCTTTTTCTCCTTTCTTTTCGTTTTTCTATCAAAATGTTTGAAACATTTTTTCCACTCATTTCTTCTTATTAAATTTTTCAAAATAATTCGCTCTTTTTTGTCATTATTGCTTTACAAAATGTTGTTTCAACATTAGTCTTTGGCTTCATTAATTTTAACTGAAAATAAATTATCATTTTTTCAGATTTTGTTTTCGACTTTTAGTCGTCCGGAAAAGATTCTTTAGTTGGATTTCTTCTTATATTTTTTTTCAAGTGTTTCTTTTAAAATTATATTTTCATTTCACATTGAAGATTTTGTAACAATATTATGTTTCTTAAAAAGGAAATAAAAACTGCATTCCCTTTTTAACTTTTTATTTTTAAGTATTAATGTCGACCAACAATAAAAAACAACTGAAAGTAATGCACTCAATTAAGTCGAAATCATAATATCCTACGAAATTTTAATATCCGTAGGATATTACGAAAGAGAGATACGGTGAAATCCCAGTATAACCGTTATTTTTCGATTATCTTTATTTTTAAAGTAATCTTACCTCTCCCCAGAGTCCTATCCGTCCTACTTTTGGCCAGTAAAAAAATTCTTGGGAAAGTAATTGGAAACAATTTGAATACACCTGCTTTTATAGTACTTTAGATATTCTACAATTATTAGTTGCTCTGTAAGGGAGTACCTTTCCCCATTGATCCTACCCGTCCTATATTTTGATCAGTAAAAGTAATGCTTGAGAAAGTGTTTGGGGTAGAATTTGATAAGTTTTTTTAAATATTCGATTATCAACAGTTTGCATGGAGGACACCTCTCCCTATCTATATTTTAATATCTATATTTTTAGTGTTCCTATCAGGAACATTTTGAATCTTGTATGTCTTTAAACCCTTAGTAGTTTATCTTTAGTACCACATACTTCGAGCACTGAGTTAACAGGGCTACTTTGCTGCTAGATGTGTTGGAAGCTCTTTTGAAAATACTTTCTATTTTTATCAGATTAACAATTTGTTTGATATTAAACATAATAACTGACATATTTTACAAAGATACCATGATAAAAAATATCAAATAATACTTGAGTTTTTCAATCTCAGTTCCTATATATAGTTTATGAACATTTAGATAACCTATTTTTGTTGTTACACATGAAATGATAAACTTACTGTACTCTTATTTATCACTTGCAATAGTGGAGGGTATAATAAAAACAAAACTGTAAGCAAATTATAAGCAGACTTAATATTGAATAAAGACCCGCACTAAGAAAGAAAAAATAAACAAAAATAAATAAAAGAAAATTGTACAAAAATATTTGTACGCAGTGAAAGGAAAATAAATGTTATTAAAGCAAAATTAGAAAAGAGTAAGAATAATGAATTGGTTTTGAAAGTATGAGTAAAATAAAATATAAGTATTATTAATCGTTTTTATACGAATTTTCTTTAAAGCAGCTTATGCATTTTTAAAAAAAATTATGTTATTGAATGAAAATTTATGTAAAAAAATACATTAAAAAAGCATAAACATCACTATAGTAATTGTTATCTAATGATTTCCTCAGATCATAAAATAACTAATCTTAAAAAAAAGTTATTAAGTAATTAAATCAAATTCTTTTAAGATAAATCATTCCATTACTAAAACAATCTCACTTGTGAAAGGAGAAAAATATTTCATTTTATAATTTATTACAAAACTTTTCTTTATTTGATTTTTTTCAATGTTATTTATTTATTTATTTATTTATTTTTTGTCGAATGCATTGAAGAAAATGAATAAAAATTTAAAATATCAAACAGCATAAATTTTTATTTTTCCGAATCTCAAAGGAAATAACTTTAAGAAATTATTTTCAAATATTTTTACAAAAAAAAAACGAAATAAAAATCTTTGTATTTTTTCCTTTAGTTAAGCTACATAATCGTGAAAACATTGAACGCATCCTTGACTAACAGCACATGTGAGTCTTATATGTGATCATAATATAACGAGTTTTGTAAAATATTTAAATGTGCTTTAGATAGATTTTACTGTTATTTAGGTACATTAAACATAAAATATTAAAATATAATCGTTTATATGTCTATAGGGATGCGATAACAGAAAAGAACTTATAATTTCTATGAAGAAAATGTTAATATCTTTTTCAACTTTTTGAATTATTTATTTTAATAAAAAATTAAGAAATTTGTTTAGATTAAAGAAATAAACATTAAAATTGATTTAAAAACTAAATTCTCACAATAAAACGTTCTTCTATTTATTTACTTATTAGTATATTTTCTAAGGAATCATTAAATTATTTCCCTAATTCTCTTTAGAAATATAATTTCACAATTTTTTTGTATACTTACATGGTTTATAAATATGTATACGTATGTAATATTTCGATTTAAAATTATCTGTGAATAATAAACAATTCTCCATATGTGTGAGTATATGTAATTTAAATGAGAAATATCATTTAATATTTTCTATTTTAACTTTAATTCGATTTCTTAATATTACACTTTATTTTCTAAGTAACTTAAATTTCAAAACTTTAAGTTAATTAAATTTAATTATAATTTTAATAAATTTTAGCAAAGCTTGACAAAATGTATTAGTTTGATATAAAATTTAAAGTATTTTTTTGAAAATTTATTTTAATTTAATTATTCAAAAAGAATAAATAAAAATTCCTTAAAATATCAAAGATGTCATAAAACACTTGTCTGTTTGAAATCATCAATATCAGTTCAATAACAATAATATATGTTATACACGACATCACCCCAAAATTCTACAATTATACCGACTTTCAGAACGGTTTGTCTGATTTAACAGTGATAGCGATAGTTTCATGCATTGAATTTATGAAAAATCGGGTACTGATTCACAGAATCCAACACTTCGATTCTATTTAGTATAAGAAATATCAATTAAGAAGGCTAGAAAATTCTAGACAACTAGAAATGTTCACTAGTCATATAACAAGTTATTTCTCTATATTTAAAAAAAGGAACATATTCGAAAACGAGAAAATATTTAAATTCAATTTTGGTATGAAGCAAATATTGCTTGAACTCTAAGAGAAAGTCATTTCGACTTATTATTGTCACTGGTGATTAAAGATGTATACATCAAAGCACCAATTGCAAAAAACTTATGTGAAACCAAATCACCGCTCAATCCTAAAAAACGACTAGAATTTGTTTCGATCGATGTAGAATGTCTTTACTGAAATATGCTTAATTTTTCGATGAGAAATTGACTTGATTCATTCTTGATTTCAAATTAGAAGCAGTTCTTTGGCACGGATCCATATACAACCAGAATGAAAACAAAAATTTAAGTTAGTATATGTAATATTTGCCAATTAATTTCATTTTATAATTAACGCAAACCAATAATTATTTGATATTATTAACTTATTTATCCATTAGTATGAAATAATATATAAAAACTGCATGTAATTTTTATTTTCTTTAATCAGATTTCTTTCTTATCCTTGACAAAAGAAATGCTATGAAAATAAAATACAAAATCTTTTGCTTAATCATTTGATTTAATTGGATTTAAATTAAATTTTGTTAGAATTATTTATCTTTCTTTTGTAGAAGAGTGTTTACTGTTCAGTAACAAAGTTTGTCTGTCAACACCTTCATTGAAAAGTTTGCATTTTATCAATTAATTACAAAATTTCAGACAACATTTAAATTTTCTCTTCATTTTACTCATAGTTTTTTCTGACTTGATAACTGTCTGCACTTCTGTTTGTCTACCTGTTTGTAGGTTTCCTTTTTATTTCACATTCATTAATTTCTCGCAACGCGAAGACAATTTCAAAGTGCTGCAATGAAATCTTGCTATATTTATATAAAGTTTAAATAACTTAAAGCTTAAAGTGAAATGTAATCAATCCCTTAAACAACAACTCAGCTATGTAAATAGGAGGTTTAACGTTCTCACTCTCTTAGTCATCTTCTTTTTTTATTTTTTATTTTTTTCATGCTAATAATGTTCTTAAAAAAAACAAAAAAATAAAAATAAAAGATACATGATAAATTTTTAATGGATAATAACTACTTGTATCATATAAGTGATTTTTAATTCCGCAATGTCATATAACCCTTCCGGACTATTTACTCTTAGAATTTAGACAATGAAAAAACTGAAAACATGATAAATGACTAAAAATATATTTTTAATCTCAACTTCACACAAATCTTTTATAAAATTTATTCTTCCCTTGTCTATTCACCATGTAATCAGACTTAAATCGTGTGTAAAATGTTTGACCATTTAAACCTTAGAGACTAAAAATACAAGAAAAGGGTTTTAAAAAACTCTTTAATCTAATATGATTTTCTTTATTTTCAGTTTACCGCATAACATGACCCTTCACGAGAGATGAAAAGTATTCAAAAAACTAACAAATTATAGAAAAATATTTCATATAATACAAAATTAAAGTTGGTTCAAAATTCTTTTCTTTTTTTATTTCTTTCTACAATTTTGTGGACAATTTAGGTTGAATTTTAAATTGTAGCCAATTAAACGTCGGATAAAGTAGATAAAAATGTGGATGTAGTTGTATATGAGGATGTAAACATTGAAAAAGATATGAGACAAAAAAATGTTCTTCGTGTTCCCAGTTTTTAACAACTTAACGCAGTTAATCTACTATAAAAATAAACACTAACACTTACGCAAAAGTGAAACTGTTCCTGTATTTTTTATGTACATGTACGGATACAAAAATACCTCTTTGTTTTTAGCCCGAGAGAGACTAAACCCTTTTTTATGGCCGATAAAGTATATAAACTACCAGTTACAACAAACATAGTTGAAAAAACATATACACATGACAGTTTATTAGCCTCATTTATCATAGAAGAGACAAAATAGCAGCAGCAACAGCAACAGCTACACCATCAACAGCAGCAACGACATCAATGAGTAAATATTTTTATTTTTATTTTCACATATATTATATGTCCGTTTATACAAGTGTGTGTGTATATTTCTGTTTAAGTAATATGTATATAAATTTTAAGAATTTTGAAGAATATTCTGCATTTCCTTTAGTTATTGTAGTGTACTCCACAGATACATACATGAACTATATCATTGTTTTTTGTATTTAAAAAATTGGTATTTTTAATATCAAAATTCTGTCCGTTTACAGAGAACGTAAAAATAAACAAAATTAACTCATATTTATGAGAATTCCTCGTGTTACCAAAATAAGATTCTATTGCCATTTTAATAACGTATGAAATCTTAGATCCAATTAAGAGGATTAAAATACCTATGAAATGAACATACAAATAATAAATAAGTTATTGAAATTTTTATATCAAAATGCGTTTTGTTGAAATATTTGAAAACGTACATATAAATTAATTATTTATATTAATTAAGTTCTAGAATTAACATATTAATTAAAAAATAGTTCAAAAGTAAATTTTAAATTAAAAATTAAAGATTTAATAAATGTTCACTAATTCATTTAACTTGAAAATTAATCTTTTCCTAAAATATTTTATTTCTTCTTTTCATATTTAAAAGTTAAATTTCCACCAAATTAATTTTTTACTAAAAATATAACTCGATACAAGAATCCATCCAAATATCTTTGAAATTAAATCCATCTGGCAACCACATTTAACTAAGAGGTTTACTTACGTATGAAAAATTTTTAGTTCTAATTTTTTATTTGGGCATATTGAACAGTGATTTCAAATAATTTTTTTGCAGTTGTTGAATTGTTATACATGTTTCAGTATTTGATGATAATTTTCAATATTCCAGTCTCCTTACACTCCACAGTACTATTGGCAGTTGCAGTTTTATGACCATCCATATGTCTGTTCACCACTATACTATCGAAATTATTGATGATCATTCCGATTCTGTCAGCGCCCATAAAGAACTTCTTCCCAATCGGTTTGCAATTTCGGAATATACATTTCCGAAATTCAACTAATATGATATAAAAAAGTTTAAAAAGCATATTTTATGTAAGTAAAAATCTTATAATCAGATTCTACGATAGAAGCTAAATACCGAACCCGAACAAGATTTCCTCTTCTAAGACAAAGATATTCTACATATATTTCGCCGCAAATAATTCATCTTTGTGCATGTTCAATTTGTTCCTTCAGGGTAATTGAGTTATTACCAAAAAACGTTTTGGAACTGTTTATTTGAAGGTTTTATAAAACAAAATTTGTTTAATATAACAAAACATTCTTCATGTTGTCTGTAAAGTTTTAATCCTTATTATCAAGTTTTTTATTGAAAAGGGGTTTTTGATTCTCATACACTTTTAAATTTATAACTAATAATTTCTCATGAGTAATAACTTTTTTTTTAATTTTGAAAAATATTCTCGATCAATAAAACAAAAAGACAAAAACACAACAAAGTTAATTCTAAACAAAAATGTCAATAGAGAAAGAATTTGAAATTAGGTAATCAGTAACCAAGAATATTGAAAATTTATTTAAACTTATTGAATTAAAGTAAATATGGAGTAGACATCAACAGTAAATGGATACACAATGATTGCCGCACAAAAATAAGGAATTTATCTAAATTTCTAAAATCTTGCACACTCATTCGAACACCACCCATTCTGAAGTTAAAATTTCAAATATTTTTCACAATCATGTTCAAAATAATCGAAATTATAACTTTTATATAGTTGTAACTGCGTGTGTTGCCCCCAGTATATCCTTTTTATAATAAGTGCATTAAATCATAAAAAAAAATCAATCTTTTGTAAACTAATGCAATTTTTACATTTTCTTTTTATAAGCTTTTTATTCTGCCGAAACTCATTATATTTGGTTAATGTATCCAAAGTAAACATTATTTTTTTCTTATTTAATTAGTTTATATCTATAACACAGGGAGTATACTTAATAAAATATATATTTATAACTTATACGCCTAGGTGTTCTTTGTTTATAATTTTAATAAATAACAAATAACAACCATATACATTAATAGCCATCGGAATCAGATGAAATTTTTTGATTTTCTCATTGAATCTATAAATCATTATTTCAGATGATAAATCAAATTTAAAAAAAATGTCGAATACATATATTTTTGTATTTTAAAACAGAAAGCAAAAAAAAAAAAAGAAATCTTTTAAAGAAATCAATTTTTGATCTTATGAATATGGTATCTTCTAATCAAAATTTAATATGACTTTGGCGCGCTCTAGTAATAAGATTTTTGTCCATGAATTGAATCAATGTGGTGGGGGCAGAACTAAATCGCCTCTGGATTTGATACCCTTCTTAAAATGGGGTTCCTTCATATTATTCACAGGATATTAAACTCACTGTACCCAAATAAAACATTCTAATGATATTGGAGATTTTAATAATAAGTCTATAATAAATTAATTTTGAGCTTATTTCAAAGATATTCTAAATACAAAATTTATCCCTATATAAACTTATTTCCAAAAAAAGACTCACTGGGAAAATAATACAATATATATTTTTTTCATCATTAATAAGCATTAAAAGATACAAATTGTAGATGTCCATTTAATGTTTCATAACAAAACACTAAAAACTAATAGAAAAAATAATCAATTTCCATAGAGAGAAAGAGAAATCGAAAGAAATGGGAATGAAGATAAAAAAAGTTATCAAATATTTGTTGATAATGACTTGTTTACATTTTAATGTCTGCCTAATATTAGTCAATGACCTAAAACATGGCTGATGTTTTATAAATTGGTAGCTTTTTTTTTTTTTGACAATCTCGTTGATGGTGATTTTGTTGTAACTATAACTGTTGTTTTTTAATACTTACAAATGTTTTGTCATAAATTTCTTTTTCTAATGTTCTATAACTTTTTTTGTCTTACATCTCATATCTTTGAAATGTTTAAGTTTGTTTGTGTGCGTGTGTCAATATATTTACTCGTGTTTCTATATGAATAGTACATTTTGTCATTTTCATATCTAACTGTCATGTTAATATATATTTTTTTACAAATTACAATAATAAAATCATAAACCAAAAAGAACTTTTTCCTCTTTTTTTTGCAAAAAGAAAAATAAATAAAATAAAGAAAAAACTAAATTATTCAATAGATTATCGATCTGTTTCCTTTTATTCAACTGGAGTGTTTTTCTTTTTTCAGGCGAGTATATTGTCACTGTGATTATTTGACTTTTAAAGCATTTTTCATTTGTATCTTTATCGCATTCGTTATAACAGTTTTAATGATTTCGTTTATCGAAATTCAATGAAAGAAAATGTGCGTAATGAAAATATATAAAAACAAGTAAAAAGTGATATTTAAATGTATACAATTGAAGGAAGTTATTTGAATTTGATTAATGATTATATATCGAAAAGATAACTATTTGAATAAGATTTCTAACAAATGAACTTGATAAAGAAATAAAATAACAATGAAATTGAAAATGATAAATATTTAAATAATTCAATGACATTAAAGAATTCAAATATGAATAAGTCACATAACCCCTCATCTAAGTTTTCATAAATAAAAGTTATTTAAATTTGTAAAGGAAATAATTTATAAATAACAATATTTAAGAAAATTTATATTTATTTAAATTTACTACACTGTATTTGCATTCAACAAAACTTATGTTCTTAATTTTCTCTTTTAATTTAATGTTGATTTTTATTATTATTATTTTTTTCTATTTATTCATTTTGTTGTGCAATTCTCTTTTTTTAATTAGTTGTCATTACAAGTAATAACAACAAAAACAACACAACATAAACATGAATAACAACTCATTAGCAATATTTTTTTATTTTTCTATATGTATTTGTAATTGTAGTGGTTGTAGTTGTAACTAAACAATTTCATATATGGTTTAAGTATTATTTTTATTTACTTATTCTCACTCATTCATTCATTCATTCATTCATGTGTTCAATTGTTCACTCACACAATCTCTAACTCATTTATTTTTCTATTTCATTTAGACTTCATTTTTTATTTGTTTTTGTGTTTGTTATTATTTCTTTTATTTACTTTCTTTGCTACTTTAATGTTTTGTGTGTTTTTATTTTCATTTGAAGTTAGAAACACGCCTATTATGTAAATTGTCTTTTTATAACCTACACCCTACATAGAAGAATAACGGTATATATATAGACAACATGCATTATAACAATGTTTTTAATATAACTATATATAAATGCTGATTCTGCATGATATTTGAAAGAATTTGTTTTTAGAAACATTAAAATTTAGTGTAAGATTTTCAATATGGTTTAGAAAAATGTATCTCAAAGTCGTCTCTACTGTTAAAATAAAATATCTGCTTTTTTAATTTTACTTTTTTGTGTTTTCCAAAAATAATTATTTATTTTGTATGTTCATATTTTCAGTAAGACAAATATTTTAAGATATATTGTCCAATTTGCTATATATTAAAATGAGTCCTACAAATTCACACACTTATGCATTAACACAACAATATACAATTACCCAAAAAAGTGCGTTATGCAAACTGATTTTACTATATACTAATTTTATAATAATTAAATATTGTTTTTCTCAAATACAGATACACTTACTTCTCATGAAAATCTTTATTTATTCAATTTATTATTATTATTATTATATATTTTAGTTTAAAAATGTTTTTTATTGTCAGAAAGTCTTCAGACAGAAGCGCAGCGAGATCAATACAGGCTTTTATTAGATGAAAAATATATTTGTACAAATGTTTAATTTTTCAATTTAATGATCGTGGAAAACGGATCGTGTTTTAAATTGTAAAAGGAATCATAGATAAGGCGACAATCTTTAAGATAAGAACATGCTCATAATTAATATATTTCATAGACTTCGGGAAGGCTTTCCAAAAAATGCTTTATCTAAATACCACATGTTGAATAAAACATTAGAAAAATTCAAAAAATCGGCAAGAGTTGGAATAGGAATCCAATAAAAGCAATATCCTGTCACTACTCTCTTTAAACCTTATTTTGGACTCGATCCGTGGAAAGACGCTCAATGTTGAACAAAATATTTGTTAGTCAACTGTAAGTTTAAGAAGGGTAATTCTGGCAGCTTTAGAAAGAAGATTGATTGATAATCAATCTAACATTTGGAAGATCTATTCAGTATCCCACATCTTACTGGATTCGCACACAATGTTTGATCCTCAATGCTACAGTGACATCTTCTGTACGTTTGCTTATCTTATAATACTTTTAGTCTTTAGGCATTGAATCGTACAGCCCTTAAAAAAATGCTGGATCAGGAGAACGATAATCATATACTTGCGTTCCTAAGATTAAAACATATTTTAGTTATACGGTCAAAGAGAGAAAACTGTCCAATATATTTTAAAGAGAATAGAAACACAAATAGCTCTAAATCGGAGAGAAAGGCCTAAAATATAATTCAAAATATTCAAAAATTCTATGGAGCAATTCCATAATATTACATTTTTGTAAAACCTGTATAATTAAAATATTTGAATATTTTTCTTTCTTTATTTTAATTTTAATTTTAATAACTTATCATTTTATTAAAATTGACTCTCTTCTAACTTTTATGGATTTTCTTACACTTAACACAAATAGGGGTTATGAAATCAAAAGTTTTTCGTTCATTTCTTCAGTTCTCTTTCTGTTTTTTTTAGGGCAAATTGACATGAAATGCAGATTTCTTTTTGATAATTTTTTTACTACTTTCTTTACCCTCATACTTGACTTTGAAAGTGCACAGTTGTTATTACTTGTACTTGTGGTATTTTTCAATTGAAAATTTTGAACAAAAGGTTATATTTATGTGTGTATATCAAGTAAACTGCAGTAATATAAGTTTTAATTTTGAAAAATAATAAAAGAAATACTTGATAAAGTTTTCTTTTTGATTTCAAAAACATAACTTTATCGATTTGTAAGTGGTACTTAAATGCTAAACTGCACAATTTCTGCAATTCTGGATACATGTTGAATATTATACAAGCAACCAAAGAAAATGAGAAAGAAATTTTGTAATAACTGAAAATATTACGCAAATTTGATTTTATCCATCTTTTCAATCTTTTTTTTTTTTTTTTTTTTTGTTTTAACACCTGCTATTTTATAAGACAATTTTATTCAAATATTTAAAGATTCACAAAAAAAAGTAAAAATAAAACAAAAAAAATGACAAAGAACTAAAATTTCTTTCTAATTTGCAAATTTAAATAAAATAGAATTCTTTTTATAATATTATAACTAAAATAAAATAAAATAAAAAAGAAATATATAGATATATTTTTAATATCATTTTTTTTTCTTCAGGAATAAATAAGTGTACCATGCATTTAGTTATCCCCGAAAACTTAAAAACCAATTAAAAACACATTTATCTTTGCTTACAGTAGTCTACTACTAATACTATAACAAATACATATATGTATACCAAGGACAAACATAAATTCTCATATGAGAAACACACATATGTACAAATACATATATTTATGGAAAAGTATTCATATGTTTAAACGTATATAAACTTATCAACACTTATGCCACAAACTTGTGCAAATATTTTATATATCACACTGACCAAAGACCAACATTGGACAGCAGAATAGAGAAAAGTAAAAAAAGTAAATGAACAAAAAAAATAGAAATCTTTTTAGCTTTTCTGTACACAATATGTTTAGTTTTTAGATTTTATTTTATAAAATGGAAATAAAATTTATTTTATTCTATTTTCTTTGATTTTTTACTTTATTTTATTTCTTCTTCTATAAAACAAACTAATGCTTAACATGAAAAAAATGAATAGAATACTAAGATGTAGAGAAGAAGAAAGTATCTCCTAAATATATGCTTTACTCCACACAATAATTCATATTATGCACACGTAACCACACATTTGTAGTTACACAAGTATATTTAATAAATTTATATAACTATACTTACACTTATATTTGTATGTATGTATATATGTATGTGTGTATGTATGTATGTATGTGTGTATGTATGTATGTATGTATGTATGTATGTATGTATGTATGTATGTATGTATGTATGTATGTATGTGTATGTGAGTTTGTATACACAAATTTGAGTATTCAAATATGTTTTGTGTATAGTAGTAGCACTTTACCAAAAAATGACCAAAATTAGAGAACACTAGAGATTTAACACCTATGGGACACATACATATTCACAGACTACACAAACACATTTACTCAACTCATTTCTGTACCATTATACTATGTTTTGTTCTTTTGTTTTATAGTGCTACAAGTATGTATGTGTAAGTGCGAATACAAAAAGATTTGTAGAGGAAAACCTATTAGAAATATGGTAATAAAGTGATTTGAGGTTTTTTCTTTTCGTATGTCTTTCATACATTTTATAATGCATAAAAAGCAATTGTTCGAATTGGTTTTTGACTAAAACCACAGTGGTAATCATTTTCGGTATTGTATAGTTTATATTTTAAGGTAAACAACAAATCAGTGTGGACTAAGGTATTTGTGTGCATGTATATTTCTAGCAGGTGGGCAAAATGAGTACACTTGAAAATAATTAAATTTAGAAAATTACAAACTTATTATGAATTAGATAAGTGTTATTGAAATAATTGTAATTAAAGTTTTTTTGTTTAGTTAAATTAGTTATCGCATTATAATTCACTTTTTATAAAGCGAATTTTTAATTTTAGTATAATTTTTCACATCCTTATTAAAGTAACAGTAGGAAAAATTATTCCATTAAAAAATAGAAACAAATGTGTAAAGAAGACATATAATAACTAATATCAATTACGGACCGATCCCTTTAGAATTTTCTTTAATGTTTTATTAACTGCAAACGATACATCCCTACAGAATCTCTGAACATCTTGGAATATTAGCATTCATTTATATAAAGCTTAATTATTTTAAATATTACCACTACATCGAATTGATATGTACAACATTTCATCAATCCAATAGTAGGAGTCATCTGATCATTAAATACTTGAGTTTTTATGTTTAATGTCAAACAAAATGAATATATTATTTAAACTACGTACTAAAATTATTAAATATTTACAACAAAATCAAATTTAGTCCTACAAAAAATTGCCGAAGTATTTAAAGGTCTGCCGTCAAACTGGTTCCAATGATATTAAACAGTACCGGGAGCACTTAGGCGTTGAGAGAAAACCTGGTTTAGAAAGAAACAATGAACCATATGATGTTCCTTAAGCCATAAAAAATAGAAATCAACAGAGCTCCCAGCACTACCGGTAAGAAAGCAGCCCGTTTAGTTCAATTCTCGGTGTATTTGGTACGAAAAGTTTAAAAATATACAGAGCTCAAAAAGTCCTTGACAGGAACGCTGAAAACAATTAAGAGGCCAATAACAGAGGACGGAAATAAAAAAACAGTTTTCTTAAATACATCATGCAGCATGAATATTGAAGAAACGTATGATCCTGGTAAAAAATTTTATGTTGTTGATGCTCGAGGGAATGTTGATGAAAAGTTTAGGATCCAAAATCAAAATCCAAATTTCTCACAAAGTTCTTAGTATGTCAAGTAAAACGCAGTTGCGGCTAAAGATCAAATATCATCTGTTACAATGGTCTCTATAAATTCTGAAATTTACATCGAAGAATGTTTAAAAAAAGGCTGCTATTATTTATAAGACTTTTTAATATGTTTACTTATTTTTAGCCTGAATTGCCCAAAAATAAATTTTTACAACAACAATAATGTGGTTTTGTACCAAGAGATGCAAATCATAAAAACTCTCGAAGTTAAGAGGCTCTTGTTGAAAGTGAATTGAAAAGCACAAAAATGCGTTCAAAAGTCTAACACTTATCTGTTCGCGCAAAACAAGTTCATATGTATGCAAAGATTTTTTTCGGTCTCTGTATTTACCATACATACATTTCGGATGGGACACGATCGCATTTCTTTGTAACTATTACTGGAAATTTAATAAAATTTATAACATAAATGAAGCCATAATAAGAAAATAAAAAGGAAATATTATATGTTTCTGGAAATAGTACAGCATTTGGCAAACCCGTTAAACTACTTTTATATATATATATATATATATATATATATATATATATATATATATATATATATATATATATATATATATATATATATATATATATATATATATATATATATATATATATATATATATATATATATATATATATATATATATATATATATATTGCTTCTTTTCTTGCTCAAAAATTTGTGGTTGTAATTGATTTTTGCTTTTTCCTCCTTTTAATTTTAAAAGAAATATTTCTCAAAGTGCCTTCAGCAAATTTTAGTTATGAGATCTTTAAATGGCTCTATGTTTAGTATTATAAAGTTTATTGAAAAAATGTGGAAAGTTTTTATTTTTATTTTATTTTCTTTATTTATTTTTTTTCTTATTTAATTAATATTTTGTATTTCAGTTATTAAAAATTATAAGAACATTATGAATAAAACATTAAAATTTAACTAAAATTTTTATTAATATTTAAATATAGAGAAATCGCTTTATTTGTTTTTTATTAGAATTCTTGTAATTTACAATTTATTTTCTAATTACAAATGTTGTCTAGTTAATAATAATAATTATTTGCAATGAAAGTCTGCACTTTCAAGTATCTTTTTATCCTTTTTATTATTATTATTATTTTTACTTCTCTTTTGTTATTTTTGCAATTACAAATGGTATTTTTTTAGTCAAAGAAGTGACAGCTGCCAGACAGTGTAATTTATTGTGAAAATATTTTTCAAAGACTTGAGTGAAACGCATGTGATGAAGGGATAAAATTAAAAATAATATAAAATTCTTCAACTAAAAGATAAATATTAAGCGAGAAAATGAGGAAAAATTGAAAAATTCCAATTAAAATATTTAAGATACAAATAATTTCTAGAAAATTATTAAAATATTTTCATTTTCAATTATGTTGATCATTAATATACTAATAAAATTACAGAATACAGTTATTTGTTTAATATAGAAATTAAGAAAATATATATGTATAGTTTTCTGAAATTCTCAATAGATTTTTTATTACTATTTTGTATTTCTTGGTTTACCACAAATAAAACTTTTCACCTCAAAATTATATCTAAATAAATAAAAGAAATTTTGACCCTTTTTTCTGTTCACATTATCTCTTTACGTTTATTTTATTATCATTTTTTTTTTTTTTGGTTTATTTCTGGCCGACTAGTCAGACACTTATAAATCTCTTGAGACTCATTATTAGTATATATTAAGTTGTTATGTTAACTCAAGCATAACCATAACCATAAGAATCTTTATATAGATACAAATTTAATGTTATCTAAAAATATTGTAACACATAAACATTTTCAAATGCATTCACATATGTTTATACACATATACATATGTACATATATATAAGTGTATATTATATACATATGTGTATGTGTTTTAAGTTGTAGTTGTAAAAAGTATATGTTGTTGGCGTGTTAATTTATTACAAGAAACTCTATTATTATTTTACGTTTTTTTATTTTTCTTTCATTTATTATTATTATTATTATTTTTTTTTTGAGGTAAACAACAAATACACTAATGTCTACATGTGTTAGTTTTGTTTAAAGAAAACACATTGGTTTTCCACTTTAATGCTTAGTGGGCATTAAATAAATGAGTGTAAATAAGTTTGTGTATTACACACAAATACATATGAACATATGACTGTTTATGTATTAGAAACCGGATATTAGATAATTTCTATATATGTAAAAGTGAATTTATGTATTCTTCTTCCATATGTTCGTTTGTTTGTGTTCAAAGTATTATTTTTTGTATTAAATAAAGGTAAGAGGATAATATGCGGTAAATTACTAAATAGCATATATTGGTTAAGGATTATAATAAAACCTTTTTTCTTAAGCGGAAGAAAGTATTTAATAAACTTGAGATCAAATTGAATTACCAAAAAAAAAAACAAAAAAACAAAAAATAATTATAAAAACATTTGAAATGAAAATAAAAATTACTTCAACACTTACATAGTAGTGTTTATGAAATGAATTTAATGGAAAATGAATTAACTAAAGATAAAGTTAGTAAAAAATCAAACATATTTGTTATGTATTTTTATCCAAATATATTTTTCAAACATATTTTCAGATCAGTTGATGAAGATCAAAAAATTGCATGGCTTCTCAATAATATAAGGATGTATGTGTTTGAATTTTTTCCTAATAATAGATTACTTAGATACATAAATAATTTAAGTTTTCATTTTAAATCTCATTTGAAGTTATAACACGACAACATTATTTATAATGCCAAATAATATTTAATACATAAAATAACTTTAAATAAATTTATCTTAAATTCCATATAGTGACAGTTTTTTTATTTTTTTATATTTATATCCATATATTTATTTTTAGCAAACTACTTATAACAAAAATACAATATTGTCAATAAGTGACACAACATACAACGCCATAAAACAGCTGTACATATAAACTTACATATACAATTAAATTTTAACCAAATCTTTTACCATTTTCTCTAGGGGCATATTAATAAAAAAAATTCAAACGAATAAAATTCGTTTATAGACCTTCTCTTTCCCTCTTTTATATCACTTAACACACTGTGAGTATTAAATGCGTAAAGAGGACGACTACTGATTTAAATGTAACTTTCCTCCAAAGTATTGTGAACTGTATTAAATCTTAAGTACTGTTTAACTCGATACACAGACATTAATGCCTTTTAAGAGGATTTCATATTGTAGTCATAATTTATTGACACACATAAATACGCAATAATATGACTACATGCGATACTACAATTCAACTTACACACATACATACATACACACGCAACCAACACAAGCCAAAAAATTACTTTTCTTTTAAATAAAAGCTTTATACTTTGGGCACAATTCAACCCATTAACACACACTCAATCTCTTATGCCATAAAGCAGAGGAAGGGATACACAATTTATTGAAATTATTCCATAAAAAGTGTGTGGCAAGTAGTTAGGCAACGGGTGGTAATATTGAAATCATATGTTTCAGTTAAGAGTTATACTTAATTCAGTATTTCTCTTTTTTTTATTATTATTATTATTATTTTTTTTCGTCCAACAATATTTATTTACCGTTAAGAGAAAGAGATAAATGAGTGTTACAGTGTTGTAAAATATAATTAACTGCAGATGTGTTATTAAGAAATTGTCTGGTACTTTTTCAATGTCCTCCCCTATGCCTTCCTGTCTGTTGTATTTAATTTAGTTTTAAAATTGAAAACAGAGTCTATTACGGAAGTTATAAATGAGTACTATGGAGAGGAAGTATCGTTTTTTGTTATGAAATTAAAAATGAAATTGTATGAAAAAAACTAATTAATTAGCCAGTTAGTTATCAAGTTAAAAATATTTTATTATATAAATTAATAAATTTGTTATTTACTTTTGATATAATTGATTCATTAATTTTATTTATTTCCACAATGAAAAGACAAAATGATGTTTTTTATATACAATTTCTAATCAAATAATAAAATTTATTTTTTTAATAAATAAAATTATAAATTATAAAATGCCATAATATCATTATCCTTTACAGTGAACAGAAACAAAAAATCAAAAAAAAAAAAACAAAGGCAAAATGTCAGAAGGAAAAATGATAAAAAAAATATCATACAATCTCTGAAACAAATTTTCCAAATCATTAAGTTTTGATTTGAATTTAAACCTTTTGCGTTTATTTCATAAAATCATACAATTATAATTTTTTTATTCTGTTGTTGTTTTTGTTATTCAATGTTTTTTGTTCATACTATTATCGTCTCTGTTGTAAAGAGGGCTAAATAAATGTAGGAGTTTGCTTAAGTTAAGTGTTTTTGGCACTAAAACTCAAATACTTTTTTGCTTTAAACAAAATATTTTAAAGAAACATAAAAGCTTAAACATTTCTCTTTTTTCTCGTATTTTCTTATCAACATTTTTTTGTCCTTTTTATATATTTTTTATTCATTGGTTTGTTGGCATTAGTTCAAATTTGTACTTTACATTCATAATAAGACTCTATTTGTCATTTCATAAAGTGCAAAGAAAAAACATTTGTAATTTTTAACACATTTAGCAAAAAAAAATACTTACACACAAGCACAAATACACATACAACTATATGATAATATTATCTTCAAATCTGAAATTCTCTAATGTACATTTTTATTTAATTTATGAACAAAATATTCATTCACTCATATATTGTATTATTACTACAACTTTAACTACGCCTTTGAGATGTTCAGACCAACAGGATGTTAGAAAATTATTTATAATGTTGACCAAAAAATCACGTTTTATTTGGTTAATTTATGATTTGTTTAGGTTTTTATAATTAATATTTCGTGGTTTTAATGAAATTATAAATTAATTTATTTTTATAATTTTTGTCACGTTTCTGGTGAGATTTTTTAATTTCATTTTAAATAATAAATTCTCTTATATGTTGTTGCTTATGACACAAGGAATAAAAAAATACTAAATTTAAAATTTATTATAATTTATTTTACATGAAGACAAAGGATAAGATAATTGTTGCTATTTATTTATGAAATATATTTTGAGAGGAAATAATAATGCAATTAATTTTTAGGCACATTCAAACAAATACATAAAATAAAAATCAGATTAAGGAGATTGATGAAGTTTTTTGGAATTTGTTTCGAATAATTCAATGGAGAATTAAATTTTATTGTTATTTTTTTTTTTTTTTAATTTTATAATTTCAGTTTTGTTAACCAAAATTTCTTAAATTACTTCAAAATAAAATTTTATAATCGAATTCATTAATCAATTGTTAAATATTTAACGTGACTATGAATATTTAATAAACCTACATTGAGGGAAATTCATGATATTTTATAACTTTTTTATATCTTTAGACACTATTTCTAGGTTGATACTTGTTAATTTGGAATTATTTATATATCTTTATTTTTGGGTCATCATTTTCAATTATCATATATACGTTTTAATCACCCTAAGAAAAAAAATATAGGGAAAACTTGAAAAATTTCATAAAAATATAAAAATAATTAAAAATATAACACAATATTTTAGTGATGTACATTTGATCAAAACAAATAAAATAAAACTTCTTATTCGAATGCTAATTTTTCTATAAAATTAATTTAGCATATTTAATTCTGTATACTTTTTGAATTTTATCTATTTTAGTATTTTTATTTATCAATGAATATAAAGTTTCGAAAAAAAATTTATTCGAAAATGTAAAAAAATATTTTAAAATTCAAACTACTCGGATGAAAATTAATTCGGTATAAGAAGAAGGAAATGATAGATTTTTTCTCATATTAAAAAAGGAACCAAAAAATTTTTTGCTCAATCCGATGGGTTTTTGTTATT
Organism: Cochliomyia hominivorax; assembly: GCA_004302925.2. Taxonomy (NCBI): domain Eukaryota; kingdom Metazoa; phylum Arthropoda; class Insecta; order Diptera; family Calliphoridae; genus Cochliomyia; species Cochliomyia hominivorax. The sequence goes on along the minus strand of PYHX02000158.1, from coordinate 102,808,101 downwards.
TTTATCTGGCATCAATGATGATGTAAACAATCAGTGTGTTTATTACAGAATGTCGTCCACCGTTTTTTATTTTTTTTTTTATTTTTTTACCCTCCAGACTCTATAATGTACTTATATCCATGCATCAAACCGAAATCTGAGTCGATTTAGCTGATTGTTGTTGACACGCTCACATCCACAATAATTGACGGTGCTCAATAAAATTTTTTTCTAAAAATTTTTTATAGACCTGAGAAGTTTGCAATGTAAAACTAGCAAAATCAGTTTAGTATATAAATTAAAAAAATGATATGTTGTGTACATTAGTAAGTGTATGTGTAAGTGTACATTTATGGTAGGGAGTGTTGAAGATTCGGCACAGTCGAATTGTCTATTATCATGCTGTGTTAATTATTAAAAATCAATTAATTTTCACCTAAAGAACGAAAAACATTTTACAGAGTTTCTTATGTAACCGTGTCCAATCTGCAAATTTTAAATTTATATTTTTTGTCTTACATATATTTTGTTATTTTTTTTTTATATTTACATTAATAGCTTCAGAGATATCCGGTATTAAGAGATTTGATTGTAAGGCTATAATGTTTTATACTAAATTTAATATTTTAATACCAAAATTCAAATTGATATTCGTATTTTCAGAGGCTGTTTTGATATCGGTTCATATATTTTTCCTACTAAACAATACCATATAAGCTAACCAAGTTCCATTGAGCTCAGGCAATTAATTTTTAAGCATGTTAAGAGAGACTTAGTTAAATCGACTAAGATTTTGATTTAATGGCGGAATATATTAACTGGCTTCTTAGATAATTTCTGCTTGGTATTACAAATGAATTTTCAAAGTTAATATTCCCTCTTCACCACTTATTGTGTTGGAGGGTTTTAAAATTTAATTGGAAAAATGAGTTTAATTTTCACAAACTAAATCAAAGTGAATATAACCCAAAATTAAAGATCTTAATCCGAATTTTTCCCCATCTTGATAAAATAAAAAAAAATTAAATATGAATCTAAAATTGTGATAATATCAAACTCAATTATAAATCAAATAAATATCTGTTAAATAAAAATTTATTACTTTAAATAAGAGATTTCAGCTTTATCGTTTTATAAAATTCCAAGAATTTTAATTTCATATTTAAAACATTATTTGATTAACACTTAATTAGAATTTTTACTTTTGAAATTTAGACTTAACGTTGATATTAAGGTACGATTATACTTTTCTTTCTTTTTTACTAAGATTGTCTTAACACCTTTTTTATTTGATGTGATTATGATATAATAATATTTTTCACCCTCCAACCGTATTGAGATACAAATTAAATTCATGTTATCTGCTACTTAAAGAAAATATGATTATATTCATATTGTCAACAGTAAACCCTTTTATGTTGTTGATACTCCTAAAAACTGATGCTACTTGTGGTGGTATTGCTATTGCCTGTTGCTTGTGTCAGTGCTGCTGTTGCTGCTGTTGCTGCTGCTGCTGTTGATGAACAACAACATATTTGCATATATCTTCATATATATATATTATTTTTTTTCTTCTTCTTCTAATGTTGAAATTTTTTCATATGAGTTTTTTTTATTTTATCTTCCTGTTGAAGAGAAAAAGAAAGAAAAAGGTGCTTAAGTGTATTTAAAATACTTCTACGTCTTGTTATAACAAGAACCATAAAGATGAATAAGTAAAATATGTTCTTATGTTCTTCATATTCATATAAACTCTTTAGTAAAAAAATGCCTACAGGCTACAGGATTTGTTAACTTCTTTTCTCAAATTCTCGCAACAAAAAATAAGTTAAAAGCTCATGACGAACAAGAACTACAACCAAAGATATTCAAGGAAGATTTTTTTAAAGAAAACAAAATAAAATTTGAATTAAGAAAATAAATTAAAGAAAGTGTTACAACAAAATTAAAAATTCCTTTTCAAGGGCAAAAAAACGAAAAATGATTAAAAAAATAAAAACTAACCACACAAATAAAATATTAAAATAATTCCACAAAAATCCTTGTAAGAAAATGTTGGTTAAAAGTTAAATTTAAATTCATTTTATGAAAAAATTCTTATTCAAAATTTTAAAACTATTTATTATTAAAAATATGTAAAAATATTATATAAAAACGTTTAGCTTGTTTAGTCTCTGTTAAAGAAATATAAAAACAATTTATTTATATATTTACAGAATTTTTTTCGGTGCATTATATTTGTGCAACATGCATACCACACAACAATTTTGCCGCACAATTTCATTCAATATGCAAATTTACTGTGAAATTCTTCTAAACAAATATTCACGGTTTTTCTAACATTTAAATCGTTGCAGCAGTTGCGTTTTGTTATTCGCTTCAGTTATTAACAAAACATGGAATTTAAATTTTGTTTTGAATATTTTATTTAAAATAAAAAAATAAAATTTTTATATTAGATAAAAGAACGGAAATCACATAATTTCCAGTTTAATAGCAAAATTTAAGTACGACTTAAAAGTCATAACATTTTGTTTAATAAAAAAAAAGAAATATAAACAGTAATTGTTTTCGCACTTTTTTTCTTAGAATAAAAAAAATTAATATTTTTTCCATAAAAAAATAATAATAAAATTGCAATAATTCGTTTTTCGATTTCGTGCCAAAGTTGTTATTGGTTAGATTAAAGATGATTTTCTTGCAATTACTAACACCAACGTAAACATTTTTAAAAGGACACAATTACCTCACACTCTTTATTTCCAGCTTTATTAAAATATACATTTAAAAAACAATAATTTATTGAAATTGGGTTTCGGACTTAATATAATGACAGTGGTTGAGAATCGTTAACATTTTAACAGCTGGAAAATACAAAAAAATAATAATAATAATTTTATGATTCCTGATTTTTTGAATTCATATACACTAATACAGATTCCTACAAACGTATTTCATTTTATTTTTGTTGTTTTCATACATAGTAAAGTTGAGATATTTTAACGTAAACAAGATTCATTCTTATTCCAGTTTCGTGTCCAAATCATGCGAGTAAATGTTCTTTTGCTATTTCATGTAGAATATTTCTATAAACGCAGACGTGAAAATTGCTTTAAAAAATACCAAATATATTTTTGTAAACTTCTGTTTCCAATAAATGAAGAACTAAAACTAAATAATTTCTTGTATAATTTATCTAAATCTTTAGAAAACAATTACCTGCGTTTATGAAAATGTGCACCAGTGTAGAAGTAGTGTAATAAAACTGTCATATTTTATTTTCTGATTTTTGCGAGATTAATGCGTTTTAAAACTATTTTTCCTAGAAGACAATGTAAGAGCTACGAGATATAATGAAACGATCCTATTTGGCATATTGTTTAAGAATTTTACAAAGCTCATTTTCTCTAAATTTTCTCAAGTTTTTTTTTTAATTTTACATAGAATCTAAATGAACTTTTGTGCCGATCCAACGAACTTTAACAGACTTTGTTCTTAGGCTAAAATAATGTTATGTACTGGATTTCACGAAGATGTTTTTAAAATTGTGAACTGTACATTTGTCATAAGCTTCACATCGTCATTGTTTGCGAAGATAATGAAAATAATTTTTTTTTATTTTTTAATTTTGAAATTTACCAACCAGATTTTCTCAGAACTACTGTTTTATGTTATTATTTTTTATTAAATTTAAAAGATAATATTCTTGTATTGATTGAATGTAAAACTATCAAAAAGTAATGTCAATATTTACAATTTTCTCTCTGCAAAGAATGACAAACAAGTCAATTGTATTTTCATTTTAATTAATTTTTCATTTATTTTCCAATGTGGCAAAAGGCGTATGAGTGATATTTATTTAAATTAGTAAACAAATATTACTCATGCGTACAAGTAGTTTATTGAGGATTTGAAACTGCTTTGTTATATTTCAATTTGTTTATTTGTTTTTTTCTTTTTTTCATGTCTAAAAATCTTATTTTATGCATTTCATAAATACTACTTAAACTATATTACTGTTAAATAAACATATCGTTACCATTAATGTAAAAGGGTAAAGGTTTAAAAAAAAGTACATGCCGAGAAGTAAAAATGGAGATATTTCTTAACAAAATTAAATTTAATAATGCAGAAATACCTGGAATTTTAAAAGTTTTTAAGAACTGAGTAAAGCCTTTTTGATGTTATGACTACAATATTTGCATAATAAATATGCTTAAAATGTTAAAAATTTCTATATTATTATTTTTACAAAAAAAAAAATAGAAAAAATGAAAAACAAATTTTGTGTTATTTGAAAATTGTTGTTTTTCATTGTATTTAAAATGTAATAAATTATAATTTATTATTTTGTGTTATAGTTAAAATAGAATAATTGAATTTGTGCCCCACACATCTACTTACAAACACATATTTATAATACACATACATATAGACATACATTTAAATATATATTGTATAACACATATTCGTATAACGACTAAATGAAATATCTAAATAAATATAAAATAAAATTTAAATTATTTAAAAAATATATCAAAAAGGAAATTACTTAAAAAAATAATTCTTTATAATTGAAACTTCATATATTTCAAAAAAATTTATTTTTGGAATTTAATTTTATTTTAAAACTGCGTCAATAATTTAAATTTTATTTAAATCATCGTTTTGTATTCAATTCACCTTTTTTCATAAATCAAAAAAACATAATTGAAAAGTGGCATTTAATTAATTAATATGACAACACATATGCTTTAATGTCATAAATTCTCATTTCATTTTTTTTTTTTCACTGTTAATTGTTTTTCACAGTTTCACATAAATAATACTGTAAACTAATAATAATATGATCACATATTTTTACTTAGTTATTGACATTTATCATAATAAACATAGAAAACATAAAGAAACAAACACAAAGACATACATGAAAAAATATATCTATTTATATAAAAAGGGAGTGTGTGTATATGTACGATTGTATGTTATAACGTATAAACTCTAAAACGGCTGAGCCAATTTTGATAAATTTTCATAGAATAATACCAATATACTCGAAAGTAACATGGGCTTTAAAAGATTTCGATATGACCATGGGAGGAATACCTCCATACAAGGCAAATATTGATTATCGAATATCTAAAAAACTAAAACAGCGAGAATTCTAAAATTTGGTCCCAACAATTTTCCCAAGAAATTGTTTTACTGGACAAAACGTAGGAAGGATAACATTGGGAGAAAGGAAATCGCTTTTTTTTTTTTTTTGGTAAAACGAAGTTTGGCGGGTCTGCTAATAAACAATAAAATGTAAATTGAAAGTTATAATATACAAAACTAATTAAAACTTCAATTTTGAGTATAAGAATGTATTTAATGTCAAAAACTAATCAATTTTATTTTACAATTATTTATCGAATTTTGTGTCTAATTTAAAGGAAATATCAACTAAAATGTTCAGCTTTTTGACTAAACTGCTTATGTGAGAAGTCGTCAGCCCTTAAATCATATAAAAATTTTAAAAGAGTCAATTTAAATCATTCATAAGTAAAGATTTTCGAATTTGTTTATTTAATTTTAAAAATTTTAAAAACAAAAAAATGCTAAACCTATATTATCCTCCACCACATGCATATGTGAATGAAATTTTAACAGCATTAAAATAAAATCACACACATCTTATACACACAGTAGTAACAATAAAATGATTCATATAATTATATGAGTTGAATTTTTAAATGCGATTACGCCTTGTAACAGGCAAAAAATATTGCTACCACTTTTAAGTACACTTTTTGACTCAGCATCATATTCTTAGTTGATTTAACGATGACCATCCGTCTGGCTAGCTGGCTGTTTGAAACTGGTAATGATCATCACTCCCTTATAAATAAATGTTCATTTAAAAATGATCAAACCCAATTTAAAAATAACAACAAAACTCATAAGTACTTTTACTTTTCAAGATAAAAAAAATTCACAACCCTTCCGGAAATTAATCTATACAAATATGTAGCTACCATTTATAACCAACAATATGATGTAGAGTATAAAATAGTCGAGATAGAACGACTTTAACTTTAACTTCTTACTTGTTTTCATTTTAACCTTTTTCTACTTAACCGATTTGATTTTTGAAAGATTAATGAGAAAATTTTAGCTAAAAATTATAGATAAACTTTATTTTTATCAGATAAAATTTGGTGTACGTTTTATATCTGAATTTCGAGGTTCGTCGATGATAAATAAATATATTTATCAAATTTAAATTTTCTTAAAAAATTAAATTGTGTGTTAACAGCGTAATATTTTATGAAATTTTTATCAAATTTTTAATATTTTAATAATTAGTAAATTTTAGAGAAATGAGAGATGAAATTTAATGTAAAAAATAACATTTTATATAAAGAATCAATTGTTTACCTAAAAGTACATTTTTGTATTTGTTAATAAATGTTTTTATTTTTTAAATTTTAAATAAAAATGTTATTTTTAAATATTTTTTTAATAAAAATATAATTTCAAGTGAAAAATAAAAACGAAAATTTTTAAAAATTGCAAATGTTTATTTTTCGTTAGAAATGTTTATAAAATAGTGGTTTAATAGTGATTATACTTGTGCCTGATTTATATTCAGCAAAATACTCCTAAAAGGAAGACAGGCAAGCAGGCTTTAATAATTGTAAAACATATAATTTTTATATCTAAAGTAAGTAAGTAAAGTAAGTAAGTAAGTAAGTAAACAATAATTTATTTCATAACAAAAACTGTGACATTTTTTAAAATTAAAGTAAACTATTTATTTAAATTTAATTAAAGTCAATTTGAAGAATATTTAATTAAGTTGTAATGACAAATTGAGGTTTGGATCAAAAATTCAATTATGTATTTCCTCATAAATTTTATTGAAAATTTTAACATTCTCACAATTTGTATTAAAATACATATATATTTTTGAAATTCTTTTCTAACTTTCAAGTATTTTATTTTTTTATTTGTAAAAGTTATGTTAAAAAAAATATTCACACAACTGGATAATATAGAAGTTATATAAATTTTATATACATCACTTATATATCTATAATACCAATAAAATAATTCAAAGTGATTTTCATTGATCAGATATACTTTAAACTGTGAGCACTTTGAAAATTTAAGGACCTTTCTATGATTTACTTTTGCATTTTCCCATAAAATCGCAGTTGTTAGGAAAAAAATATTTCCACAATAAAAAATGGATTTGAAAAAATCTGTCTTGTGAATGATATAACAATCATACACACTAAACCAAAGACACCAATCAAATCCTTATTAATTGTTTAGGTATTTAGTTATTACTTAAAATACAACCAACAAAAACAACAGCAGACCCAAAAAAACATTTATTTAACTTTATCATCTTTTTATAAATCACTACATGACATTTGGAATAAAAACAAAAAAAATCCAAATGAAAAGAAGAAGAAGAAAAAGATACCAATAGAAAGAAACGAATATTTCTAACTCATTTGTAGAGCAAAAGAAGTAAAAGTGAAGAAAAAGTTAAAAAAAACAAACTTAAATAAATCTCAGTCTCTATCATCAATTATTGGCTTAAAAAATAAACATTAGAAACAAGGTAGATTTGAACTAACAATCTATTTTAGTGTTTACATGTATGAATGTATGTATGTATGTATGTATGTATGTATGTATGTATGTATGTATGTATGTATGTCCTAAATGTATATGTGTCATACAGCCCCAAATATAGACATAAAAAACACCTTTAAATGTAACGTAACTGAGAAAGACAAAAATCAAAATAAACAAAAAGTATATTCATGTAAGAAAAAGTGATTTATGTTGTTATTAGGAACATTGGCAATGAAACAAATAACAAAACGATTTATTAAAACAACAAAATATTTGAAGAATTTTATTCCTTTTCTATCTTTGCTTTAACTTGATGCATTTTTGTGTTTGTTTTTTTTTTTTTTGTAAAAGATTTATGTGTCTAAATTCAAAAATATATTTACTTATAGATACATTATATTTTATAAATGATTTAAAAATAATTTTTGGCATTTTTACAAAAAAATATACAACTTTACCAACACTTTCAATTGGCCACTTTCTAATACAAAAACAATATTAAGGAAGTAAAACAAAAGAAGAAGAAACACGTAAGAATGATGTATTCGACTATGGCGATTCTACAATACCCTCTACGTCAAATTCGTGTGATGTAAATACGTTATGTTTCATATATACACACTCGCACATATACTCGCAAACGTATAAAATATAAAAACATAATTAAAATCAACACAGGAACACTTACTGAGTCATAAAATTAGATATATTGTTTGCTATAACATTTTTTCTACTGAACCGATTTTAATAATTTTTGAAATGACAATGAAATACACACAAACTTATTGTTATCGCAAAAATTTCATTCTACTTTGTCGATATAAATTGACAATTTTACAAATTTCTTCCTTTGAGTACGTAAAGCTTAATTATTGTTGGGTCTTGGACGATTCCTTCTAAGCGTTACATACGAAATGACAAAGTTAATATACTCTATTTACCACTTGTGATGTTGAAGGGTATAAAATGCTTTTACTATTTTGACATTTTATATTGGTTTGCTGGAAATTCGTATTAAAAATACAAAAAACACAAAGGATATACTTATACATACATATAAAGAAAACTATTGAAGTGTGTCTTTTGTTTAACAAATATTTTATTTATTTATTTATTATAAATATACATATGTATATATATATGAATATTTATTTATACATACATTAAGTGTTGTATTTATAAAATAATATTATAAATTCTTAAAATATTTCAAATAACATTTGACTTCAATTCTAAATGTTCTATATCATTTAAACAAACAGACAGACATATAAACATACATATATAAATATTTACTAAATAATAATAATAATTCATATAAATAAAATTGTGTTTATTTAATATGAAATTTAATATTTACTTAAGATCAGTTTAAATAACACCAGGTAAACTTTAAGAAGTCATGCATGAAATGAATATTTTATGAAATATTCATCATCATTTCATTCGTATGAAAAATATTCAGTGAATAAGCAAAATTTCTATTTAACTTAATAAGTAACTGCTGGAGATAATAAATAATAATAATTCAATTGGAAATATCAAAAACTGACATTATTTGTTTCATTAACTACAATAAAACAATAAAATGGAAAAAAATACATTGAGATTATTTATATTCCCAGTAAAAAGTATTTAAAGAATTTTTCTTATTTTAATTATATTTCAAAAAGTTTTATTACAATTTAAAACTTTTTTCTTTTTTAATTTCATTTCATTTAATTCTTAAATTATTTTTATTTTTAATTTATGTAAATTTTATTATTTTTCTTTTTTCTTGATAATTTTTCCATATGAAAACTTGATTTTGACTAAATATTGATGGTATCATTTAAATCCAAATTTGTCAATTTTGTCTTCAAATTTCTTAAGGAATTTTTTAATTTTCCTTCTTTTCCATAAGTAAAAAATTAATGCTCTTGTTTTACAATTTTGTTTCACGAAATATTTAAAATAAAAGAAATTAAATTTGAAATCGCTCAAAAAAAGAGATTCCAACTAAAAAAAGTAAAAGAAAGTTTAGTCACTAAATAACATCACCGCTGATGTGTAAAAAAGTTTATGATGTGAAAATTTCTGTGATAAAATACATTCAACAGAAAAAAATAACAAAAACAAAAAAAAATAAACATAAAAACACCCAGAAAATTCTTTGTATAAAAAGAAATTAAAAAAAAAACAACAAAACTTCTCGAAAGGAAACATTAAAAAGACCTTTTGAAGGAAGAAAGAAAAATAACTATAATAAAAAAGGAAATAAAAAATAAAGAAAACACAAATGTAAAACAATGAAAATAAAGAAGAAGAAAAAAAACAAAGAAGCAAAACTTTGTAAAGTTTAAGGAAAAAAAATCATTAGATGAAGAAAAAAGTTTTTCTTTTAACAATTCTAATGGACTCGATCATAAATCAGTTAAGTATTCAATGAGTAAAAGTTATACACCAGAACATACTGATACGAGTGCACATAAATATTAATTTGTGGCTAAAGTACATCTAACACTGATCTAAACTTGGTAATAACATGACTCATTTTTTAAATTTTTTATTTAACAATATGGTAGATAGAATGTTTCTAAGACCTTTGACATTGTTATATGTCCGTCTGAAGGTTAAGTTATTAACGGAAGTGACCTGTATATATTAATGCAATTATGACTATTTCCACCTTTTTAACATTTATGTACAATTACAATTTAATTATTTTAATAGATATTAACGGTCGGATGCAAATAAGTACATTTAATAAACAAAAATTTCAAAATCGTATTCAAAACCACAAAATAAATACATTTGTTAATTTTGATTTTGTACTGACAATACCCTCTCTTATTCCCCTTTTTTCAATTAGAACTTCAAACTACCGAATGAAATTTCATCCAAATAATTAAAATTTAAAAAAAAAAATATTTTTAAATTTTTTAATACAATCAAATATTTTCTAAAATTTATATTCATTGATAAATAAAAATACTAAAATAGATCAAATGGAAAAAGTATAAAGAATTAAATATATAAAACTAATTTTATAGACAAAACTAGTATTCGAATGAGGTATATAAATAATTTCAAATTAAGGAGGATCGACCTAGAAATAGTGTCTAAATATACAAAAATATTAAAAAATATCATGAATTTCCCATAATGTAGGTTTATCGAAGGTTCATACCCACTTTAAATATTCAACAATTGGTTGATGAATTCGATTATAAAATTTTATTTTGAATATAAATTTAAGGAATTTTTTCATTAAGCGTTTTTGTATACGGCAGTAAATATTTAACAAAACCCAACTTGTTTTCACAAAAATTTGGAAAGCACGGAAATTGAAGTCAAGTTTTCTAAAAAATATTCTTGCTCCAAAATGAATGACGAAATATTCTGGCTAAAAAAAATTGTATTGCTTTTGCTCGAGGGAGTGTTGCAGAAAATTTTAAAACCCATCTCTATGGTTAACAAACCCTTGAGCCATACAAGAACAATAATATGTTATTTATTCCAAGAAAGGCAAATCATCCAAACTGCCCTGAACAAGAGTTAGAGTAGGATATTGAGCTCTTTTTAAAAGAGAATTTCACATTAAATAAGGTGTCCAAAAGTGTGGTAGCTTTTAACGAAGCTGGTCTACCCGTTCGAGCAAAGTGACAGACAATACTATGAAAACGTTAAACTGTAAGTTTAGTGGTTTGGTTTCTATTAACACATATGTATGTAAAGAATTTTTGATCTCGCTCCTTATGCAATCAATGGAGCTTAAAATTCAAATTAATTTAAAAATTAGATAAATATCTTTTAGTGTCCAGTTGTTGTTCATGATAAACACGGAATTTCAAATGTATTTATTTTAAAATAATTTAATATGTTGACTTAAAATTAAATAGTTTCCATAAAAGATATATAGTTTATTTCGCTGTTCATTTATTTTAGATATTACTTTTTCTACCATCTAATATTTTGAATTGTCGTCTCCCTCTTTCAATTTTCTGTGCAGACATTGAATAATAAAAGAAAAAAACCGTTTATTACTGTCAGTTGTAGCATTATTTCCTGGCTCATTATTTTTGGGTCTATATACATTATATTAGTTTTGGTACCCATAATATTGCAATGACTATTCAAGACCTTAATAAATATTTAAATAAACTCTAATTTGCATTATTTACAAATTAGACAAAAAATTTATAAGATATTTACGATCATTCAACAATGATCTCCCTCAAATGACTTCAATATAAAACTATAATTTTTTTCTTCTATAAACAAAATATCAAATTGCAACTTTAACTTACTTTTACATCCCTTTTTGTTAAACTATTTCAGTTTTCTCCTTAATGATACTTAGTTTCGTATAACAACAACAAATTGTATACAAAATAAATAGAATAATGGACTAGGAAAAATAGTAAAAAATGTGATTAAATTGTTGCTATATTTGTTCTTTATTTTAGTATTCATCATATTTTTTTAACATTCTTTATATTTATATGTATGGGTGTTATGTGTTTGTGCTGATGTTTGTAACATGTACACTTTCAGTAAACCGTTAGATACGGTCTGTTATTTCAGGTACCTCCCTTACAAATTTCCTCTCTGAATAAGGTTTCAGTATATTTCAAGGTATAGACCGATATCTGAGGCAACATCTTAGTTAAGGCAAAAACCTTTCGTGAAATTGTCAATTATAAATCAACAAATTGCCATAATATTAAATTATATATGTACTTCATTACCATTCCAAAAAAATATCAAAATCGGTACAGTAGAAAAAAAGTTATAGCAAAAAATATAACTAATTTTATGACTCATTATGTATTCCGTGTTATATAAAAAATGTTTATATATTCAATTCGTCTGTGAATGTATGTGTGAGTGTGTACGTACAAAATATAATGCATTTACTTCACACGCATTTGTGATGAAGGGTACTGAAGATTCGGCATAGCCAAATATACCATTCTTAGACGTTTTGAAATAAATTTTTTATTTGTTTATTTTTTTAATTTTTGTTTTATTTATTACCTCATAAGTATTTATTTATTCATATACATATATATTTATATTCAGTTTCATTTTTTTATATGAATTCGCTTATTGGTTGATTGGAATAAAAATATATGAATATTTATTTGATTTAAATGAGCAAGTATGAGATCATTATTAAAATCAATTAAATTTTTCCAAACGATTAATTTATTTTACAATTTATCAAATGACAAATTGTTAACAATGTTTATTTTAACAAGTTTAAACAAAAAAAATACTGCAAATAAACCACAATTTTTAAAAGCGCTATAAAATAAATTATTATTAATAAAATTTAATTGATTTAGCATATACATACATAAATATTTTTAAATTTATTTTCACATATCAAATGTTAAAAAAAAATATTTTTAACAAATTCATTTAATGTAGCACTTTTTATTGTCGCCTTTATCCTCTTAAGATTAAATTAAATGTTTTATTGTTTTTTCCGTTTTAGTAATTAATTAATTTCAGTAGTTATTTGTAGTTGAATTTAAAATATATTCGAATTTAATATGTCTCATTAAATAATTCATTAAATTCATTTCACTCATTTTGTCATATTGAAATGAAATTTAATAAAAACAAAATAACTTCTTTAGACATTTATTGTAAAATTATGACAAGTAATAAATAAATTGCGATTAACATTAAAATATTTCTTTCGATAAAAATTATTTTTTATATTTAAGATTTTTTTTGTTAAGAAATTAAATATAAGATATATAAAGTTTTTATATAATAATATATATAATATATAAATAATTAAAAATTATTCAAATTTTGACAAAATTTTTAAAATTTTTTTCTTCCTTTAAAAATTGTATGAAAAATTCATATGTAGGATGAACGTACACTTAATGTAATTACCTGACATTGTTCATACGCATGTGTTCTATTTCTGACATAGATTCTAATGTTCATGAAATGTGGTCTGGTTATATGTTTTTGTCCTGAGAAGTGCCCAGGATGAAAACATCAAAATCAATTGAGTTTAAAGTAGTTATAATCCGATATCTGAGATAACGTCAAACTACTTAAAAAACTGAATATTATGATTCCATAACTTTAGTTTGTTCTTAAAAAAATAAAATATTGTATTTTTATTGTCTACATTCGACTTTGATGAATTTCTCACACCCAATATTATTTAATATAAAAAAGTTTTGATTAGTTATTACTTATTTTTTAATAAATGTTATCTTATTTTTTATTAAGAATTAATATATTTTTTTAATTAATTTTTATCATTTCTCATGTCGTTTCAAAAACAATGACATCAATTGAAAAAATTATTTACTCTAACAGCTGCAAACACATCGTAGGATTTATCACTTATCATATTATTATTTAATGTTGTTATTATTATTTGTGATTTTAATTTTTCATTAAATCTACAATCATAATAAACAGAAGGTTAAAGGTTCTGTACATTTGCTATTCTTGCGAAACTCTCACATACGATGATTCACTTGGAATATTATTTTTTTTTATTTCTTGATGCCAAACGGCTGGCGTGTAATGTCAACTCATTTAACATCTTATGACAAGTATTCATTTCAAAAAAAAAAACATATACACACTCATATATTTACCTCGTCTGCTAAAGGAAGAATACACATACGCATACATAGTTATACCTTCGAATACACTCTTCAACATATATATGACATTATTATTGTTGTTGTTTTGTTACGTTTTTTTTTACTTTAACAAGAAATATAAAAAAATATGTGTGTATGTATAGGTGTATTATGTTTTTATTATTGTTTTTATCATTTGAATCTTTTCGTCATCATCAGTATCAACGCCAACAATAGCAAATATTTGTAAGTAATTGTGTATATGTATGTGTTGGTTTAAATGCATATGTTTTACATTTGTGTGAATATGAGTTTAAGATTGCAACCAATTAAAAGACAAACATCTCAATTTGAACGTCATTCATAATACTCAGTATAGTTTCCCAATAACATGCAATGCATATAAATGTATATACAAGTGTACAAATATTCATCCCAACATATCTTTTTTCAACATTCGTATATTTAACCCATTAGGAGCCTGGCGATGGGACTAAAATCCAAAATACGAATTTTTAAATTCAAAAATATTATTTTATATAAAAACTAGCATTTTATATGAGGATATTAAAATGTTTTTTTTTTTTTTTTGTGTAAAATGAATCTGTAAAAAATGTTATAGACCGATGTCTGAGGCAGATTCCAAAATCCGAAAAACTTAAATTCAAATCACGAATAAACTTTTTTATTTTTATGAAATTCAGCACACAAATATTGCTTCTAGGAGATACTTTTATATATCGATTTATTACCATCTTGCAGCAAATGTTGGAGTAAAAAATTGTGTTGTCTAAGTAAAAAAACGTTCTTATTCACATATTGAAAAATTTATATTAATTTTTATTATGCAAGATTATGAGCAATTTGAAATCATCTCTCTAATAATTATTTATCATCTCTTATGGGTTTAAGATTAACAAAACATACATACATCTATACAAACATATTTATTTCTTTTGTTGTTTGATTTTTATTTGGGGTTTTTCCTTTCACAAATTTACTGAGTTTTCTTTACATTTTTATTTCATTTTTTCATTTTTGCTTATGACGAAAAAAGCACTCATTCATCTGGAAGTGCATGTCATCTAAAGTGAAAATACATACATACATACATACATACATACATACATACATACATACATACATACATACAAACAAACATCTTGATGAAACTTGATTATATATTTGCTTTGTGTTGAATAAAGTTCTCTTGTTAAGGGTTTTCATGAATACATTGTTGTTGAATGAAAATTCATATTTACATACAAACATACACATATTCATAAAAGACAGAATTTTATAAACGGTTTAGTCAAAACATATTCACATGCACATTTCTTTTTATAATACTTTTAGTTTATTTACTGATGAAATAAAAAAAATTTAAATTAACATATGAATAGAAGTCATAACTTTTTTTTCTTAAAACCCAACATTTACGGCATCCGAATTTCTTTAGGTTGTCAGATTTAAATTAACTTATAATATAAATTTATTAAAAAAAAAGAAATTTTAATAGTATAAAAATCATCAAAATCCCACATTTTAGTTTATTCGTTTCACTCATAATGAAAGAATTTAAAACTTCTTATACGAATATACGAATGTAGAACATAAAATAACTATTTTCATATTCATTGATTTTTTTCTGTTAAACTATAAGATTATTATGGCATAATGCCACCAACATCCAGCATATTCCCGCGAATATATACTTGTATTTAGCTACACTTACTACTCACTTATTGTAGAAGTACTAAGTACACTTCATTCAATAGTTAACCTCAAAATGTTGGTTATTATCATTTCAGAATTTGTTCGTTTTTCATTACAATTTACAAATGAAAAATAAAAAGGAAATACTAAATTTTTTTCTACTGTATAAAGTGTAGTGGTCCGGATATACAAAGTGTACTCATAAGCCAGCAAGTAATAACCACAACACCCTGCTGGCATCAACTACTAATATTCTTTTTATTCGACTTGTTTTTTTTTTTTTTTGTTATTTATGGAAACTCGTTATTTCCCATTGTTTATATGGAATTAAACTATTGGAAAATATCAATGAAAAGTAAATATTTTAATTTAATTACAAATATTTTGCAAGGGATTTTGTATACATTTTTTTTCGAAAAAATGTATAAATAAAGATTCAAATTAAAAGTTAATTTATTAATTAAAAGTATTAATTAAACATCAATATTTTATACAAAAATATTTCCTAATAGGTTTGATGATTTTGTGAAGAGACCGGTATATTTCATCCAATAATCCACTTTCGTTACATTTCAAAACTTTTACTCTTAAAAGTCTTTTAAATATTCCATTTTTAGTATGTGGAGACGCATCAATCTAATTGTTAGGGAATTTTCCATTCTGATCATATCTTCGATACATTTTTAAAGAGGTGGTGAGCTTTTTTACAAAATTCAAGTACCTCAGATCACAATTCAGGCACATTCAAAAATTTTCAACAGGATCCTTTGAATATATAGATATATAAATTATTCTAAATTAAAATATGATCGTAAACAGGAAATTTACTTCGTTATTTATCTAACTAATACCAACATTTGACAAAACGAATATGTAAATTCGATTTAATCATTATTTTAACAACAAACAAAAGCAATGAATCTTTTTCACAATCCACCAAAAAATCATAAATTAGACACTGCATTTTGGAGTGTCACTTTTAAAAACCACAAAACAAACATGTCAATTAACAGCATTATTCTCTGTGATTGTTTTCTTTCTTATACTCTCACACTCGTTCCTAGTATTTATGTATTTGTGTTTGTATGTATATTGGAAAGATAATCACAGTAAAAAAAAAAACAAAGAAATGAACAAAATTCAACTCAACAATATCCTGACTAAAAGTCGTTTGCATTCATTCATTCATTCGTCCATTCGCTCCGCTTATTCATTTATTCATACTGTTGCTCACTTGTCTTTTTCTATTTGTCTGTACTTTTAAAATGTCTAAAATATATATGTTTGTGTGTATATATTTCTAAGTTTATGTCAGTTTAATACTTAAAAATGTTTCCTTTTCCTACTCTCACACCCACATCCAGAGAACTCGCCCAATCAGTTTTATTTTATTTACCACGCTCTCCACTCAAGTGAAACAGTTATAAAACAAAGGAAAAAAATTTACAACTAAAAATGGAAATTTAACTGGAAAATAAATATTTTTACATTATGTCTTCACAGGATTCTACTTAACTTGTATCTGACTATTAAATGACTGACCTGTACTTGCAGCAATTGTAGTTTGTAGTCATTTCGACTCAACTTATAGACGACAAACAATGTAAAATTTACTTTGAATTATAGAAAGTGGTGGCAGTGACAAGGGGAAACAAGTATGGTTGCAGCATATTTTCACTGTTAAAATTAGCTGTGTTATTTTGCATCATGACAACTGGCATACTCTCTCTCTCTCTCTCTACTCACTCTCATTCATTCATTCATTCAGTTTGTCAACTAGCCAGTGTAACTATTCTTTATTGTACTTTTTGTTATCTTATCTTCGAAAGAAGAAAAGGAAAAGGATAAAAAATTTTAACTACAAGAAAGTTTACAAAATGTATTATCTATCATTTATTTAGTGATGACATTATGATTTTCTTAGTTATTGTTATTGTACTTGATGTTGTTGCTATTGTTCTTGTGCTTGAAATCTGAATGAAAAAAAAAACGCAATTTATTTATGAATTTAATCAACTTCATAAAATAATATTTTAAAAAAACTAATTTTATTATGATTTTAGTAAATAAGAAATTTAATCTTTATTTCCTGTTTCTTAATTAACTCCCTTTTGTAGCAGAAAAATTATGTAATACTTCTTTTAAATCATTCGTTTTGAATTTAGCAAACTTGGATGAAAAATTTATTTGGACTTCTGAGATCTGCGACCTGTCAATCATTCATAAAAGTAGTCAAATTCTGCAAAATTTCTAAAATATAATGTGGGATTAAAATACACACCTTTAAGTATATTTAAAGTACACCGATATTCTTTTCCATTCTAAAAAGTTTTATTCCTTATACTTTAAACATGTGAAACATATAGTAATTGAGAAATCGTACAATAATAACGCAGTTATTAAAAATTCAAATCACCAATTTAAAAAAATAATATGATAACCATAAAAAGCTTTTAAATTAACTTCTGATCATCTATTGTAATATGCAGCATATTACGACCACAATTGCTAATAATTTGAAATTGGTTTACAAAGACATTTTGACAAGTGTTCCGGTTTTTTCTTAGTATTGATTTCTTATCGCCAAATTTATAATATTATGTCACGCCAAGAAAGTGTAATATAAAGCTCGATAAAGCAATACATACGCCTACATCATGTTAAAATTGACACTGTGTTTGTTGTAATTATGTCCCCCATTTTGTTCCATCAATGTCTCTTGTAGCGATTTGGACCTCATTTATATGGCATTAGTCATTGCATGATCAATGTCGCTTTTCCTCTAGAAAGTGATAACCCACTCATATTTTGTATAACTTCTTAAAACGTTTATTTATCTTCAAATTAAATCAATTGTAATTAACTTAATTGTTGTGACAGATTTCAAATGTTTAACTATTTTCAATTTCTAATTATTTAATCTTATTTGCAAGATTATTTCTTTATTTAGTTAAGCTACTTAATTCTTTTTTTTTTTCATATCCATTAGTTTAATAAGAGAATTAAATTAAATTGATTTATTTTTAATTTAAAGCTTATTTTAAATCGGTTTAAATAATTCGTATCAGATATAGAATAGACAATATCTAAATACACAATTAAAACTAAAAAAAAAAATTTCCAAAAAACAACAACAACTGAAAAATAAAAAAGTAAAAGAACTTTAGCGTTTATCACAATTTTTCTATTTTTATCCATAAGAATATTATTATTTTTTAAAGTTATTCATTTGTATAGCGAATTTGTTTTTATATATATACTTTTCATTTTTCACTTCAATATTTCAATGTGTGAGCGTAAATATCCTTTTATGTTTGAATGTGTTATAATTTGTCACATTGTTAAAACAGCAACAGCATCAGAAGCAGCACCAAATCAACAAAACTTTTTCGATATTTTTTCCAATGTGTGAAGGAAAATGGTTTATTTTTTAAAGAAAAAAAATAAAAATAAAAAATAAATATATCAAAGATTGTCGCTTGACTGGAGTTGGGAAAAGAAGAAAAACTTTGTTTTTTAACACATTTGTAAAAGTTTTCAATTTAACTCCTTTTCAATTCCCCCAATTCCCCTTTCTTTAAATAGTGTTTATGTTTTTGTTTTTCAAGTGATAATGTGTCATGTGTTGATGCTAACGCAAAAAAAAATGCCTCAAGGACAAAAATAATAGATGAAGTTGGATATAATAAAAATAAAATATTGATTAGAAAACATTTAAGTTAAAAAAACGATAAAAAATATAAAATTTTCTTTTTTCATGATATAAGTTATTAGAAAATTCCAGTTATTGGGAGGAGAGATGCATCAATGAAACTTTAATTACTTCTAAAATGTGCAATTTTTTCTTGAAAACAAATTATTTACTTAAAAATTACTTTAAATAATTTTCTACTTTTTATATCAATATATTACATTTTGATATTTTAATAACAATAATGGTTATTAAAGTGTACAAAATAACTTACAAAAATATATATTTAAAAATTACTACATTTTCCTTAAAACAAACAATTCAAAAATGTAATACAAATGAAATTCTTACTTATTTTCCCTTTTTTCAAAGAAATATAAAAAGGATACAAAATTATGTCAGTGTGCTGCAATCGTATTCCCCTGGAGAGTAACACAGACACAAATATCAACACAAAGAATAAACTTTGTATTACGGTTTGTTTAAGTATTAAAATCATTATAATTTCAGGATATTTTGATATTAAATTTATCTCTTATTACATTTTTTATTTCATCTTATATTTGAGAAAATGTAACAAAAATGAAGTTATATTAAGTCAGCCTTGAGTAGTTTCAGAACTTAACGCAGTTTTGTAAAAACTATTTCGATATTTTGAGAAAGAAAATTACGGTTCTTGGTTCTTGTAGCCCTTCTACACCACAAGTGGTGACAAAGTATATAAACATTTTCATTCAATGTGTAACGCCAAAAAGGAATCATCTAAGACCTTCCAAAGTATATATATTCTATTATCAAATCAAAAACTGTGTCGATTTGGCTATGTCCATCTGTCTGTTGGAAACATTATCAAGCCTAAAATATATATCCAATACAGTTTATATATAAATTGTTTCGTTAATAAAAAAGTTATAGACCGATATCTGAAACAATTTCTAAACTGCGGAAATGGTCGCTTCTGAATTTTTTAACAAGACTTAACCCATATCCTAAAAACGGTTTCAGACTTAAGAGGTTGGTTCGTTAGTTTTTATATGAAGCCTTTTTCAACACAAGTAAATGTAATGAAATTTGTAGGGGTTATTTTTAATTCGATACCGGTGAATATAGTGGTCTAACTTGTCTTAGGTATAAAAAGTAAGTTTTAAAATAAAAGAACTTTTATGAAAAATTAAAAAAAAAATCATGAAATTGGTGATTCGACTATATTTTTTCGAAAAACTAAAAATAAATGTTTATATAAATTTTCAACATTTCAAAAAATGATTACGGATAATCGTTATAATGATTTGCGATTCAAAAAATTAACGAAGTAGAAAATTAAGACGTAAACTCACCTACACCTTTACTAATAGCCTAAAATGTTTGTAATTTCCGAACTAGATGTTCGGAAGTAAATTGCTATAGAACTTCTTTTTCTGAAAAATTTAATTTTTATTAAAAATTTTACTTTTCACTTAAAATTCAATATTTCACAAAAAATAAGTGATTTGTTTAATCATATTTTAATTCTAGGAGCTTTGGACCCCAACTAAATTATTTAAATGACTATGTTTTGTTCTTGCTCCAGATATTGAAATACTTACATAATTTTATTTTCATTCATTTGTAAAAGAATGCAAAAAATCTTTATATTCATATGTTTATGTGTACATCTCGACTTTTTTATATAAGAAAATGTGCTTTATTTTTTCTTATTTAGTTTATAAATTTTTATTTTCTGTTTTGTAATCATATTTATTCCCGCTTCAAGCATTTTTCCCAAACCCACAAAAATATGAAGAGAATATTGTAAAATAAAATCAACTGAATTTGATTTCTTAAAGTGTTGACGGTAGAAAATCATCATCTGATGTAAATGTATGAGTAAAAGAATGTTAAAAGTGCGTATGTTTATTTGGTAACAAAAAAATCCATTCAAATTAAAGAAGTGAATGTAAGAAACTTAGATTGAGCGCATGCATACGTTAAACAGTTAAGAGACAAATCTGAAGTTTAATGTTTATCTACGAGAATGTACATAAATATATATTCATATATAAAATAAAAAACAACAATAACAACATTCTTCCTATTTTACTGGTTTTATTTTCCGTTTTATTTTATTTTTATATTTTATCCTGAGTTTTTGTTTTATTCTCCGGCATAATGTTGTTGGTATTGTCATATTTCTTAATGTGAAAAATAAAAACAAAAACAAACATTTTTCTTAACAGCGGGAAATAAAATATTTAAAATGAAATTTTAAGTGTTTGTCATCCGTATTTAGTACGCTGCTGAGTTGTTGTCTCTTCATTGAAATGTCTGCCTTTTTTCTGATGGATTTATAATGTGTTCTATATGTATGTACGTATGTATTGTGGGTAAGTGTATGTAGGAAATGTTCAGAAATGCTGTAAACACGCGCATTTGTGTAAATGATGATTAAAATATTCATTTTGTTGTTGGTTGTTTTTTTCTTCTTCTTCCAAATATCATCATTTGATTAGAATTACAAAAAAGTTCCAGGGATAAGTTTAAGATTAAATTATAAGAAAATTTCATTTATTTTTATGTACCTGACATATGTAAATTTTTTAAAATAAAATTTTATAAAATATATTTTATTATAATCCACATGAAGATACTTTCTAAATTAAAATATATATTTTTACTACAATGACATATTTTATTAAATTCATTTTAAACCAAAGTGAATTGTTAATAATATTAATCAATATATATTAAATTTGCTTTTGCTTTGACTTTCATCTGATAAATTTCAAGTTTACTTCTGTTTGTGTTTTCCTCAATAATTCGCTGTGTGTCTCTTCTATTCTATATTAAAATACCAAATAAATTTAAATATTATCTTTATATAATAACTTCAAATTTACTGTGATAAGTAATCCCCTTTTGGCACAAAGTTACAAACAAAGAAACGAACGAATGTATGAAAAAATAAATAAACAAAACAATATTACTTTTACTTGTGAAAAAAATAAAAGAAAAACAATAACAAAAACAACAAAAGAAAATAGAAGTAAATTAGAAGAAAAAAATCTTAGACAAAGTTTTCTTATACTTCAGTAATAAAGAATATGAGTTTGTCTCTAGAAATACATTAAAAACATTAACAAACATATTTGACAATATAAACAACCTCAAACCTTTTCCAATTTTCATACAAAAAAAAAGAAACAAATATACGAAAAACTTTGGCCTTCTCTTCTCTTTTGTTGTTGTTGTTTTTTTTAATGTGATATATAACTTGTAAAATGATTGCCAGATGTCGAAAAAATATTTTTAGTGAACATGATCAAAAATTATTTGTCAAGTTAAAAATTTTGTAAATTTGCTGCAAGAGTATGATCGTGCTGTGAAAATACGGTCCCTTTCAAAAAGTGCCGTATAAATACGGTCGTTTTCAAAAAGTATGCTATAAAAATATGGTCGAAAAAGTGTGTTGTGAAAATATAGTCATTTCGTTAACAAAAGTGTGCTGTAAAAATACGGTAGTTTGTAAAAAATTCGTATGCATGCTATGAAAGAAGTCGTTTACCAAAGTGTTGTGTGAAAGACCTTTGTAAAGTGTGCTATGAAAATACGGTCCCTTTCAAAAACTATTCTGCAATTACTGTTGTTTTGCAAAATATAGCAGTCTAAAGTGATATAAAAATATGGTTTTTTGCAAAAAATGTGCTTTGAAAATATGGTTGTTCCTAATCCTTTATACTAACACTACTTGTGCAAAGTACCAAACAGTTTTTATTGACTGTTTGTCAGTCTTAAAAGTGAAACCACTTTTCAGTATATTCGTCACCAACTAGTACCTTTTGTATATTCCTTAAATATTTTGTGGGATGATTGCACATTAAGTGTTTACTGTTTCCGTACGATACATTTGGTGGCGATTAAGAATCAATTTTCATTATATTTTATAATCGTGTGGATTAGTACAAGTTCTTTATTATTTTATTAGGATACATGCGGTCAATTAGGATATTTGATTGTGTATGTTTGCTTGAAAATTCCAAAGAGATATGTCATACATATATACATTAAACTCGATAACCCACCAATAGAATGAATATGATTTTTAATGAAGTTGTTTCTTATGAGGTGATGATTTCAAACGACAAAGTGTTGTAGAAAATTTCAAATAATCTAACCAAATTTTTTTGATTTTGGATAATGTTGTGAAGAAAGAGAGAGAAATTAATAATTCTATTCAGATTTATATTTAATTCAAGGATATTTACACTCATGGGATTTTAGATGATTTTTGTGACGGTGGAGAGAAACATTTTTAATTTTAGATTAAAAATAAAATGATTTTTGAAAAGTTTAGAAAAATTGTGTTCAATCTGGCAACTCTAAATTATATACACGCTCAGTACCGCAAACTTATAAACAAAAAAGCACACCAACAAAACAAAAAAATGTCTCCTGATAATATTTTATAAGTGTTTATATGCTTATTGTACTTTGAAATACGTATTTAGAACTGCAAACTTTTTTATTGTTAGAAGTGAAAAATATACGTTTTTTATTTTTTTATTTTGCTTCTTTTTTAACAAAAAAGATGTGTACGAATTATTCTATTTTTTATAACAAAATGATGAAAAAAAAATAAATAAATAGCAAAAGTTGGCGAAAAGTTTTGTAATATTTGTTTATTTATATATTTTTTAGTTGATGGCAATTTTTGTTTCTAAATGTCGAAATATTATACTGAAATTATACCCAAGAAGCCAGTAATTTTCCTTTTGCTATAATTTTTATTTTAGTATTTGTTAGTATTTGGTTAAAAGAATGTACAACATGACTTAATAAAAAGTTTATTGATCAAAAATACATTTATGTATGTAAGAATTTTATATAAAAAATAAGAGAATTTTTTCTCTTGATAAATTTATTTCAAATTAAAATTCCTTTAAAAGTTTCCACAAATTCTTATTAAAATTAAAATTAAATTAAATTCACATATACGTATTAATACATATAGATGTTTTCATTTAACACTATAATATATATGTCGCTGAAAGATTTAAAGAAGAACAACACTTGAGTTACAATCTAAGCATCATCTACCAAACAAATACATACGCACATTCACAAAATATATATTCAAAGTCATCATTCATTCATACTCAAATGCTTTCACATACAATTTTACATTACTTAATGTCAACAACTTCTGTTCATGCAACTTCTTCTTCTTTTGCATTAAATAAAAAAAAGCATGAAGGAAACAAAACTTAACGCAATTTTTGCTTTATACATTTTACAGCAATAAAAGGAACTTTGTTGAGGGTTTACAATAAAAGCAACTACAACAACAATAACAAACAGAAATGAAAATGCAAAATGAAAATTTGTTTCGTTCCAAAAAAAAAAAAAATGGTGAAACAAAAAAATGTGAAAAGCTTATGGTGAAGGAAAAAACTTGAAAACATTAAATGTTGACATTCTAATGGCAAACATAGACAGTATAAGAAATGCATGAAATAATTCATCACAAAAATGCATATGTATGTAAAAATGCATAATAAATATTTATAAACATTTATTTATTTTTGAGATATTCAAACTTGCACAGGATAAAACTCACTCACACAGACATACTTATTTCAAATTGAAATCAGCTGATTTTAGTTATGAAATTTAAGATTTCTTAACAACTCAACGAATTCAATTCGAATTTTTTTCTGAGAATTCATCTGAGACATTAAATATTTCTATTTATGTCGTACATTGTAATTTTTAGGACAAATATAAAAATTAATGTTACTAAAACATTTAGATACAAATTTATTTATTTTAAAATATAACCTTTCATTAATTTAATAATATCAAATCAATTCCTAATATACTTATTTGAAATAAGCAACCAAACGATGAATCTTCATACTCTAATTTCAGTAATCACCGACCATTTAACACTTCTGCAAAATTTGCAGCAATGAAGAGGAAGGGGAGACACTTTAAAATGTTATCTTAGTATTGTTGAACTCCGTTTTGACTATATTCCCCTTCACTATTTAATATATATTTTTTTATTATTGATTTCACATCATACGATAAAAATTATCATTTTTCGTATATTTCACCTTTCAAATGAATCAGTTGTCGTCAATTATTTGCATCATGGATATCATGGTTTGGATGTTTAGTTGGCTAATATAACAATTAAATATAAAAATGAATCATTTCTGTAGCATTCAGATATTATCCAAGTCTTACGTCTTCAATTTATATGAGACTCAACATCCTTGATTTTAAATGTACATCATTTTCGCAAAATTTACTCAACAAATCTACTTGTCTTATACCGACGACAAATAAATCCTTGGAAGTTGGGTTTAAGTTCTATAAAAATCATTGCAATATAAATTTGCCTACATGTTGATGCGCTTCAGAACTTACTCTATCTGAAAGTAATAATAGACATTTAGAATTTTATAAAGCATAATTACTTAAAATAGCGATCGCCAATCATCAGAATGATTCGCAGTAAACAGCCAAATATAAATAGTCGTTCCCACGATAATTTGATCTCCGTTCTGGAACGACCCAGCAACAGTTGTATCAAACAAAAGTTTTTTCTCCAAGAAAGAACTATCAGTTACAGCCAAACTGTTACAATAACAACAATAAATAGCAGGCAACTTATATGTTCGATTAAAGACTCAAACGTTTGTAATAGATAATTTAAGAGATTTATTTAAGATTTTTTTGTTAAATCATATCATAAACTAATATCGTTTATAATTGTAACTCATGTTAAAATACACCTATTTTTCTAATGTGATAAATTTAGTTTGTTGTTGTTTTTTTCAAATTGTTAAGATCATTGACAATAATAACTTATTATCCTTCTTCAGGTTTTTTTATTTACTTTGTCCCTCATTTCTTTTATACATTGATTTTTATCTTTTTCACAATGAAAAAAGAAACCTGACATAAAACTATTTTAAATGAACTAATCCCTCTCCATTTACACACATACATATGCATACATATTTGCAGATAAAAACATATAGTTTATATTTTTCATCTTTTATTCTTGTTGTTGTAGGTTTTCATTGTTTGTCTACATCATAAAAATCTAACTTTTCACGTACTTTTAAGTGTGCTTAGTAAGTAAGTGTATAGGTGAATGTGAATAAATGTCTGAATGTGTGAGTGAATGAATGAAAGAGAGTGTCTCTTCGTACAAGTAGTAGTATTCATGTGTGGGTATGTGTAAATGATGCTACTTTTCATAAAAAACTAAAGTTGTGTTAAAGAAAGATGCTTAAATATAAAAATGAATAAAATAAGCACACATACTCACACACACACACATTTAAACCAACATAAGGCATAACACACTATTAAAAGAACGTCAACAAATACATGGAGGAGTATAAAGTGAGACTTATAAACAAGATTAGCATCATTAGAAACCAACACACAATGGCTGTTTATTTTTTTATTTGTTTGTTTGTTTGTTGTTAGATAAATTATATTAAAAAATAATGGAGTAAACAAAAAAATATAAAGTGAATAACTTTATAAATGCGTGAGAGTTTATTAAAAAAAGAAACATCTAGACAGTTGGGATCACAATAGTAGTGTAATTATATATATTCTCATTAAATCAAATGAAATAGAAAAGGTGAAGATTATAATTTTGATAAAATAAAGTGATGCACTTCATTAATTTGTTAACTATAATAAGGATGTTAAACAGAATAAGACTTTTAAGGATAAATAAAGTTGAGTATTCATAAAATGTGTTATTTATAATTTTTAGCATTTGCTCTTTATAGTATTTAAATAGAAGAAAATTTTCATAAATTTAAAGTTTAATTTACTAAATTAAAATGATTTTTTTTAACAATTCAAATCATTTAATTTCAAGACTCTGTAATTTTTACAAACTCTCTTTCAATCTCTTTTGGTCTCTCTTTAATTTATTATTTATAAACCACTTTCGAATATATACAATTCTTTTCATTTTGAACTTTTCAAGTGAATCGAAATAATTGAACACAAATTGAATGGTGTACATGATTAGAATTGTTAAACAAAATCCAAAATAAAAAGAAGAATAAGGAGAGGTTATATTTTTTGTTCTACATACTAACATATACATATATATACAAAATATTCCTCTTTTTCATTTGTCTTATTTTTACAAAAAAAGGGTGTATGTATGTTTATGTGTATAAATTGCTAAGGATTGTTTTCTGGCATTTTGTACTTTTTTATTGGGCCACACTCAGGTGAAATTTTTAAGTAGATTCATTGAATTATAATCAATTCCGATAATAAAAACGAAGTCTGATTATTTACAAAAATAACAGAAAACACGTGTTCTTTTAGTAACAAAACATATTAACAAACGAAAAGTAACGTAAATAAATGGAGCTGAAATGCAATTAAATTTGTTTCTTTAAGTTTATTTGATCAAATTGGAATAAAAACAAAATTGATTTAAAACAAATGTTATTTATATTTGTAAATTTAGTAATTTATTTAATTAAATATAAATTTGAAAATATTTTCCAATACATTCACATTTTATTCGCGACATTAGCACATGTCAGTCTATCAGTCTATCTATACTATACGGCCATTTTCCTCGAAATCTGAAATCGTTTGATAAATGTTATAAACGACTAGAATGTTAAAATTTTGCAGTTCATACAATAAATCCGAATTAAAACCAAAAATGTTTAATTTTTTTACTTTTTACAAAATTTCGATTCTTGAAGAAAAAATTGTTTCAAATTTCATTAACATATTTTTAACGTAAAAAGGATTTGGTGATTAAGCCAAATCCTTTTTATGATATATAAGAACCAAATTAAAATTTAAAACTTTGTGCCTAAAATTAAAATGGATATAATACAACTTTATTCAGTGCAGGTTGTTTTCTAAATGCGTTAATTTTAATTTAACATCTGATATATTAAATTAGTATAAATTTAAAATATTTTCCTTTTATCCATTATCGTCCTTAACATCTTAATGATAATTTCTTGTTGCAACTATAAAATACTCTATTCGAGTGTCCTTTAGAAATTAACACAAAATCCTTTTCTTCGTATTAAGAAAATAAATTTACAAATTAAAAATGTGGAAAACTTAAGAATAATTTTTGCGTTAAATAAATTATTTGTAAATGAATAAACATTAAAGTGAGCAAAATTAAAAGGACATTTTTTATAAGCATTTAATAATTGGGTTAAATATGATGAATCCTTTTCTGATAGCAACATAATTTATAAAAAATGATTTTGAAGAAAAAGAAAATTTAAATTTTAAAGTATATATTTTTTTAAACCGTATCACAATTTTAGTATAATTTGGTTTTACGAATTTTTTCTTAAGAGTTTAAAACATTAATATGATATTAATATTTGCGTAAGATTTATGCATTTAAAAAAGTTTTTCCGCATTCTTACACAAAATGTCGAACATCGATTTCTTATTTTAACCAAATATAAATACACTTTTAAATAATACAAATAAAAAAAAATAAAAAAAATAGTCTGATTGTCAGAATATCACAAAACTTATTTATATCAAAGTTCGTTAAATCGTTTCATATTTAGAAATTTGTGGGTCAAATAATACAACTTTGAAATTTCAATAAGATAACTGCGACCTGTATTCTGTGAACAAGTTTTACATGAGCAGCCGGTCGCATAGACATGGTTAAATCGACATAGGAGGTGATGCTGAGTCGGACGGTATATTCAACAGTGCAAACAGCCATAACTCAAAATATCTATTTTATCTGGAAACGTAATTTTCATTTCTTTGCAGAAATATATTTGATGGAATTAATGAATATGAATTTAAAATTTTCTCATTCATAAATTCTATATTAAAATATTGAAATATAAAGAACACAAGAAATTCAGAAATAATAAAAAATAATAATATAAAAATAAAATTGCTTATAAACTGACGATATTAATTATTAACTTACATTTTTTGAGTTATGTCTATTTTGGTTTAAATAGTGAATCAAAACTAAGATATCTTTCAGTTTAAAAGTAAATTTCTTGTTTTTTCTTAACAAATTTGTAATTTTTATAAAGTTTAAATAATTTTAAATAATTTCTAATTATATATTATTAACAATAATTTACTGTCACCAAAATCGTGTCAATCATATATCAATAATTATATATTTATTCTATATGTCTGTGTGTGTATTTGTGCGTGAGTATTCTTATTCTATACATTCTTATGATTATAACAATTATTTTTGTATTTAAGATAATAAATATAATAATATTCTTGTTAATAATGTTCATAATGAATATATCTATTAGAATTAACTCTCTTTTCTTATATCTCCCTAGTTTTCTCTCTCAGAGTTTCATATACCATTACTTTATAAAGTAAACTCTCTTTACTCTCTTTATGTTTCATTTCATAATACTGTTAAAATAAATGTGAAACATGCTGAATGGAAATTCAAAAAATTCTTGTAAAGAAAAAGTTTCTTAACAGATGTATTCCAGGGTAGAATAATTATAGTTGTTTATAGCAATTCTAGGATTTATAGTAAAAATATATTATGGCATTTTAATTAACACGACTGTTGAAAACAGAAATAACATCAATGTTAATGGAATTTTAAATAAGTTTTAATGTATTAGAAATGAAATTTAATTTTACTTCTTTATTGCTAAATTTTTATTACTTAAAAGAAAAACTTTCAGAACATAAGAAGAAAATTATATATATATATATATAGATGTTTTATATATTAAGTAATGCGTTAGTGTAGATACCTGAAAGACTGGGCATAATTTGTATTACACCTATTAATTCAGATAGTAGTTTTTCCATCCATCTGTGCAATTTCGAAAATATATATTTCGTCTCAAGAAAGAAGATTATTACAATTTTTTATTATTCTTCTTCTGAATCGTTCTATATATATATATATATATATATATATATATATATATATATATATATATATATATATATATATATATATATATATATATATATATATATATATATATATATATATATATATATATATATATATATATAATTACGTTATTTTTTTTATAGGTTATGTGTTGGTTGCAAAATTAAGCATTCAAA
The DNA here is from genome assembly GCA_004302925.2 of Cochliomyia hominivorax. Classification (NCBI taxonomy): domain Eukaryota; kingdom Metazoa; phylum Arthropoda; class Insecta; order Diptera; family Calliphoridae; genus Cochliomyia; species Cochliomyia hominivorax. The sequence goes on along the minus strand of PYHX02000158.1, from coordinate 102,777,369 downwards.
ACTTCATCTATATATATATATATATATATATATATATATATATATATATATATATATATATATATATATATATATATATATATATATATATATATATATATATATATATAACGTAAACATTCATGTATATTCTTTTCTTCCATTTATTCTATCCATTTCCGGTTAAGGATAGAAAATGTGTCTGTCTGTATTTCATTGTAAATAACAAAAATATTCTACCACCAACACAAAAATTAAAAAAAATAAAGTTTCTTTTGGTAAATTTTTGATTTTCATTTCTTTTGTTTTCATTGAAATGAAATGAAATGAAATTCAGCATTTTCTATTAAAACTTAAACTTTTAACGAATTTTGTTTTTGACAAAACAACTCAACTCAATGAGTTGAACCAACACCAACAGCTTCAAATGTTTTAAGTATTTTCGACATCATTTATATGATTTTTCTGTGAATTATTTTATTCACAGTTTTTTGTTTTTATTATATTTTTTTTATAAAATTTTCATTAAAACTGTCATGTTCTTGGGGTGGTTCGTTGGTGATCAATTTAAAAACAGAAAAGAAAACAAAAACAAAATAAACTCAAATTACAAACAACTTTTTTAATTGAATATTAAAGAAAAAGTACACCAACAACAAAAAAAACAAGAAAAAAACAGAACATAAACTAACAAATTACCTTTTCCCATCTTAACGGAAAATTTTATCTTTAACTTTTATTAACAACTTGCGTAACAGCAGTCAATTGGTATCAAGAGCGTTTTCTTGTTATCTGTTCATAAAAGAAAAAAAGAGAAAAAATTCACACAAATTCACTTTCACTTTTCCATTTAAGTATTAATTAAAATTTCATTTGATTGAGTAGGATTAAGTATGGCGAACACGATAAAAGGTCACATTTTCTCTTCTTTTTTTATTTTAAAAAGGGGTTATGGAAATTGAGGTAATTGTTTATGGACTAAAGTGCATTAAATTAAACTTTTTTCTTAAGAGTTTTTTCTTTCAAAAGGTTTAAATTAAAAGTAAAGCAATTTTTGTAAATATTTTCTTAAGGAATAAAGAAAGTTAAGAAAATTATAAAAAAAGAATTATAATTTTGAGTAAAATGGATAATTTTAGGTTTTCTATTCTAAACAGGTAATTTTAGGAAGCTGTTCAAAGCTTTAAAATTTCCCAGTAAAACAAAATTATTAATTGAAAAAAAATATGTAACTAATATTCGACTAATTGGATTTACATAAATTTAAAAGTAAACCATTGTTTTGACCAGATAGTGGCCATTTAGAAAATTTCGATGTATTTGTATTAAATTATATATAAGTATTTTCGCAATATAGGATTAATGTATATGTCATCTTTGGTTGTACCAAAACATAGTTGAGCACATTTTGGTAGACAGTGTTAAAAATTCGGCACAGCCACTTTCAGTATTTTTACTTCCTTTTTATTACAAATTTCTAATTTAAAAAAAGTCAAATAAGAAGTAAAAAGTTTTGGCATAAGTTGTTTTGTTTTCTGAAGAATTTACTTTACAACTGTTTAAAGTTGTTTTCTAACATTTTTGTACATTTTCGCATATAATATTTTTTTAAACATTTTTGTTAAACTAAATGTTAAATCTACAAAAAGAAGTTTAAGCTGCTGAAACTTTAAGTTTGTCTTAAAAACTTAAATACAAAGAGAAGGACGAATGCTCAGAATGCTATAAGAATCACTAAAATTCATACATAATTTTATAACCCAACTAAAATAGACGCATCAAACGTTAAATTTCTTTTTTTTTTCTAACAAATATTTTTCCCTTATTTTGGTTACATCAAGTATGCATTAAACGTTATGTGTTCCATTAATATGTAGGGTATCATAAAAACTTTGTGGTTACTCATATGCAAGAATAATTTTAAAATCCTGTACACTTTAAAAAGAAACAGATTTCAGTTAACCAAAAACAAAACCGTAAAAAATGCAAAACTAAACTTTTAGTCGTTTTTGTTTTAGCTGCACTCAAAAAAAAAGTATTTTAGCAAAAAAAATTGATGTCAATAAACTTGAAATTTTCTTTTTTTGCTTAATTTCAATCCTTTTTAAGTTCATTTATTTTTTCCTGCTTTTGTTATTCTCTACTTTTAATAAGCATTAATTGAATTTTCATTTAGCCCATAATCCAGAAAAGCTTTTAAAAAGTTTGTAATATCTTTAACAAGAAAAAAATGTTAAATGTTTATTCATTCAAATAATGTTCACGGTAAAACAATCATTAAATCCTTTTCTTTAAAAAAGCTCGAAGTCAAAACAAATAACCGTAGCAGGGAATAAAAGAGAGGGAGCGATGAAAAACGTAGGTATTGACTAAAAGAAACTCTATTAATTACAATATTAAACCAGCAACAATGTTTCCCTGCCAAAATGCAAAATAACTGCAATTTCTTTCTATCAAAACATTTGGCAGCCTTTTATCAAGTGTTTTATTATTATTATTTGTACTTTTTCTCTTTCATTTTTTTCTATTTCTTTTCTTCTTTAACAAAAAACTTAACTTTTAACGATTTGAGACTTTTGCACTAAGAATCTTTTAAAAAGTGTACAGTCAGTTATAAATGAAGACTATAACAGCAGCAGCAACAACAATTTTTAACAAATAATGAATTGCTGCTCTTATATATTTTGCATTTATGTTAAAAAAAATCAAAAAAAAAAAAAACTCATTTTAGCTTTTTGGTGGAATATTCATTCAGATGTGTCCATCTTATGCAATGTTAAAGCGTATAAGTGTTAGCGCTTGTATAGGTGTGTGTTTGTCAGTATGTTTTTAAAAATTACAATCATGTCAAGGTGCCAAAAACTTAAAAAAACCCAACTCTTTACCACTTCAAGTCATATCTGGGCGTAAGTATTTCTCTATAGAAACAATAAGAACAACCAGGAAACATGTCAGTAAATGTTTGCATGAAAAACTTTTGCTTTTCTCAAAATATTTTTCTTCTATTTTCTTTCAAGAAAGAAAATAATTTTCTTTTCTTCTTTTTGTTGTTGTAGTAACGTACAGAAGCAAAATACACGCATATTTACTTTGACTGTTTTTATTGTATTTCCGTTTTTACCACTTTTTTTGTTTTTTTTTTTTTTTGTTTTTTTTTTTTTTCTAAAACCAAATTTTTGGCGTCAATACTTTTGAACTTAGTAAAGGGTTTGTAACTTTAAATAGGGTGATTCCAGCAAGGTTCTCAATGTATGTTGAGAGCTCTTAAAATTAATGAATTTAGTTCTTCAAACTGATTAAAAATTTGCATTATGTAGTTGCGTTTGCAAAATTTTGAGGTTGATAGCTCGTTTCAACATTTTCCACAGAACGAAACTGATAAGAATATACTCCCGAAAATGGTTACCAATATATTTTAATTTGAATCTCTATTTCACCGATCCAAAATTTCATGAATTAACAGCATCACCTTTTTATAAATGGCAAAATGGATAAAAGCTGCATTTTAATTTCTTTATAATTGATGGATTTCGCTCAGATTTCTCTTATAATCAAATTTAAAGTTTTAAAAATAATTTTTATTTTTTGAATAAATGACCATGATATTAATATTAAATAAAAGTTTAAATACTAAGAAAAAATAGAAAGTATATATTTGAAATTTTCCAAGATATATTCTATATTTAATATTTTGATGCAGATTCTTAGATTCTTATCTATTCTTTGACACCCACATTGCAATTATTATTCACATTTTTAAAAGTTGTAGATCCCTTTAAAAAGTAACAAATAGATATGCAAGTAAATCACAACCGATATGAAAAACTGAAAACGCAGTTTCAGTCACTGTACTCTCCAGTTTCACATTTCAAATCGGGTACCGGATATTTCACTTAGAGCCGTTTTTCTAAAACCTGTTCTGCCTTAAACAAATATCCCTTTTTAATGAAAGGGTGCATTTAATTCGAGGGCACTTATTCAAATAGACAAATTTAAGCCTTTTTTCTCTTTCCATTTCTTTTAACATGTTTAAAGTCCTTCAAAAACTTATCGTTTGCTCTCGTAAAGCTTTAAACACGTAGAAAACTCGTAAAATATATTTTACAACTTTTTACTGCTGAAAAAGTTTCTTTAAAAGTTGAGAAAAAAAATCTCAACATAAACGAGAACAAAAAACAAAAAAGAGGAACAAGAACTCATAGATTTCGTGCTAACTGAATTAACGCAAATCGTTAGTTCTTTTTTTTACTTTAAGAAGTTTTCTCACCATTTTCTTCTTACTGTTCTTTCTTTTAATTTTTATGTGTTTTTTTCTTTCTTAGTGGATGGAACATCAAACTAAATTGATGCTAAACTGATAGTTAGTTAGTTAGTTACTCGTTGTTTAGTTTAATGTTTAGTTGCTTAATATGTAGTTTTAACTACATAAATTTACATTAAATATAATATTTGAATATCAGTATATATATATTTTTTTAATTTAATAGCAGAATATAGATTTATATCCCTTGAATAGAGTTTTATGAATTCTTTTTAATTTAATATACATTCTAGTTGAAAATTCTAACAAATATTTGTATTATGATTCTTAAAAAGGAAAAAACAAACCTGATTTTCTTGTTTTTTTTTTATTTAAAGAAAAAAGTTATAATATTTCTAGATTTTCTCTCGACATTTTTCATTTTTTTCTCTTAAAAGTATTTTTAATTGCTTTACTTTTTATTTCATAAAAATACAAACACACTTTTAAAAAACATCAGCAGCATCAGAAACAACAAAAAGAAAAATACCAACACAAAAACACAAAAATTATTAAAATATTTCCTTAAAAACAGATGACGTCTATACGTTTAATTTTTTATACAGAAATTCATAAATATCCCCGTATGTACATATATACAAGTGTTTTCAAAAAATCGAATATTTCGAGTTATTCGAAAAATACGATTTTCAAAAAAACTGGCTCGAATAAGGTTTTATGCTAAAAAAAACAGTTAACAGATTTCGTTTAATTATTATAAATTTATTGGATATAAATTTTTTTATTTAAAATAATGTGTCGAAAACTCATGGTTTTATCTTAATCTACTATTTTTAAATATATATATTGACGAATAAAAAAAAACTTTCAGAATCTTATTTACTTATTTTTATTGACGCGATAATGTCTAAAACAGACGGACATAGCAAAATCGATTCAGAATATGATGTCTTAGAATACATACAATACTTTACTCGTGTAACGATGGAATGAAAAACTTCTCAGTCATGGCGAAATATATAAAATTGAGGCTGAATATAATATTGTAATGTTTAAAAGTGATTTCCATTAAGAACCGGTTAACTGACTAATCAACAAAAGCGACATGTCGAAATCGAAAATAGTAGTTATTCGAAACCGGTCGATTTTCTGAAATGCAAAAAAACCGGTTAACCAGTTAACCGGTTTCGGTTTCTGAATTCACAAATATATAAATAAGTGATGCTATATGTATGTATGTATGTATGTATGTATGTATGTATGTATGTATGTATGTATGTATGTATGTATGTATGTATGTATGTATGATTGTATGTATGTATGTATGTATGTATGTATGTATGTATGTATGTATGTATGTATGTATGTATGTGTATTTATGTATTTATATTTAAAAGAATGTAAAAGTAATAAAAATAAAACCAAACGCCACAGGTATTTTAGTAATGTAAAAACAAACAAAAAAATTCATAAATCTGTGTAAAAAAAAAATTAAGAAAAAATCAGTTAAGAAAATTTAAATAAAAAGTGGTTAACGAAAAAAAAACTTAAAATATTTCAGCTTCTTTTTTATTTTCTATTCTACTCTTTTTATAAATACATCTACCTATAAACTTGTTTAAGTATGTGTAAATGTGTTTTTTGTAAAGACATTTTTTATATTATACGTTATGTTGGTAAAAGCTCTTCTACTTTTTACCACATACAGTTTTTGGAAGATATATGTAGACTTAACCACCATCTATTTTTGTATATTTAATGCACTTTATATTTATGTTAGTTTACATGATATATATGTGAGAAATATGTAAATGTAAATGAAAAATATACTCTGCTTTGCTTTTATATTTAAAATGAAATACACAAATACATTCATTAATTACATTTTTAGAAAATTTATTAAAAATTTACAAATACAACTATTTTTTTTTTAATTATGGAACAGTTACAGCAAAAAACAATCAAAATATCGAAAACAAATTCGTTCTTAGTTGTCGCGTCCAGCAATGTTTGATTAACTTAAAGCTGAGGCCTGGCTCTTTTAATCATTGTCAAAACGCATCCTGCATTTAAGTCGACTTATATCATTGTACATTTATACCCTTTCTGAGTCGACTAACAATTTCCGTCCAGCTAAAAGTGCAAGTACTCGTTGTTAATGCTTTTCTGGTCGCAGTTTTAGAGATATTTTGAAAATTCATATTAGGTATATGTTTTTCTTTTTTTTACAAGGACAAACTCCCCGTGGCAAATTTGATTAAGATCGATCCATAACATGAATTTAGATTTCATACGTTCTATTTTGAAAATTCAATCAATTCATTATTTTTCACGTCTGCATATGGTGTGGAGTATTATATAGTCGGTCCTAAACGACTTTTAAACTTTTTCTTGTTTAATAGAAAAATGCATTGGTTATCGATTGGGTGTGATTATTTTTTAATTTAGATAAATTAAATAGAATAATCATACGCTACCCATTCATTCATTACCTCTCATTATACACCACCATAGGTGGTTATGCCATAATGCATTTATGCTTAAGTTATATAAGCACAGGGAAAAATTGCTACCACCACTTTTAAATATATCGCCCTTTAGTCCGCCCATCATCATTTGCTTACTGTTCCCACTATAAAAATTTATGACAAATTTAAATTTTTAATAAAAAATGTATAAAAATAAATGTTTTTGAATGTTTTTTTTTGTTAATTATTTACCAAGAATTTACAATAAAAACATAATTATATAAAGATAATAAAGATGCGCGTGGGTAATATTGCACTATGAACTTAGAAATATATTAAGTATACGCCCAGAGTATTAATTTATCATGTATATCTCTATGGAATTTGATAAGTATGATTATTAAATCATAAATAATTATTAAATAAATACTTAAGCTGAAAATATTTACTTGTTCCAAGAAAAAATACTATAAACACAAAATATTGTAACTACATGAACCACTTCCAGAAATCACGTTAAATTTCAGAAACATCCAAAGGAAAAATAAAGTTGAGCTGCCTGAGTTCAAAATTTTTTTCTTTGATCTTGACCAACTATTACTTTCTTAATTGTTTATTACTTCTATTTCATTTTATTTTATTTATTACTTCACTCTATTACGATACTAAATATTTTGTATTTTAAGTTTATTCAAAATCTTCTAGGTAAAGTAAAAAATCGACGTTGAACATTTTGGTAAAATAATGAAAACTACGATATTTCACAAAACATGAGGTTATTTACTTCATCAAAATGAAAAAATAAAAACAATAACTTAATAATATTTTGTAAATATTAAATGAAAATAAAACCAATAATTTCAATCCCTCGACTAAATATTCAATCCCTTGACTCGTAGTATTAAGTAACAAAATAGAAAATAAAATGATCAATAAAATCTCTTTATGGATTTGAAATATATCAATTTGATTTTTCTGTGTTAATTTCAGTTCGTCTATTTCACATATAAATTGTTTATAATAAAAGTATTTTGTGTAATATAATACAACAACAAAACAACCAACCTCTAGTAAAAATAAAAACAAAAAACATACACACATACAAAGAACCCTTAAGGGGCTACGACATACAATAATCACAAATACAGTGATCTAATACTGTTAAAACTGCTGAAAAAGATGATAATATCGACGTCGATTTTGATGTTGATGGTCAGTATGACATCAGAATCAGCATCAGCAGCATCATCATTCCTTTGGATTTAATTTGTTCCTTTAGGATTTCAGAACAAGAATAAGAAGATGAAGCAAAGGCAGTAGAAACAAGCAGGAAACATGTTTAGAAATAATAAAAAATAAAGAGTAGAAAACAAAAACCACATACAGACTCAAATTCTCAAACAAGTGTGAAAGTTTGTGTGTGTGTATATGTATGTGTGTTCATAAGTGTTATATGGATAAGGACAAATAGCAAGCTAAGCTTTTATATTTTCAACATAACTACTACAACTACAATCTTTGTTAGGTACATACATATGTTTTATATCTTAAGTTAGTTATTTATGTCGAATATATGTGTATGTGTGTATGTTCCTTATATTTACACCACTACTTTAACAAAAAAAAACGAATAGTATTGTATTATGACATGTGTCATGCGGCATGTTAACATGCTGGACACATACTGACCCAACATATAAATATGTACATAAATACATACATACATACATACATACATACATACATACATACATACATACATACATACATAAATACATTCTCATGTAGCAACAACTTTACAAAACAGAAAAAATCATACTAGCTGCCCTTTTTAGCAAAGAATAAGTATAAATTTGTTGTTATATAGCAGTTGTAGTAGTGGCAGCATGTAGTTGTTGTAAGTAAGTAATTTATACAACTAGTGGCAGTTGTTTATATGTAGTTGTAGTTGTTTGTGGTAATGGTTATGTTGTGGCATTTAAGGTTATAATACTGTTGTTGTTATTATTTTTCTTTTTCTCCTTGTATCATTTTTATTTTTTTTTTTCAATTTTTTTCTATTTTGTTTTTTTATTGTTGTACTTTATTTTCTAAGTTTTAGTTTCTTTTTCTATTTTTGTATAAAAGTTTATGTTTCACATGATTTAACCAACATGTGGTTACATTTAGTGCTACCACAGAATTATGCATTAGGTTTTGGATGAGCATAAACTAATAATAATAATAATATTTTGGAAAAAGTAAAATTTAATTTATATTAAATAAAAATTAATTAAAATAATTAATTTTGTTAATTCAAAATTTTTTTATATAATAAGATTTATATCAGTAACACAATTACATCATCCCTAGACATTAATAAACACTCGGGACGAATTTCATTGAGATCTAACAATAAGTTTATTAAGGAGTGTGCCAACAACAAACAGCAGCTTAAACTTAGGTGAAATAAAATACTTGGAAATTATCTGAAACTGAATTTTCCAAAATATTAATAAGATACTAAGAACAATTTGGCTAATCTGGTTCCAAAATATTATCAACAAATGAAGTACCATCAATATTAAGGCACAAATTTCATTTTTGTTGTTGTTCTTAATCACTTTTGTTTCCTACACCATTTTATTAAGTTGAAAACAAAAAACAAAATTAACATTTAACCAATAAAAATTACTAATATTTTAATTTATTTCAATTCAAATTTTGTCACTCATGTTAGCACAACTGTTATCAAAAGTAAATATAAATTAACAAACAAATAGGTAACAACAAATACAAAATACATCAAAACAAACAATATGATTATTAAAATAAACATTTCTAGAAATGTTGAAAAACAAAAAATAAAATAAAATAATATTATAATAATAATAATATTTTTTAAGAAACACCTGCGTCTTAAGAATAATAAGATTTCAAAACCAGAATATAAATTAACTACACACGCATACATACATACACACAGTTGGAGAACTTTTATTTTTTAACTAAACGAAAAATTTAAAATAAATTGACTTGTGGTTTTAAGGGTGTTAAATTGTTTTTGGCATTTTAGTTATTTATAAAATAAACACATGTGTTTTGAAATGAGCATGACTTCTTAACTATATTTTAAAAAATTTAATAAGGTTATGGTCTAAATAATTAAAACCTGAAAGCAAAGCCTTAGTTAACTACTTTGAAGGTAACATTTCAGAGATTGTTATTAATGGTTATTAATGTTCCATAATATTTAGTCAGCTAATTAGTAATCATCATTTTCAATTTCAAATTAAAACTTTGAAATCCATTTTAACAAATCTTTTCTAAAACATTCTCTCTCTCTCTTTTTATCTTTACAATAACAGAAAAAACAATAATTAAATGTTGTTTTTCTATTCCTTAAAACAACAACAACAGCAGCAGCAAAAAAAAGCAAATGATTACTCTTTCTCTGTGTCTTTAATGAGAATAAATTAAAAACACAACAGTAGCAGAAGAAGAAGAGAAAGAAGTACAAGGTTATAAGCACCGGAGGCACTCAAGCATTAACTTGAAGAGTACTTCAGCTTTAACAAAATGCTAACAACAAGAGCAACAACGGCAACAACAACAACAACAACACAAGCAGCAACAACGGCACTCATATGTTTGCACAATCGCTATATGTACTTTTTGAAATCATAATAAAAAACTACGAGTGAGTACAAACCCTTTTATAATTTTGTTGCGAATGTTTTGTTTAAGTTTATATATTTTTTTTTATTCTGGCAAAATGTTTGCTCATACTAAAATATCATCAACGCTTAACATAAGAAAAGAGCGCCTAAAACATGTTCAGAAATTTTGATATGTAGCGAGTTTAAAATACCCTACAATAATGATTAATATTTTGACATTTAATTAATTTAATTAATTTTTGTGTCATTATATCTGTATTTTAAAAAATGTTTTTTTTTAATATTTTACAAAATATGTACCGTTATTAATATCTTAATAAAATTTCAATTGTTCAGGTTTAAGGTTCCTTAAATTTCCTTAAGTATTCTCCATAATTGTTGTATCTTTGGTATTCTCATCCAACATATAAGAGTATTTTCTCAATGTAAACAAAATATTTTTCTTAGTCTTATTGTGTTCTATTGTGCGCCTTATTCATGTCATGAATTTTTCTTAACGATATTTAAAATGAATATTTCTACAAACGAAGACCTGAAAATTTCTGTAAAAAAAGTACCAAAAATAAAATATTATAAGTTTCTGCAGTTGGAAAATCGAATCTTTATAACAAAGATGCTCTACTCTCTCTTATATGGATGAAAAATTTAATAAATATTGCATATTCCAGCAAGATAATATTGCGATAAATGTTTCAAAGTAATCTTTATGAACGCAACATACCTCCATTAGACTGGCCGGCTTGATGTCTGGAGATATTGTGGGTACATATAGCCCGTAAAGTTTATTTAAACAATGTCCAAATCGAAACATTTAGGCTTTCACAAAGCTAAAACTGCAAATAAAGCAGATTTGTAAGTAAATTAGAATTTTTTAATTAAGTGGAATAAATAACAGACCATTTTGGATCATCCAACCAAAGTATATTTTCTTATTTAATTTTTTCTAATTGTTTAGAAAAAATGCAGTGTGCGTTTATAGGAATATGTTCCAAGGTAAATAAAATTTAAATATAAATTGTTCAAAATCTTGCAAAATTTTGAATTTTTAAGTATAAATAACTCTAAAACTGTAGAGATAAGTAACATTTCCAATAATATATTTTTAGAATTCTTCTAAGTGTCCGAGTCATAATGCTAGATATCATTGCTATGTTAAATACTGTGTAAATCCTAACTTTCGATCAAAAACCAAATTTTGTTATTGTGTATTGAGATCAGCGCAATTTTTTCTCAGTCCATCGTTTTTTAATTTATCAATATCAGATAATCTTAGTATTTATCTCTTTTCAATGTAAACCCCCAAATAGGAACTAGATATTAGTCGATTTTTTATTAGGATTGAAATTTTATATACAAAAGCGTTATTTTTTTTTTTAATTTAAACATTTACATTTTTAGACAACTGAAGTTTTTTGACAAAAAAATTTAATTTAGATACTTTTAGCTAAAAAGCAGATTTTTTATGAAAAATTAAATTTTGTGTAAACAAAGTTCTTTCGAATAATGATAAATACAAATAACTGTTTTCCGGGACCGATTGAAATCTTATCAAAAATACACTTATGTTACCAACAAAATGATAAACTTATAAAAATATACAACAACTTTACAATCAATGTGTATATGTGTTATTGTAAAAATGCATGTATGTGAGTTTATTTAATATTAACAGTTACAAATGAGTACACTTTTATTTAACAACAAAAACAACAAAAGAAAATGTTATATTGACAAGCTAATGATGTTATTGTTCACAAAAAAACACAACAAACAAACTCACATACAAACGCTATACACATACATATAAATATGATATAAATCTAAACGTGTGTTTAAATGTTTGTTTTTTAATTGTTAATGTTAAATTTAAATGTACAGCTAAAGGGGTTCTCTTACATATGTATATGTACAAATGTATACATGCATATTTTATCATGGGCATGTGAAATGTGTAATTGTTAATGCAACAAATTCAATTCTCATGAGTTTCAAACAGCTTGAAGTGTTGCTACCAAATTATAACGTTAATTGTATGAGTCTTACCATTTTTGCTTTTGTTTTTTTTTCATACAAAATCATTGTTTAAAAAACCTTGATACTCTTTTTGTTTCTTTTCATTTTCATTATTTTTGCACTAATTGCAAGAGTTAAACAAATATTTTCTTAGCAAAAAGCTAATAAGCTGAAGGGTCTTGAAAGTGATAATATTTTTCAAAGCAAATATTAAATGAGGAATTTTATAATCAGTGAATTTCTTACGCAATAAAATGTTTATATTATTTTAAATTTAATTTTAAATTTTAATTATTTTTATATTAAAATCCTCTTATATTTCCACAAAACTGTAATCAAAATTCGTAGTCTTAATTTTATGTGGAAAACCCGCTTACAAAGTAATTATATAAAACTATATATTTTTTATGAGTTTTAAATAAAACTCTATATTTTATGTCATTTAATTATTATTTTTTTTTAATTTGTTCATAATTACATCCTGATTATCTAACATAAAGAATTACAAAAAATTATGACAAGAGAACAAACGTAGTCTCAAAAAGGCACATACACATACTGACAGAATCATCTAAATATATTAAAAGAAATATATATTCATACATACAAATGTGAATTAATTTAGAAAAGGTAGTTGTACTACCATATATTCATTCCAACTGAGATCTTCATCTTTATTTTCTATTTCTTTTTTTCCCACATTTTTTTCTCTTCTTTTTTTGTTAATAGTTACAACTGTAATTCATACTAATCCCACGAATTGCATTTTAAAAATAAAACATGTTATCAAAGCTCCTGTAAGGAAAACAGACATTCTAACTTTAACTCACACAAACACACTCTCATATTGTATATACGAAAACAATCTTAAAAGGACATTGCAATAATTATCTTTCGATTCCATTCTACGTAGAGAAAGTAACACAATTTGAAGACAAATGCTATAAAGAACAATTATTTATAAATATATTCCATTTAAAGTTCTTTTCTGATTACATCTCGAATATATACCAATATACCCTATAAGATTATTAAGAATGAATAAGCAACAAAAGCATGTTACAGTACTTTCACATTCACATTTGTTTTAAGTTTTTGCTATTATAAATATGTATATATGTGTAATTGTGTTTGTTCTATACAGTTTTACAATAAAATAATAATAAAAAAATGAACATCAAACTACTGTTTTCAAAAGCATTTGACATATGACAACTCTTTCTGCTATCACATTTTATATAATGCTTAAAGGACTATTACACACATTTACAAATAGTTTTTTTTTACTACCTTTTTTGCTTTTGACTGTATTGAGGGGATTTTAATATAGAAAATATTATATTTTCTTTAACCTGTAAAATTACATTGACATTATGTGACGGGTAAACTGTAAATGTGCAGAAACTAAAAAATGAAAACACAAGAACAAATAGTAAAATATGTAACGTATGGAAGTGTGTGTGTGTATGTACGAAGGGATTTGTTATCGTTATCAAAGAGCAACAGGAGACACAAGTTTCATTAATGTGCAGTTTTTTGGAAAAAAAATAAAATAAACGAAATCGTAAAAATATAAATTGTTAGTGAAAAGTGATTTGAAATAATTCAGATGAACAGTTATTAATGTTTAAATCATGACTTTAAAATTTTTAAGGTTCTTCATCTTAGGAAAATGGAGATTAAAAAAAATATGGGAACATTTCAAAAAAAAAAAAATGAATGAAATCTGGAATATATTTTTATTTCACTTTATTTGTTGTTAATTATGAAGTGAATTCATAATTTATAGCATTTTTTAAATGTTGCAAAAACCCTAATTTCAATGCGATATAACGTAATCTGTTATTAAATTTTAAAAAACCAAACGTGCCCTTATGAACTATCGTTTTTTTTCATAACGCTCACATATATACATACAATATATGAAAGATTTTCTTAAATTAAAAAAAGGAACTCAAATTAGTTATAAAATTATTATATATTTGGCACAACCTTTTTCTACAGAACCGATTTTGATATTTTTTGGAGAGTAATGAGCTTAAACTTACAGTTAAATCATTCCAATTTGTCAATTTATAATTGAAAATTCTCTTGAATTTAGAGGCTGACTTATATATCAGTCTATATCTTTTTTTATACTTAACTTCTCAGAACAATAACAAATACTCAGGCCAAAACTCATGCAGCTCTCTCAGTTATTGTGTTATGAAAATGCCAAAAACAGCAGATGGACATAAGTAAATTGACTCAGATTTTGATTTGATGCAATAATATATACATTATGGTGTCTTAGATGATTTTTAGCGTTACACAGGGATGTGATATGCCATTGTGGTGGAGGGTATTAAAATTAGTGAAATATTACTTTTTGTATGAATTTCTTGAAAAATTAACATTTTTTATTTTCATTATCTTCCTCGAAGACGAGCCGACTAATTTTGCGAATGCAGAATTATGTTGAATTTTTGAAAGACACCAGACTTCATTTATAATTAATTAATAACTACACGAGCATTAACAGCTGTGACATCCCACGTTTTCACGTGCAGCTAGGGAAATACCGTTCTCACTAATGGTATTGGTCACTTATATACTAACACGAGTAGTAGAAGTAGTACGAAAAGTAGTTACAAGTTAGTTTTAAGAATTATTTCTGTAATTATACAGAAATAAAATCAATTAACTCCGAGTAAAGAAACGAATTCATTAAGCTCCGATCCGTATAACCTTCCAGCAAAAGAAACTAAACACACAATGGTTCTGAATCTGTTCTACTATTAAAATCTCATTTATATTGTATGCCGATTGCAGTCTGCCAATGCCGACCACCGATAATAAGACTAGTTGAAGAAAAAATAATAATCCTAAGGCCGAACCGATTTAATAATCTCTCGTATTGAAATTCTTTGTATTAAAATTTAATAATCAGTAAAGAAAGTAATTTAAATTAAATGACTTGTTACTCAAGGTATTTGGATCCGTAAGTAGGCCCTAGGGGCTATTGAATTATATCAGCTGACAAAAAACTGCGATATAATTTTCATAAAAGTATTTTTCATATTATATTTGTTTTATGGACTAAAAATCTTATTCGGGAAGAATATTTGAATGGCAAAAATATATGTATTGAATTCTATTTTGATGTCTTTAAATTTCTGTCCTGTTACTTCAGAAAGAAAAATTGATAAAACTAATAAATTTATAAATCTATCACGTTTTTAGATGTAAAATGTAAAAATGTTGAAATTTTGTCAAAATTTTAATAATTTTATTTTATTTATTTTATTAATTTATTTATTAATTTACTTTTTGTAATTTCATGAAGTATTGGAAAAAATGTTAATGTAAGTGTAAAATTAAATTATAGAATAAAAATCTATATTTAATTTTACAGAAGAGTGGGCGTGGCGCACTCATTGAATGCTTGTTAGATATTATTTTTAACTTTATTTAGTACAAAATCTTAAGTTCTAAATATAAGAATCTTAAAACTAACTACAATTAGATTGTGTCAATATGTTCCTTTTCGCACACATATGCACTGAAACACAAGTGTGGAAGACAAGGGTTAGTCTAAATATAAGTCCCACATGTATGAGACTCAAATATGCGTTTCTTATCTATAAATAGGTAATACACAAACTAAACATATACAAAATTTACTAATTACAAATATTAATTATTTGGTAAATCGCTAAAATATAGAAAAATTTTAAATTATAAAAATCAGGTTGAAGGAAATTTGAAAATTGTTTTTTTTTTTTTTTTTTGATAACAATTAAAAAATAACTTTCATAAAACTTTTTAATTATCCCTTTTATTCAATAAATTTATATACACGTTCATCTTTTATAAAAATATCTATAGATATAATACAAAATTTTAATTTTATTTTTAATTTTAATTATCTCTTTTTCATTTTCAAAATAGAAGAATTTCATAACAATGAGCCACTAATAAATCTGGTGCCTTCTTTTTTTGTTTCACATTTTTCCCTTTTTTGTAATAAATTTATTTTCATTATTGTTATTTTTGTTTGTTTATATATTTTACACTTTATTATACTGTCCATTAGTGGACGATTTTTCTTTGTTCGTCTTTATTATTTTTTGTCCGTTTTTTTTTTTTTCATTTTTCCTTATTTTATTCAAAATAACAAAGTTGCGTTTTTATGCCTTTTACTCTGGCATAAAATATTACTATTGGAGAAGAGGTAATAAAGCGTATTGTTTTTAATGTATAAGTTTCTTTTTCAATAAAAAATACAACAACAGCAACAACAAAATAATAACAAAAAAATATATATAAACAATAAACGTTTTTTGTTACTTAATGATAATCATAACATTAATGCTGGCAATAATGGAGCTTGATGATGTAACGTATTTTTAAAATAAATTTATATTTTTATTATTATTAATATTTTTTAGCCCTTTTCTCATAATGAATTCATTTTAGATTTTAATAAAATAAAACTCTTCTTTTTATTAAAAAATTAATATAACTGAAAAACGAAATATATTAAATAAGTTTAGAAAACGCACACAGCATCCATCAAATTATGGAAAATGGTATTTGTACCTAATATAGGGTATTTACTCACAAAAAAATAATAAAATTTAAATATGAAAGCCGCACAGAGTTTAGAAAAGGGGACTAAAGTAATAAACAACTTTTATAGACTTCACATAATTGAATAAATTTATGGGTGAAAAGTAAAAAAAACAAACGTTCATATATTTTCATTATAATAATAAAAAAGTGTTATTGTATTTGAAAGAGACCAAAAAATGTTGTAATAGATTATATTCCAAGTAATTATTCAATCACAAATCGTTTTTGGAATTTTTTGTTTAAATTTTAGAACAAAAAAACGTTTAAAAAACATCCAAACGAGAAAAATTTAATTAATTTTAAAGTTTAACATCAAGTTTCCTTCAGATCAATTTTTTATAAAATATTTTCATTTATTTATTTTTCAGCAAAAAAATAATAATAATAAAGCCTCAAAATTGCTCGTTTTTAAGGATTGCAATCCAACTAAATAATCGACCCCATGACCACATATTTAATCAATAGTAAACAAATAAAATGCATTGCAAAGGGATACGGAAATGAAAAACCAATGCAGCGGAAATTTAATAAACAACAAGTGTACCATAACTGTAAAAACAGTTATGTATCGAAAAATAACACATACGAAAATGAATTTCTATCAGTCAGATTTATTCAATATTTTTGTTACATCATATCGTTTTTTTTATACAACAACTATTTTAAGAATATTTTTTTATTTTACTACGATTTTAATATTTTTACATCCGCACAGTAATTCGTTAAATGGACAAAAATGAAAAGGTAGGCGGAATGATATAAGATTTTATTATTTTATTTTATTTTATTTTTTCCGTGAAGTACTTGATGTATAATAGAACCTTCTTTCGTCTGACAAGGAAAAAGAGATACAGATTTGATAAAATATACGTAAATAGTCTTGTGACAAATGCGAAGAAGACTAAAATCTGGAACCAAAGTCTCTCACTTTGTTTTATTGATCTGGTTGTTGATGAAGCCTTCCGACAGTCATGAACTGGTGGTGGTTTAAACCAAAATCACATCATAACTCTATGTCCAAATGTATAGCAAAAAAATCACCAAAAGTGTAACAGGAAATTGGATAGCTCCAACCTCTAAACAAGTAAAATACAATTTTTACAAACTTAGGGATACTACGAGCTTGTCTCCCTAATGCCAATATGATACAATATCAAGATGACTACACGTCTAATATTAATGAGTGAAAAATCACTGAAATCGAAAAATCATTTCGGTAAATAAAAGTAAATTCCCAGGGTTAATAGCAAAACATAGAAGAATGTTCTTTCTGTTTGCCAATTTTTCATGGCAACAAATCACTGTGCATTCGGTGAATACATGGAAGAATTTAACTTAACATTCGAATGCCATAAATAATTATATTTTCTTCGATAAACGATTTTTTCTATTGCGAATATGTTAAAATCAAATTTATGTTGATGTTTTATGTATTAAAAAAATTAACAAAAAAACTTTTCTAAAATTTATATTCTTAATAAAACTCTTTTTTATGAATTTTTTTCTTTGTAAAAAATACATTTTTAATTTCTTTATCGTATTATAATATATATTTTTGTGACTGCTATAAATTTTCATTATGTTGCGACAATCTTAACTATTGCAGTCATTTTGCAACACTTTACACTACTCACACACTCACACAAATAACAAAAACAAACGGCCATTTATATAATATAAAAGGGTATTTGAAAATATAAGTAGAAACTCCTAATGAGAGAGGGCCGTTCATTCAAAAATATAATGAAACTTAAATTCAAAATTAAATTTGTTAATAAAAGTGTTTTACGATTTAAACAAAATTAATAAAATATTAAGCAGAATGAATTATTTTTTATAATAATTTTATAAATTTGTTTTAAACATTATTTTTTTACTTCTTTTACTTCTAAAAGGCCTTGTATTTATTTAAGTATTTCCCTGTAATTTTTATGTTAAGAAAAGAAAAACTTATGGTGCAATTTTACCTTTTATAACTTAATAAATCCTTTGAATGACATGCAAACATGCATACTCACCATCTATGTATATATATAAATATTCCACAAAGGCATACACACACACACACTCACAAGCATACAATATTTGTGCAAGTCTTGTTTGTTGGTTAGTTTACTTAAGATGCTGTTAGAGAATTGAAAATGTAAAATTAAGTTTTTTCTCTACACACAATACATACATACATACATACATACATACATACATACATACATACATACATACATACATATATGTATTTCATTGTAAATTCTCATATTCATATACTCTTCTAATACGTATACAAACATTCATACCAATACACATGACAATGATGTTTTTTTTTTTTATATTTTGTAAATATATTATCAAGGAATGGAGAAATGGAGCTTTACTAATAATAAATTCTTACAATTTTGTATGTGTGAACATTTAAGACATTTAGTTATTTTCAACAATGTTATTTTCACAATTTGTGACTTTTGGTCAATACGTAAGAAAACCGCAGTCATTTGGTTTATGCTCTATTGAACATTATTTGTATGAATTTGGAACTAAAAACTTCTTCAATGATTTCAATGAAAAAAACATATGAATCGATTTACTTGATTATATATGTACTGTAGATGTGTTTTTCATATACATACAAATACATATAACCAGTTTAGAGTGTTACCACATTCAAAATGTGCGAATAATAAAAGTCCGTGAAAAAAAAATTAAATTAATTTTTATACAATCAATGAAAACAAGTAAGAACATTCTTTACGGAGGTACCGAATCTTTCAAAATCTGACCATCACCCAATACATACATAACAATTTTAACACACATAATCTCGCACACTAATCAAAGTAATACCTTTTGAATTTATTTTTATTTTATACCAAAAACTGAATCAATTTCACTTATATTAAATCATAAATCAATGAAATTAAAATTTCAGATCATTAAATGATATTTCCGACTGATATAGTTAAATGATACAGATTTTGTTTTGATATGAGAACTGTTATATTACATCTTTTTAACTAAAATAGTCTTCAGGTCTTTTTAGTACTGATTTTTATTACGTCCGAAAATCAATCTTTAGCTATTTGGCAATTTGGTCCATTTAGCAAAAATTATGTAAAAAAAACTATTAAGGTGCCCTTTACGAATGATGTACTGATGGAAAACTTAGCTAATATTTCAATTTCACTATTTCTCCATGTGGTAACACTATCATCCTCTAATGTTTCTTTATGGACTTTTTGGATGGAAGTTGAAGCATGCCACATGAATTAATGGTTCATTTTTCATACTTATACTTTATGAATTTTTCAATGATAATTTTTTATAATTCATAATGAATAAAATTAATACATTTGCAGTGCTTTTTGGATCTCCAAGTGGATGTGAAATAGCAAAATGGAATTTGTGTTTCTTTTTGATTATTCAAAGGTACTTTCGAATAATTAACTTAAATTTATGCAATCGTCCAGAAGAGATTTTATTATTCTATCATCATACTTAACTCTATATAATATGAGTTTGATAGACGATACGAATTAAAACCATCATTTGATTTATATATAAATAATAGATAAAAATGTCCAGAAGAGTTTTTTTAGCATCTCCAAAGTTATTGTTTCTAATAATTTATTAAAAACCTAAAGAAATGACTTAAAGTAAAATATGAAATATGAAATTATTTTTAGTTATAGTTATATAATCATACGATTCGATACGATATGCCAGTTAATTATGAAGTAGAATTTAAAATTTTCCAATGCGTATTTCTTCAATTAAACTAAAAATATATGTATGTAGAATTTTTTATGTAATTTTGTTTATCAAATAATTTTTTACAACAAGATTCTACAAATCGTTTGTATATACTTGATATTAATATACATACACACATATACCAACAATAAAAAAAAAAAAAAAAAAAAAAAAAAACTTTGATAGAATTGACCTGATTTTACCTCATTATGTATTTGGAGTTGTTCGTTTCATTTTTTATGTGGTTTTCATGATTTTTTTCCTGTTGATTAAAATGTATTCGTTTTATGACCCCATTTCAACTTTAATTAAATAATGCTCTTCTGCCACTACTACTACAACAACAACTACTATTACTGCTTACAATTTGTTTCCATTCATTCATTTGCACAAAAGAAATTTTCTCTATAGAATTGTAAAAAAATAAAAGATGGAAAAATTAAAAAATAAATCTAGAAAGAAATGATATAAAGAAACTAAACTAACGTTGCAAACTGAAAATGGAGAAATTGTTTGACATATAATTTAACAGACAATCGCACAAATATTAGAAAAATGTGGTACGCACATTATAGAATATCATTGAGAGAAACAAAAAATAGTAATAGAAATAAAGAGAGAAAAATAGAATAATAATAATAAAAAATACTAACGCATTCATGCTTAATATCAATTACTTTGTTTCTTCATTTTATTTCTTCTAAACTTTATTCCTTTGCCAGTTGAAGTAACAAAAGAAATTGAAAATAACTAACAATATCACTTTCTTAGTTTAACTTTGTTTTTTTTTTTGTGCTTTTTTGCTTGTGTTTAAATAATCTTTTAACGCCTCAAATGTTGGGCAAACACACACATATGTGTGTATAGAAATAAATATGTATGAAAGTATGTAAGTACACTGATGATAAGAAAGAAAATACAATACTTTACGCTTAAACCACACGACGAAGTAGCAACAAAAGTAATTGTTCATTCTTGTTCATATCTTTTTTCCTCGCTTTTCTTTTATTCTTTCTTTATGTTTTACTCGTATTTTGTAATTTTCATCCCGATTTTTTTTAATTTGTTACAAAATAATGATACAAAGAAGTGGGAGAAATTCGTGTTCATTCATTCAACAGTCCGCTGCCACCTCTTACCGCCCACTTTTCTTCTGTACTACCGTTTCCATTACGCTAAAAGAAACAAATGTCACAAACAAACTAGAAAAACATAGAACAACTATAATGTTAGTGATTGTTAATATGTTTATATGTGCACACACGCACATATTCCTATGAATGTGTTGAGCATAAACTTTTAAGTACATTGCAATATATACGAGGTTTGTTTGAATTTCTCTTATTTTTATTATGCTGGAAGAAATTAAAAAATTAAAGTAAAATTAGAAAAGTGATTTATTATAACAAAATCTTCTGATCATACAATTTCAAGGATATAACTCATACACATTTATGTTACGTTAATGAGGTAAAATCAGGTAATTTTTTCGGATGAAATTATATAAAAATATAATTTAAAGTAAAGTAAAAATTTAAATTTGCCCTGGACGATTTCTCGGCACAAAATTCAAAGACTTTCATTCTAACAGTTCTTCTTGATATATATTTTAGGAATATATATGAATATGAAGTATTAAGATTGCGAATGCAATATTTCTCGATTGGCATTTGATTGTCCAACACAATTCAAATAACTTCCACAATTCCCTGAATACATTTTTTAAAATTTATTTAAATGTGTACATAGCTACTTTTCCCCTTATCCTATTGGTCTAAGATTGGGACCAAAAATTCAAATATCTGCTTTGTGTTGGGATACCTCGTGCTCTAACTTCTTCCTATTTTTTTGAAAGTTAAGCAATTTCTGCAAAATCCTTTTTATATCATAATGAATATTTACCTCCCCAGATCACACCCTTTTAATTTTTATCCTGTCAACTGTTTTTCTTTATTACTGATTATATAGACAATCTTAATAAAATACGAACTTGAGACATTCAAGCCTAAATTGGCCCTTTTGTAGCAGTTTGCATATATTTTTTATAATTGTATGGTTTAAAATTAATTTTTGAAAAATGGAAAAAAACCGACAGCTGTTCATTTTTGATTTTAAAATATATACTAATTATAATGAAATTAATATAGTCAAATAAAATAAATTTATTATTTTGACTCTTTTTAACTTTTACATTAGAACTTACAGATGTAATTTATTCATTTGCAAGTTTGCAAACTTTGTGAAATTTAGAATAAAATGATTTCAGAAGTTTGATGCAACATGATTCTATAAAATTCAAATAGCATAAGTACTTTTACGTTTATCCTCTAATTTTTAAAGTGTTTGTAACTGTTTCAGAATATGTTCTTTATTGTTATATGAGCAATTTCTAAAATTTTTTAAAATGTAGAAAATTTGTATCAAAAATTTTGGTATTTTTAAATTAGAATAAAACAAAAGGTTTTAGTACCAATAACCACCATTTTATAATTTAGATTTGACTTTCTGGAAATTAGAAAATATTGTAGGAATTTCTCATATAAAAATATAGATATGTAGGAGGCATTGTACGTGCATTTGACATTACTTTGATAATAGAAATTTATTTGTTTTTGCTTTTATACAATTTTACAAGACATTTCTGTTCTATTGTAATCTTAACTTATTCCTTCTAACCATTTATGTATAGATGTGTAAGTGCACACTTTGATATGCTGATAATTGTTTTTTTTTATTTATTTTATTTTCTTTTTCCAGTTGGACATTTTATTTATTCGATATTATATAGAAATAAGGATAATTGAAAACCGCAAAATAAATAGTAATTTTGATGTACGATTTTAATATAAATTTCTAAATTAATTTGAGGTTCTTAAAGTTATCAAAGGCAGCGATGTCAGATAGAAAGAATTTTATAATGCTCCACCAGAAGTGTTGCATTGAATAAAAATCGGTGTTGATTTAACTATATTCGTCTGCCTGTTATTATTACGATCATATGAAATTAGTTTTGGACTAAGTAGTTGTTATTGCCTTAAGAAGTTTCTTATTTAAAATATAACATTCTCTCTCTCTCTATATATATATATATATATATATATATATATATATATATATATATATATATATATATATATATATATATATATATATATATATATATATATATATATATATATATATGAAATGAAAAATAGATATATATCTAAAACGTTCTTATGTTGAAAGAAATAAATGGAGGGATTTTTAACGCCAGAAAAAGGTTTTTTCAACTAATTGGATGAAAATTTCCTAACTTTTATGTTGGAAGGAATGAATGGAGAGATTTTTAACGCCAGAAAATTTTTTTTAAACCAATTGGATGAAAATTTTCTAACTTTTATTGGGAAACACTGATCAAAGAGTTAAGAATAATATATGCTTATTATTCATACTCCACATTATCCTTTTATTCTTTTATATTTTTTATTGATTGATATTTATTTAAATTTTATATATAAGAAGTTAAATCGCGTATATATTCTATAGTTTAAACGTTGTTGTTATTCAAACGCCTATTAAGTATACGCAACGTTATACTTTAATGTTCTACAATAAGAAGAAGAAAACTAATACATTCATAATAGAAATATTAAAGATTTTGTGGTTTAAGTCTAGAACTTACTAACATACTAAATCCAGGACAACTAGCCCTCAAATTCAGACACCTTTTCAAATAAAAAAACCTTTTTGCCCTCAAAACTAATGTCCTCATAATATAAACATACTTATTTTTTTTACATAATCATTCAAAAAGTGGGTCAAAACTCCAACTTTTTTTGAGTTTATGTTTTCAAAGTTGAAATAACTTCTGTTTTATTTCACCACCAAACTAATTTTAATAAAAACGTCTATTTTATTATTTTAATTTAAAAAAATTCTTTGGGTTGACAATAAATGAGTTTGATGTGATTTCTTTTTTAATAAACAAATTATAACAACTAATCAAATGTCATGTTGAATAAATTAACTAAAACACAAATGTTAACCCTTTTTAACATTATTAACACTTTTATTACAACAAAAGAAAGTATATATTTATAAATATATAAACCATAAAATACAAAGAAAATATTCAAACTCTAATGAAGTAGAATATTTATATAAAAAAGGGTCAATACTGAAAATAAATAGCAAAAAACAAAATGTAAAAATGTTTTAAACAAAATTGAGTAATTTTATTGTGGATTTCAGTTTTTTCTTGTTGTTTCAGAAAAGTGAAATAAAAATGAAAAATAAAAACCAATTTGTTTAATCCACTCATAACAATGGTCAGTCACAATTGGTCAATATGGTGTTTCATCAACCAATATTTTCTTATATTCTTGCCAATTCTGTTCTTTTTTTCTACTCTTTTTCTTGTTCCATATTAAAACACAGTTGGAATTCTATTTTATAATATATTCCCCATTTTTCCACTTCCCATTTCCCCCCGTAGGAAGCACAATTGTATTTTATATGTTTTATAAACAAAACTTTTTTAAATGAATGTGTGTGAGTGCGTGTGTGTGTGCGTTTAAATACAGTTGAAACATTGTAAAAAATTATGTTATTTAAAACTCTTTTTTATTTCATTTCATTTTTTTCTCGCATGACATTTTTTTGGGTTCTTTTATTAAAGTGTAAAAGGGTTAAATAGATTGAGGGTTTATTTAAATGTCCCAGCTATAAAA
Organism: Cochliomyia hominivorax; assembly: GCA_004302925.2. Classification (NCBI taxonomy): domain Eukaryota; kingdom Metazoa; phylum Arthropoda; class Insecta; order Diptera; family Calliphoridae; genus Cochliomyia; species Cochliomyia hominivorax. The sequence goes on along the minus strand of PYHX02000158.1, from coordinate 102,751,919 downwards.
GAAATTTTATTATTGTGGTTTTTTAATCAAGTTGTAAAAATATAAAAACAAAATGGCAGTTCATTGAAAAATTACGGTAATAAAATGTGCTAAATATATTTTGCTATTAGATTTTTTTTTCAAAATTAAGTGTGGGAGAGTATTCAATTGGAAGAAATTGATTGCAAGATGTATTTTTTCTATTTTTTATTTTTTAAGTTATTGCGGTGAAGGATGTTGCTTAATATTTTTATTTTTAAGTCAATTGAAATAAACACAAATTACAATAAGAAGCCAAAATTTTAAAATATTTATGTTTTACATGAAAATGATAAAAATGACAATTTTTATAACATCAAAAATTTAATATTACTTAATAATAAAAAACAGAGTTAATCCCATTTAATATGTATGTAAATTATTAAATATTTTTCCATACGAATTATCTATAAAAAATATTTTAAATTGAATTTTTGTTACCAAAAGATTAACCCTTGCGGTATGCAACACAAATAATATTATTTCTCCCATTCAAATTTTTAGCATTTTAAACCTTAAATAACCTCAGAAAACAATATCCGTTCATAATAAAATATTTAATAAATTTTTAACAGGAGAAACCGTGACCATAAAAATTAATTTTGAAAATTATACAATGTTTTGTCAGAGTTGTCGTCATATTTTCTATTGTTTGCTATTTTTTCCCAACCCCTTTGCACCATTCGCATTATATTTTTCTTTGTTAATTTTGGAATATTTGTTGAAAGATATGTCCAAAATTTCACCACAAACTATTTTCATACCACAGAGGGTAAACTATATTAAATCTAAAAAGAAAAAACATTTTGTTGCCCAAAGCGTTATATTCTCTTTCTAAAAGATAATGTAATAATGCAATAGAAAACAATATAAATAACAACAACAACGCTAATACTAAAAACATGTTATCGTAAGCAATAACGAACAAAACCAAGAAAGAAAATAATATGAAAAAAATATAAATTCGGTAATTCCTTGTTCTAATTGGAACTACAATAAAATTGAAAGGACCTGATTTTGGGATACAAAACAAATTTGGCCTAATAAATCAATTAGTAGACTAATTTGGAACAACCATAATTATTACATATGATACCATTAAAAGATCCAAAAACAAACGAAAAATTTTATCCAGTCGAGTCTACCGAGATCATATACCGTAAAACGCGCCTCAATGTTAAGTATTTAAAAAGTTTTAAAATAATTTTTAAGTATAACGACTTATTATACCCTACTATGTAATACTAAATACTAAATACTAATTAAATACACAATAAACTATTATTATTATCACTATTATTAATTAAATTTAATAATATTTAGTACTTTTTAATAATAACATTTAGAAAGAACCATTATAAGTAAAATGTAATAATTTATATTTTCATCAAAAAGAGCCTTTTTCCATAAATACTAAAAATTCCTTTTAAATTGTCATTTTAATTAATATAAATGATTCTAAAAATGCAAAATTTTCTTTAATTCTTTGGATATATTATAATAAAAAAGTACCAAGCTTTATAACCTTACCGAGTTCTAAAGTGACTTACATTATTAACTTTTATGTTGTCGAATATTAAAGGAATGTATTCATAAAATTTTACTTTAATTAATTTCTAATTTTTAATCTATAAATTTTAACACTATTCTTATACTTCTTCATAATAAAATGTTGAACAATTTTAATGCAATGTTATGGAATATCCAAATGATTTAGGAAAAAAGTACCAAATATTAACATCTTCTTTACGTGCTTCTGAATTCAATTAAAATGTATGCCATCAGTAGTACAACATCTTTCTTTCTGCTATCAAACAATTTAAGGTCAACATTAATAAATTTTTATTATATCATCTTTGGAATTTTGGAAACTCATTTTTTAAATGGAACCATAATCCAAAACTCATGTCTCGATCCAAAGGCAAGGAGTAATTATATTTAATGTAATAATGTTTGTTATATTTACAATTAATACCAAAAACCCCTTCCAATTTATTGTAGGGTATTAAAGTACAATAACAACAATTATAATAGTTTTATATAAATTTATACACTTAACCATGAAAATTCCCATGGAGAACAACAATACACTTCAATTTCACAAACTTAAAATTATATTCAAAATAATAATAAAAAAAAAGCTAAAACAAAAAAATTTAGTTTTAACACACAAACACTCATACAATGTAAAGCCTTAAGTTTATAGTTTATTTTATTGTTTTGTATTTATTAATAACAACAACAACAATAAAACTACTACAAATACTTAGTTAATTTTATTACTTTAATATTTATATATGAAAGAGTAAAGGAACGAACGTATGTTGAAATTTCATTATACAATTAACAATTATTGTATAAAACAACAATAAGGATTTCCTATAGAATATTTCAATAGATATTAATTTTCATAAAAGTTTAATTAAATTTTGAAATTTTACACAATATAAATACAAAAATATTTAAAATCCAAATCATAATAGGTGGTGGGGGTATTATGCGTTTGTGCAGATGTTTGGAAGGGGCACAAGAAATAGTTTTGACTTTGAAACAATATCTGAGTCCGTCAGTTTTTGGCACGTAAAATAATTTTGTATTTTTATCTATTACCATTGGTTCTGACTGGTCCATTATTTCATATAGACCTCATACAAATGTCCCCCCGAAATGGGGTGTTTTGCCTACAAAATTCTTAAATAAGAAATGATTTTAACTAAATTTTTAAAAAATAAATTCTATGATGCGCTACAACACTCTGTTCATTTTTTCTCATAGGTCCCATATTACCCACCTTCCAAATATCACTTTTAAATGCATAATATATTACTCAAATATACGTGGGTATTGCAATAATATTTGATCAAATTAAGATAAATATAAGCAAGAACCGGTTTGTGAAATTATGCAAAGTTCGGTCTTTTTTGTGATTCCCATATAATTCCCATGAAAAAACATCATTTTAAAACGCATAAATTTATTTGAATATTCGAAACAAAAAGGAAATCAGAGATCCCTCCTTTTTTTAAGAAAAATTAAAACAAATATTTATAGTCTTCTTATGAGGTACATTTGTACACATTTACTTCACCATTGTCTCATAAATTTATTAAGTTTTTTTTTCTGATCACATTACAACATATGTCACAAATGACCACCAAATACTATAACCATATTCATTTCATTACTTCGCCACTTCATAGACATAACAAGTCTCACATGGTAGTATATTAGTGACAAAGAAACAAACACACATACATAAATTTCTATTCTATATCATTTATATTTTCAATATGTTAGAAAATGGAAGAAAAATACTAAATGGTGGGAACGAAAGTAAGCGCTATGACTTATAAAAGCAACACAATCGTAAAGTTTAAAAGAGAAAATTGAACTGCATAGAAAATAATAGCACTTAATAACATTTGGTGTCATATTAAAAATGACAGCAATAGATAAAACGTAATGTGAAATAAGCGGTCGACCAAATGAAACCAGTTCAAAAACCAAATGAAAAAAGAAAAATTGGTTCATATGGATTTCTTTTCTTTTTTTTTAGATTTAAATTTTTATTTTTGTCAAAATTGGCTTAACTTCAAAAAAAGTTAGAAAAAAACTGAAATGAAGACAGTGCGTTAAAATGCAATAAAAAGTTGTTTTTTTTTTTTTTTGTTTTTTGTTCAAAAATGTTTTAGAGCTTAACTAAGTTATGACTGCAGTAGTAAAAATATATTGTATGTGCACAAATTTACACACTACATAAGTAATTAAAATTATCTATTATTACAAATAGTAGAAAAGCAAAATATTCACTTAATACAATTATGTATTCAGTGTGTTTAGAATGACAGAATGAGTTGATACATTACTAAAAATATTTTTAATGGTTTGCGATTATTTAATCGTTTCGTTCAAGTACTGATCCGATTTTTAGGTAAGTAATAAATCTTAAATGAAGCATATTCCAGTAAGGGTGTATCTATCGTAACATATAAAATTGAGGTCTGAGCCATCAGATGGAAGAAAAAAAATTTCCTTCCACTTTTTTTCAAACGATATTGCTAATCTCACGTTTGATGGAATATTCTATTCTTGAGGTCCACAATAGTTTATCGAGCAAAATCGAACATCGCATTTGTTCGCATATTCTGGTGGTTTTAAATGGGTTGCTCTCCACTGAAGAATCAGTTGTTTTCGGTATGTTCAATACCTCATGATACAAAACATTATTCTGATCCTATCTAATATCAAATAGTTTCTTATCTGTTTTGCAATATGTACTGATCACAGTTTATGGCCTCGTATTTGGTTAAATCAATTCTAGCCTTTGTTTGTTAATTTCTGTTTTCAAACGAATAAATTTTAAATTTATTGTTGGATACAATAAGTTGTATAAATGTCTTTTTCTTTCTTCGTTCAAACATTCATTTTGAAATGCTAAATCACCTTTCGACATTTCTCGGCATCCATTTTTTATTGGATAATTTGTTACAATTCTAATAACTATGAATCAAGTTCCTCTATATTTTGACAACTATATGTGTCGTGTTAAGATTTAAATTTCTCAGATTGACGCAGTCTCTCCTTTTGTGAATTGGCAAATTTGCACAAAACAAAATAGTGCGATAATTACGTTTCACGATATCCAAATCAACATTATTAAAATGTATCACGATATTATTAGTTTTTATTTATTATTATGGCAATGTGGACGTATACTTAATATAACTAAATATTACAACTCATACGCATCTTTGTTTAAAAAAATTATGCATAAATTCAATATCTGAATGGATTAAGTTATGTCCGCCTGTCCGCCTGTTCATCTTACCTTCTCATAAACAACTCCCAGCATATATAATTCATAAACCTCAAAGAAAATTTCAAATTATTGTAAAAGTTTATTATCTGTTAAAATACTTACAAGGTCAACAAATACAGAATTCAGTTAAAATTTAACTACACACACACACACACACACACACACACACATAACGAACAAAAAGAACTAGTCATCAATATTATTTTTATAATTTGTTTAAGATATCGCACAATAACTAAACTTTCTTCTAAACACGAACCCCACACACAAAACAATCTATAATAAATTAACACACCCCCTCCATTTTTTCTTGCTATAAATAAAAATGGAAAAAGAATAGAAATTTATCATTTACTGGAGAACAAACCCCTTAGTATGGTTTTATATTAAAAGAAAAAACTCCCGAAAAAATTTACATTATATAATGAAGAACAACAAACACAAAGCAACTCCCATCACATTTTCCATGGATATATGTATGGATCCTATGGAAAGAAAGAACAAAATATTTCCCAGCATGGTTTTGATTTGACTCTTGAATAAATGTAAAAAATGGCAAAGCAGAACTAAAATGAACAAAAACAAAAACAAAAAAAAACTTATAAAAATTGGAAAATTTACAAATTGCACTTGTTGTAAACTAACATTATTCAATTTTTCCATACACACACACTTACACACACACACATACCACTCCACGAACAAGTATTAACATTCAAACTTACACACGTAATCATGTTTTGAACCAAAAAAAATCTTTTAAATGACTGGGGTTTTTTTGTTTAAGCTAATTTTTTTATTTTATTTTTATATATATTTTTTGTTATTGTTATCTTGCCACTCCAACATCTATAACAAAAGCTGTAACACCAAGAATACGCAAAAAAAATGGAAAAAAATAGAAAAAATGTGTACCAAAAATTCCAATTTGTCAAGGAATTTGTTCAATTTGAGTTTTACATTTTGGTTTAAATTTAGTATTTTAAGCTGTTTTACACAGACTTACATAATAGCAATCACACTCTCATATACATGTATATTACATATTCAGCATTTTCAAAAATTACCAATACATGCGTATATTAATTATTTCTAAGTCTTTTTTATAGGAAAGTAAAAGTTTGCATTAAAATTTGTTTGATAATAAAACTCATTGAAAATTATAAATAAATTAAAAACAACATGATTTCGCGGTAAATAATGGGTTAATTTCGTACAACGGTCGCTTGAGAATAAAACTAAATATATACATAATATATTTTTATTTCCATTTAAAAGTATTTAAAATTATTTCGAATGTGGAGAAAAACTGTGTTGCATCCATTTTAATATACAGTGAAACCTCGATCTTCTGTAATGCTGTGAATCGGAAGCATTTTATAAAATTGATTTTTTTTTCGAGAATTAAACAATTTTAAGAATTTTTTTAAGAAAAATCTTTATAACTTTGTAGAATATATACTTTTAAGTTATCATGTACTTATGAAAAAATTCACTTGTTTTTTTGTTGTTCAAAAATTATTGATTATTTGTGAAGATAATTTTCTTTCTCGATTAATTAATGTTGGTTATTGAGGTCGCACTGTATTTTTAATATATTTGCCCAAAAAGTATTTTTTATTAAAAGTTTCCATTTGTCCCTCCAAACAACAACTCAATATTCTAAACCCATTTTTGTTATTTTTTGTTTGTGTAGACGCGTAACATTCTTTAACAAATTTGCTGACAGTTGGTGTCTTTTCGGGAACATTTCTTTTTGCTGGTATTGTTATTTTTTTCTTTCTTGGTATTTCTACTTTTAGGAATTTGTGTGTGTGTAACAGCTCTGCATGGAATGTTTTCTAGTTTTCCCACTATTAATCATTGTGACACAATTAAAAAATAAATGAAAAAAATTTTCCATGTTGAATGAATTTTATGTTTGTTAAAAGTGAACCTTTAATACCCTCCACTATATTATGTTATTTTGTATTATAAATTACAGAGAAATTACGAGTCAGAGATTACTAGGCTGGATCGTTTCAAGGGTTTATTCAACGTAAACTGCCAGATATTTGTCCACTCAAATGTCATAATCCCTTCCATTATAACTACGGTTTAACATATCAAAAACTATTTTGCGAAATGTGAATGGGAAGATTTAGCTCAGTCGTCTAATATCCCGCACTTTCCCTCTTCTGAATATTATGTGTTTATTAAATAAGGTTTATTTATCTAGCGTCAGTTGATTTAGTTTATGATCTATAGAATCTAAAGTGATTCCTTCTTGGAATGGAATATCAACATGTATATACCATTCTTCATCTTATAGTGATGAGATATTCGTTTATGTACTCCACCTAGGGAGGTCAGTTTCGGTTATGAGTTTCAGAAAATTCAAATAAAAATTAAATTCATCATTAAAGTCAAACCAAAAAGTTAACCGTATCTAAAAATTCTATGATGGAGGGTATGAAAACTGTTGACAAGACAGAGCGCAGTTAAAGAAAATCATGACAAAAACATTACAGAAAAATATATGTATGTGCCTGGAAAGAAATGAATTAATATTATGTAGTATACATTTGTATGAACATTAGGGAAGAACAAATTTTAATTTCAGATTTTCAGAAATTTTCAGTTATTATTATTTTATTGCAAAAACATATGAAAACAAGTAAGAATGTTATATTCCGTTAACACCGAGATGTAATACCCTACATCACAATGTTAGTTATAAGTAGTAGTTACGAAAAATTATTGAACGACCCTCGTATAATTTTATTTTCTAATTTATTCTTAAGAGTACAATACATTAAAATTCAAAAATATCACATAAATTTGATTGTTACAACATTTATGTGTTTTAAAATGATTATATCTCGGTGGTTATATGAGAGCTGGAAGAATTTATGGACCGTTTCTTGTATAATTTCGAACATCGATTTTTTACCTATAACTTTTTTAATTTGACGAATTATTTTTACAATGCCAATGTATATGGTAAACTTAAAGATGGATGTAAATGTATGTTACAACCATCACAAACGCAGAATACAGTATATTAAATAGGATTTTAATGGGCCATAATCATTTTTCTCGCATAAAAATATTTTATAATCATCAAAATCTCAATAAGATAAAAACTGAAAAAGTTTTCAATTTAATACTTTTGCCATCGTATGCGAACTAACTCCACTAAATTTTGATTAGTGGTAATTTTTCTTATTAGTTTTCTTTTCTATAACTTGATCTTTACGTTAACTGAAACAATTTCATAACTAATAATAAAAAACAATTTAAGTATAACTAAACTGAAACAACTACACACACACACATGCACATACACATACACACAATTACTAGATGAAATGAAAATGAAGTGTCATAGAATTTCAACTTTTCTAAACACTTTATTGCAAAAAGATATAAAACAATAAAGACGTGACTTAATATTGAGTTTAAAAGAGTTGTTAATATGAAGGGGGTGACAAGATTCATTTTGCACACAAAGTAAAAATCCAAAAGAAACTTAATAAATGCTTAATGAAATTTTGTGAAAAAAACTAAACAAGTAAAACAAACATTAAAGGACTTTTTACAATAATTGATCTTATTCTAAATATTAACAAGGAAGAAAACTATATACGACAATTCCGCATCTTCAATATCCTCCAAACATGCACACAAACATATAATTTATATTTAAGTTTTTGTTTTTTTCTTTACATAACAAAGGAACATTTAATATAAAAAAGTGGCTATAACTTTCTTTCTAGTGTACTGATTGATAATTTGATTTATTGGTCCTTGGAATGGTAATGAAGCACACATGGCAAAATTTCATTATAATTTGTAGATTTTCAAGAAAGTTCTTCCCTTGAACTTAGAGGTGGTCTTAAGTATCGGTCTATATATTTAAATAAACTGAGTCGATTTTGCTGGTTTTAAATAAAAAACAAGACGTACATAGCTTAATATTGATTGACAAATTGATTTGATGCAAGAATATATACATTATGGGGTCTGAGATGTTTACTTCTTAGCGTTACACAAGTTCACCACTTGTTTTTAAATGTGCATATATAAGAATACCGAACGATCAAACAAATATCTTATATATAAAATTACTTCCATTTTGACTTTTAACAAAAAATCTTACTTTCTGAACACAATAGATGTTATTCAAATCCGTTTTAAGAGTCTTTCTTAAAATGTATTTCATAATAAAAATATTTATTATAATAAAAAAATACCTTTGGCTACAATTTCAAAGGTAATAAATACAATATCGCAATTTGGATACACCTTTTATTTAAATGTATTTAAATTGGCAGGTAACTATTTAAATGTCATCTTTGGCTTTGGATAATTAAAACAACTTTTATTAAAAATTCTTTTAAGAGTAGAAAAAAACTTACAAGTTATTCGCGATGGCTAAAAGCCAAAGTGACCAATAATTCACTTGCAGTCAAATTAAAATAATAACAACAACGATTGAAGAAAACATCCAAGTGCCAGCTGTTTAATCTGTTGTAAAAAAAGGAACATTGATATAAAATTTCTTTACCAATAACTCTTATTATTGCATAAATATTTTCAAATAATTTTTTGGCTTAAAGGTGAAATGTTGCACACTGGAAATGATGGTCACCAAAAATTAAATCAAAATAATTGTAGTCATAAGCGTTGCCAATTGTTAAGGACATACGTTTTATTGGGAGTAAATTATTACAATTAGAGCAAAAAGCCGTCGGTCAATGAACACTTCTAAAAAAAATTATTAAAGATGATAAATTTCGTAATTTATAACGGTCACGATTTTTATCTTAAACTAGAGCTGCTAGAACCAAAAGCACCTCAATCCATCATCATTTCTTCGAAATTCTAAATTTTTTATAAAAGTCGATTTTTCTCGTAAACAAAAGCCGCTAAAGCCAAAAGGACTACGATCCATTATTACTTCTTGCAAATTAAAAAATTAAAAGTCCTTTTTTCTCTTAAATTAGAGCCGCTAGAGCCAAAAGGACCTCGATCCATTTTCACTTTTACGAAATTCTAAAAATATTTGTAAAAAGCAAAATGAACTCGCTAAATCCAAACGATCTCTATCCATTATCACTCCTTTCAAATTCTAAAACTTTTTATAAAAGTTGATTTTTTTTTCGTAAACTAGAGCCTTTAAAGCCTCAAGAATATTGATCTACTATTTATTTCGCTATATGAAAATAATCTTTAATTTTTCTTGAAAACTATAACCGCTAGAGCTAACAACTTGTTCAAAATTTTTGAGAAAATGGTGTTGATCCAGTGTCGTTATTTCTAGACTAAGAATTGTTTTTTATGTAATTTTTTTTTTTTTTTGAAACTACAGCCATTTAAGAGCCAAAAGGACGTTGATGAATTTCAAACATTTTTGTAAAAAAAATATATATTTTTCTTTAAAACTGTAGTCGCTAGAGCCAAAAGATCATTAATCCATGAGCATTTAAATTAATTTTTGTTGTAAAAGTTAAATTTTTACTAAAAGTAAAATAAATTACATATTTTGTTAATTAGTTTTTGTTTCATAATAATAAATATTTTGGACGCACTTATTAACCTTTGTTTTGTGAAGAAACGAAAACAAAAATATTGAAATTAATTGTTGTAATAAAAATTATTAACAATTAAAACAAAAATGCATTTTTTAATATTTTTCGCGTTAATATTTCAAATGACAATACAAATTGTACACATGTGGATAGAAAAATAGCAGCAATTAGGTTTTTATATATAACATGCATGTATTTATCTATAACTTCGGAACCAAGGCGCAGCATTTAAAATAAAATTTGAGTGATATAAAATTTCCGACTCAAGGAATAGGACTTTAAATCATATATGCATAGTGTCATAGCTTGACTTAAAAGGAACTTGTACATGAACATTTTAAAATTTAATCGGTGACATTTTGTACACTTTACTATATTTATGCACACACTTATGTTTATGTGAATATGTACACAAACTTCTACACCAGTAAGTCTCAGGCAATTTAATCTACCATTAAAATTCTAAAATCGTATAAAAGCACTTTAATTACAATTAAAAAAAATTAAATCAAAATAAAGTTATGACAGCTTTAGTGTCTGACAGTTGCAATTTTTTAATTTATTTGTTCGGATTATTTGTACTCTTGATATTGAGCATTCTAAAACTAATTTTAGTTTTCTAGATAATTTGTTTTATAATTTTGAAATTTAATTTAAATTAAAACACTAAATATTAATTATGTTCATGTCGAGTACTTCATATGCTTTTTCATCTGATCAAAAACGAAAAATTCAAAATTTACGAGATAAAATTCAAAGTAAAATAATTTTTGCGCAATAAAGTGAATAAAATTTGTAATACGTTTTCCACGTTTTTTTAAGGTACAAATGATCTAAGTGTGGGCAATGAAGATATTTTTATGTCAAAATTTTTATTTTACACAAATTGGGATGTTGAAAAGGCTTTTGGGAGTATAAAACGTTATTATGATTTTAAAGCAAATCATCCGGACTGGTTGGCCCATCATTCAGTAGAATATTTTCGAGAAGAATTTTTGGATATTAAGGCAAAATTTCTTATGCCCCATTGTGATAAAATGGGTAGACCCATAGTCATTTTTAAATCGGGTTAGTATTTTACAGTACAGATTAAAAATATATACTAAATAATATATTTTAATATAGTTGATGCTTTCAATAAATATCCAAATTATATGCAGGATTTAATCGAAATGGATGATTTAATATTTGAATCGTTACTATTGATGCCCCAAGTACAGGAGCGTGGCATAACAATTATTTTCGATATAAATGGGTAATATTAATAATAAAAATTCTGAAATTTTTAATTATATGAATTTTGTAAAATGTCAATTTAATTTGAAGAATAACTCGCAATTTTTTCCCAATGTTATCACCCCGTTTGGCTCGTTTGATAAATGAGAAAAATAAAATTCTTCCATTTTCGCAAAGATACATTCACATTATACAAAGTGGACTTTTAATGAACGCTGCCTCATCATTAATTATGCCATTTTTAAGTCGAGATTTTAAGGAACACGTAAGTTAAAAAAGCAATATAAATTCGTTTCTAAATTTATAAAATTTAATATCTTTATTCCATTAAGAGATCAATAAATTATGACTTTCAATTAACTTCAATTACAGATTTTCATACATGATGGCAAAAATTTCAATAAATTACAAACCATGATTGGTTATGAAAATTTACCAAGAGAATATGGTGGACCCAATACAAACCAACTAAATGTTGATATTTTGTTAAATCATTTGTTAAAACATTCTGAATATTTGTCAAAACTTCAGAGCTACACGAAGAAATAATTTACATTAGAAGATTTTTATTTTGTATTTTTTGTATAATTAAAAATTTTATATAATAAAACAGTTAAGTCGGTCCAACACTTCTATAAATTAATGTGATTCTAACATTTGTGTGATATTACAGACGGAAATTTACAATAATTTTGTTGTCTTCATTAGTATCAAGAGATAAATCGCCCAATAGCCTTGCAGTACTGGATTCGGCAAATGAGTCATTATGCAGACCCATAAGCTCGTCCATGTAACCATTTCAACTACCAATGCCTTATCTTACCGATAAAGTGCGTTGATGGTCGCATCTTATCGGTAGGATTTGAATTCTCCTAATCGTTAATGTACTCTTTGGACATCATGTCTCTAAGACATCTATCGCGTCCGAAAGAAGTGAAACAAGGAAAACTCTTCACGAGTGGAGATAAGAAATACGTAATGTAATGTCATCGTCACCACACACATGTATGTGTCTGTGACTATAATTGGTCACAAATTTATGTATCAAGATTTCAAATATATGAAAATCATATATTCCGAACCTTAAACGCCCTACCACCTCAAAATGTACACATTCTTGTCTAAATGGGACGGATCAATATTTAGACACAATTTTTTTCTGAACATAACGCCAAAAATATAACGGAAAACAAAATTTTAAAACATAACAAGCTCTGAAGGAAATATAAGCCTTTTTTAAATTAAAGCTTTGCATTTTGAGAAATTAAGGCAGAAATTGGACTTTATTTGTTTTACATTGAGAAATTAAGCCAGAAATTGGAGTGTTGTAAAAAAATTGGTTAAATTTGAGAAACTCTAGAACTCCCAAAATATAAGCTTTTGAAACTTGTTTTGCATTGCATACAATCCTATAAAGTAGGCTTTTCTGAAAGTGTAAATATGGAATAGGCTACTTAAAACATTTTGCTTCTAACTTAAAATGAGTGTAATTCTTTTTTATAAGAATTGGAGAAAAATCATTTTTTTTTTTAATTTAAAATTTAAATATTTATAACTTTTAATTACATTGAGATATTTTAATACATTTTCTTTGCAAAATTTTGTTTTTAGTTCTTAAAAAATATAAATATATTTGAAAAAATCGAATAAAATTTTTAACCGCTTTGGCATAAAAGCTTTGCCAAAATCGGTCAAAGAGTACACTTTTTAATTTTTTAAGCTAATTATCTTTCGAACTATAAGAGATAGCCTACCCTTATGACAATTTTGTAGGCCTTTACTAGCAGAAACCACAACAAAAATCTTTAAAATCGGTTAAGATATATCTAGATCGTTTTAAATATTTTATAACCCGAGGTAACCAGTTTTCCACAAAGTCCAAACTAAAAATCGCGTCATTATTTTTACACAAACAGAATAAATCAACCACATAAAACGAACAATTTATGAACTGTTGAATATGCTATAAAGTTATCATCATATAAAGGGAAAATAAATTTGAATAATTTTTAAATAAAATTTGTAAGGTGTAGACTTTATAGCAAGCACCAACAGTGTTGTATTTACGCATTATATTTAGTTTGCATAAAATCGCTTTATATTGTGAATGACGCTCTTAGTTATCAACACTGTTACGGACGCCATTTTTGTTTTTTCTAATAAACCATTGACGGCAGCAGCAGAAAAATATCAGAAAGAAAAAAAGTCGACTGAATAAAGAAAATTTATTTAATTCTTTCCATTTCAATACAAATTAAAATTCTGTTTTCAAAAAACTTCTACAAAGTGAATTTAAAAATTAAATGATATAGTGTTTAAAAAGAAAATTAAAAGTGTGCGTTTTTTTTAACAATAAAAGAAGAAGCAAGTTGGAAAAATTAAGGCAAACAAAATAAAATTCCAATTTCGTATTGATAACATAATGTCAAAAGCAAAAAAACAATCGCTGCCTGGCACCAGCGCCACTGGAGGTATTGAAGCACAAGAGATACTTTGTTATAAACCAAAGGATTTAGTATGGTAAGGTCCATAAAAAAGTGCAAATAACTTAAAACATTTACTAACATTAAACAACAAGCGGTTTTTATGTGACTATTGGAAAAAATGTAAAGAAAAGAAAAATGGCGCTTAACATAACCTCACATTTGGAAATAAATAAATTTGTGATTATTTTAGAATTTTCTCCAAACAAAATTTGTCTAACTTCATTGTTTAAAATGAGTAATTGTGCTAAGGATATAAAGTCCAATATAATTCGTTTATGTTTTGTAGTGACGCTTCCTTTACCGCTATGTTTATGTACATACATATTTACATACTATGTTCAGTAATAAGAACAAAAAATACGCGCGTTTTTTTCTCTACAATTGTTAAATGTTTTGTAAGTTATTTTCGTTGAATGAAATTGTTTAAAATTCGTTTCTTTTTCCATTTTAGGGCAAAAATGAAAGGTTTTGCTCCTTGGCCAGCTATGGTAAGTGGTTTTATAAATTATATACATAATTATTTAAGTATTTTTTTATTTGTTATTAAGTGGCGTTGTTGTAGACGTGTGCCGTTCCGATGCACATAACTATATTTACGTACGCTATTCAATGTTATTGCTGGATTCATTATTGACTGTACTTTTGCGTACGATACATATTAATATGTATGTACGTACATGTACATAGATGAATAAATGATACTTTAAATTGTTTGTTATATCTTCAGTTATAAAATAAATTACATGTTATTTCACAAATTAGAAACAAATAGGTATTTAGAAAAAAGATGAGATTAATTTTATGTTGAAAATTTAATTTGTACATCTTTAAATAAGGTAGTGTGTATTATTTATAACCATAATGAGTTTTTATTAAAATTTAATTTTTACAACAACATATTTTAACGTTGAATTTCTTATAAGTTTGTTTTGTCATATTTTATTGTAAATTATTCAATACTTTAATAATTTTTATATCCTTTACAACTACAAGTGATGATGAGGGTATATTAAGTTAAAATTTAACAAAACATATATTTTTTCTACCAATAAAAATGTTTTCAAAAATTTAATATTTCACCGAGACTTATCAAATAATTTTGTTTGTTACAAAAAAAGTTTTAAGACCAAATTAATTTTCTAAAAGGAGTTTGGACGATTTTGAAACGTATTTCGATCATCAAATTTTTGCATTTAATTTAAGTATTTGATATTAGTAAAAAATAGATTTACCATTGCATCTAAGACTCGAAATCGTTTGTGAGTCGATGTCCGTACGTCTAACTTGCTGTCCATCTAAACCTAGTAAACATAATGCAGTTCATTATTTTGACTAAAGAACGATGTCTATTGAAAATGGGTCCATTATTTCACCTAACCTTCATATAAGTATCAAATTATACAAAGATCTCTCCCATAAATTATCAAACTGAAGTACATACATCCCACATGTTCGTTTGTATTGTAATATTGTATGGTTAAACTAAGAAAAATAAATGCTGAAATCTATGTTGTCTATAACTTCCTTAAGCTTTGTCGGATTTAATCAACTATAACTTTCCTACATGTTTATTTCTGAAATATTTTTTGCCTTTACATATATTAATGAATCTGTTACCTTTAAATATCTCCGAATGTGTTTAACATCGCAACTCATCTGGCAACCCAAGCATGCACATTTCTTACTCTACTATTATATTTATATAAAATTAGTTTAATTATGAGTTTTTCTTATTCAGTAATGAATTTTTGTAATATATGTCATTTGGGCGTAATACGCTTGTCATATATCACTGTGAATTAAAATAATAAATAAAAATATATATTTATGGGCCGATTTCTTATAGAAATCGAACTTGAGTTGACTAACTATTTGCCAATTAGAGATTCAAACCATTAACAATCGTCTTTAAATTACAGTTGCGAAATGATAAATAAATTCAACGATCTTCTTTGAATCTAAATTTTCTTTTTCAAATAACTTAAAATTAAGTTATTTTTTTTTTCTCTTCGGTTTCCAATTTAAAACAAATTTCAAAACAATGGAAGTTATTTAATTTATTTTTCTACTATTTTAAACTTTATATATTTATTAATACATATATTTTAAAATTTAAAAAATCGCATTAAATTCTCAACCGGTATATATTAGCGTCTATTAATTAACACCATTTCTGAAAATATCAATAATATCATTTTTAATTTTTACAGAATTTAAATTTATATTGGAATTAAGATTCCAGAGTAAATATCTCACCTTGTTCCTCTACGTTGTATGATTTTTTCTTTGCCATTACACACACAACTAGTAATATACATGTTGCCAATAATAGTGGTACTCCTAAAATTGTCGTCATGATTTTGCTAAAAAATGTTGATTCTTTATCACACTGAATGTGACCATCATAAGATATTGATTTGATGAATCCAATTTTACATTTACATTCCCCTGTTATCAAACAATTTCCGTTTTCACATATCTTTCCATTACACAAATGATTTGGTTCACAAATGTGATCAATATGTGTTTGGTGGTAACCATCAAAACATTTGCAATCATTATCTGCAACGCATAAGGAATTTTGACATTTTGGTTCACAGTTCGGTTCACATTGTCCGGTGGTAGAGTTTTTTGTAATACCGTTGTAACATTCACACTTATTTTTATCTTTGGGACAATATCCATATTTCTGGCATATACATGACTTTAATATGCATTTGTCAATTTTAAGATCATGTTTGTAACCCGCTTTGCACTCCCAAGTATCTGGTTTAACACATTCAGAGTTTTCTACTTGATGTTTACAGACAGGATCACACTTATTAGTATCTACATTTTTCTTATAGTTATCATTGCATTCACATTTATTTGGTGCTACACAAGTTGAAAATTCTAAACATTTTGGATTACAGTTTGGTATACAATTAGTTTTATTTGACGCTTCCATTTCGTATCCTTCATTACAGGTGCATGTGTCAGGTGCACTACAAAAACCATTGATGCATTTATTTTTGCAGATTGGTTCACATATGTTTGTTTCTTTATTCTCTATAAATCTATCTATACACTGACAACGATTAGGACTTGGTGGCAATGATTTCGTACATTTTGCAAATTTTTGACATTTTGGATAACAAACTGGTACACATAAAGTAGAATTATTTGCATCTAGTTCAAAACCCTTAGGACATCCACAAACATTAGGTTTAATACAGAAGCCATCTACACACTTGTTTTTGCATTTTGGAAAGCATTCATTATTTTTCAATTCGTATCCATCGCGACAACCGCAAACATCTGGCGCTTTGCAAAAACCACGTTTACACGTTTGCCTGCAGCTTGGAATACAAATTCCATTACCATCTTCGTTATAACCCGGGCAACATTCAATTATGTTATAACTAAACTCTCGTCCCTAATTACCTTACAAATGAATAAGTTAATTTTATGAAGATTAATGATATATACTTACATCCGAAGATTTTTCTGTAATACTAATATTACATTTATTATTATTTTCATCGCAGTTTACGTTTGCAGTCACAATTAATGTCACTATTAAATATATGGAAACTTTCAATAAATTCATATTGCCCAACAGAATTTTCACGTTGTACATCCTTTCTTTTTTAAGTCTATAAGTTTAATAATGATTTATCAACGATTCATAATTTACTTTGATATTTTCAAGAATTGTATAGAATGTATTTTTAGATAAAATGAGAATCTGCGGTTGTCTACCCATACAACTAAAATGTTATAAAAAATATTAAATATATATAAATATTAAATATATATAAATATTAAATATATATAAATATTAAATATATATAAATATTAAATATATATAAATATTAAATATATATAAATATTAAATATATATAAATATTAAATATATATAAATATTAAATATATATAAATATTAAATATATATAAATATTAAATATATATAAATATTAAATATATATAAATATTAAATATATATAAATATTAAATATATATAAATATTAAATTTATATAAATATTAAATTTATATAAATATATTAAATATATATAAATATTAAATATATATAAATATTAAATATATATAAATATTAAATATATATAAATATTAAATTTATATAAATATATTAAATATATATAAATATTAAATATATATAAATATTAAATATATTAAATATTAAATATATAAATAATAAATATATATAAATATTAAATATATATAAATATTAAATATATATAAATATTAAATATATATATAAATATTAAATATATATAAATATTAAATATATATAAATATTAAATATATATAAATACTAAATATATATATATAGTAAATATATATAAGTATGAAATATATATAAATATTAAATATATTAAATATATATAAATATTAAATATATTAAATATATATAAATATTAAATATATTAAATATATATAAATATTAAAAATATAAATAATAAATATATATAAATATTAAATATATATAAATATTAAATATATATAAATATTAAATTTATATAAATATTAAATATATATAAATATTAAATATATATAAATATTAAATATATATAAATATTAAATTTATATAAATATATAAAATATATATTAATATTAAATATATATAAATATTAAATATATATAAATATTAAATATATATAAATATTAAATTTATATAAATATATTAAATATATATAAATATTAAATATATATAAATACTAAATATATATAAATATTAAATATATATAAATATTAAATATATTAAATATTAAATATATAAATAATAAATATATAAATATTAAATATATATAAATATTAAATATATATAAATATTAAATATATATAAATATTAAATTTATATAAATATTAAATTTATATAAATATATTAAATATATATAAATATTAAATATATATAAATATTAAATATATATAAATATTAAATATATATAAATATTAAATATATATAAATATTAAATATATATAAATATTAAATATATATAAATATTAAATATATAAATAATAATATATATAAATTATATATATATATATATATATATATATATATATATATATATATATATATATATATATATATATATATATATATATATATATATATATATATATATATATATATATATATATATATATATATATATATATATATATATATATATATATATATATATATATATATATATATTCTGCAGTGTCTCAAAAAATGTTTCAAATATATATTTTTGGTACATAAACATTTTCCGTTAAGTTTTCCCAGAAATCGATATGAATGCTTTTAAATAACATCGAACTATTTCAATGAATACACATTAAATTCCGAACTTATATATATCTTCACTACCAGGATTATAACTTATTGTTTTAATATTAAATATAGTTTTATTTTTAAAATAAAATGCTTAACAGGAAATATTAATACGACGAATGATAAAATACTTGAAATTGTGGTCGATAAGTGCACACACAATCTAACCTTATTAAACTATTCTATGTTTATATAATTTATTTATAAAAATATGTTATATATTGAAGTAAATAAAACGATTATTCTGATAATGAATTTCGGAAAATAATATAGTTTTTTAATATATTATATTTTAATTAAAATATTTATTTGTAATCGATTTTGTGCTTTAAAATCTTTCTTTGAAAAGTTTCTATTTAGTATTGTCATAATCACTTCGTTTTTTCCTCTTCCGTAAACTCATCGAGTTAGGTTTTTCGTTATTAAAGAATTATTTCTATACGAGAAATTAAACAAAAGTATTTGTTTCATATAGTAAGGAAAATTATATTTCCATATTAAATCTATTGAAAATTGTAGAATTGTTCTCTAATGACAGCCTTTTTGAGTCATCCGAATATCAGTCGTAAAAATAGAAGGTAAACAAATTTAGGCTTTTTACAATAATTAATAAACTATTATTGTCAAATTGAAATTTGTTTATTTGAATTTCTAATCTCTAAAAAAGTTTATTTAGTTTATGTGCATTTTTTATTGACCAGCTTTGTGTTTGTAAGTATTTTTAATGAAATATAAATTATGAATTATGATTTATTTATATATTATGTTATTACAGATTCTAAAAATTTCATGGTTTATTATTAATTTCTATTTATTATTAAATCTGTTTTATATTAAAATAAACGATAAATTTCTTTGTCATCAGTGGAGAATTCTTCCATAATTATCAGCGAGACAATGTGAAACTCTGTGTAGAAATAAATGTAATAATGACAAAAAAATAAAAATATATTAAATATCAAAACAAATACTTGGGAAATTTTGTGTAAAAATCATTGTAAAACAGTCATTTCGTATGTGTCGATACAAACTAAGATATTACTAATAAACATCCAAAGAATCTATTCTCTCTAACTGAAACATAAATACAATAAAACATTTCAAACATGTAACCAAATTACAATAGAACTCTAGAACATATCAAAATTATTATTACATCCCTTACCGATTCTATTACTTAATGTTATATAATTTTTTTCGTATATACATTTTTCAAAAGATTTCTATATAATTTGTAAATACTGTATGAAAATCCGAATTGTTTTATCAACAAATCAAAAAATTAAAAATCAAAACTGGAGACTCAAAACATAAAATTCCAGATGTGAATGACTTTTTTCTAGATCGTTATAGGAAAAGCTATATTTCTGTTAGTAAAAACATTTTCAAATGTTTATTAAAATCAATATATTTGTATAAATTCTTTAAAAAGTAGTGTTGTTCCATTCGAAATGAAATTAAAATGGGTTTTCAAAGTATATCGATCCGATAGAAGTGGTAATTGGAGAATCGAATTCGATTTTAGTTGAGGATCGATTCTACAGTGTCAACTTTATCGATCGATTATTAGTGGACAAAGATCTTTTGTACTATAAGTATAAAATAAATATTTAATTTTTGAAAAGAATGTAGTTAATAATAATTTTTAATTGTAAAATATTCATGCTTTATTTTTTATTATTATTTACAGATTGTAGAACCACCATTAGAATTACTTAATAATACACACAAAAATAATTCAAAATGTGTATTCTTTTTCGGTTCAAGAAATTTGTAAGTGTATTGAAAAATCAATATTTTAATAAATCATTTAATAAAATGTTATGCATTTTAGTGCGTGGATAGAATTTAACAATATTAAACCGTACGAAGGTCCATGGAAGGATCAGTTGTCAAAATTAAATAAACCCGCTGCCTTTCGACAAGCTATGGAAGATATAAAAAATCATATTGATGATCCGACTGAAATAGATGGTATCATAAGTAAAAGTACTGGCATCAGATCACTGCCAACTGAAGCAGATTTTGATAAAATACGAGATGGTTTCTCTCTGGAGGAAGAAATCGCCATTGATACAAATGCCAATAATTTAGACAACAACGGTGATATATCAGCTGTTGAGGACGAGGAAGGCATTGTCGCAAAGACACCTAATAAACGTACACCAAAGGCTAAAAGTACTACAGCTGCTTCAAGTACAAAAGCAAAATCTACAAGTTCGAAATCAACCACAAAGCGTCGTGGATCTGCACAGACACCAGCCACAGTTGCAGCTAGCTCAAAACGTAAACGCAAGGATAGTGAATTTCTTAATGACAGTACAACACCTAGACGTAAAATTAATACGGATGCCTTGGCTCATATTGGTGGACATTTAAGTCCCCCGCGTCGTAATAATAATTCAATTGCTTTATTAGAACGCCCCACAGTGAAAGTGCCTGAACAACAGGCTATCGATATGAATACACGTTCACAGACACTGGTTGAACGTGATATAGCCCCATCAGATTTAACTTTTGGATTTTTGGGTCTCGGAATTATGGGTTCAACTATTGTTAAAGATCTCATTTGCAAGGGTCACAAGGTGGTTGTGTGGAATCGTACAATGTCTAAATGTGAACCCTTCAGAGAGGCTGGTGCTATAGTTAAAGAAACACCTATGGATGTAGTTGATGCTTCAGATATAATATTCTGTTGTGTTTCAGATCCCAAAGCATCGAAAGACGTAAGTTTTAAATAAGTACTTCTTTGATTACAATTTTCTTAATTATTTAATATATCAGTTGGTATTTGGAAATTGCGGTGTTTTGCGCGTGGCCGACTTGTGCAATAAAGCTTATGTTGAGATGACTACAATAGATCCTGAGACTTCACAAGATATTGCTGAAGGTATAACACAAAGTAATGGAAGATATTTGGAGGTGCAGATACATGGTACTCGCCAAGAAGCTGAAGATGGCATGTTAATAATCTTAGCTGGTGGAGATCGTACCGTTTTTGAAGAATGTCATTCCTGCTTTAAAACAATTGCTAAAAATACATTCTTTTTGGGAGGTAAGTTTATTGTTTGTACATGGACATTTTAAAGACCAAATATAATTGTCTAATGTATTGTTAATTTATTAAATTTTCTAACTACAGTTATAAGTGTAATAAATTAATAATATAAAAATTATATTTGAATAAATTAAAAATATATTTTAACGTCTGGTTTTGTCTCTTTTTCTCTTTTTTTTATTATGAAACTATTATTTTTTGCTTTTGTTTTAAATCGGTTTTGGTCTCTTTTTTTATAACTTGCTTTTGTTTTCCCTTTTTGCTTAATATGCATTTTTTATTTGTTTTTTTTCTACGCCTCTGTTTATTTTGTTTTCACTACTACGCGTCTCCCACTTTAGCAGATGTTGGCAATGCATGTAAAGTCAATTTGATTCTACAGACCATTTTGGGTGTGAGTTTAGTTGGTTTATCTGAGGCCTTAGCATTGGGTAAGTTCCATAAATGTTCTTATTAACTTTTTTAAGATTTTATTAAATTGGAAACTGTTTTTTGTTTTCTTATAGCTGACCGCTTTTCAATTTCCCTTAAAGATATATTGGATATATTCCAACTGACGTCAATGAAGTCAGATCTGTTACTAGCAAAAGGAAGAGGTAAGATTAAAGTTTGAATTTCTTTAATAGACCACAGTTGATGGACTTTATCAAAATTGGAGTATTTTAAATAATAATTTTATTTCCTCTTTGCAGAAATGGCAAAGGGAGATTTTAATCCCCAGCAACCATTAAGTCATATGCAAAAAGATTTGCGTTTAGTTCTTAGTATGGCAGAAAATTTAGATCAATCGATGCCTGTCACCGCAATAACAAATGAAGTTTTCAAACACACTAAACGTTTGGGCTACAGTGAGCATGATTCCAGTGCAGTGTTTGTAAGATCCAGATTTTAACAATTAGTTAATACGGCGATATTATTTGACACAACATTTACAACAACTACAACAGCAAAAACAGAAAACAATAACATTTAAACAAACAAAAACAATTTATATCATTTAGTTTTATAAAACAAATCTTGATAAATCTAAAGTTTATTTTAGGAAAATAAACATTATTTACTTGGTATGAAAAATAAATTATGGAGTTAACCCCCCTCCCATTAGTGTATGAGAATAATCTATAGAAACACTTTTATCCTCAAATAATCCCCATTTATTCCTTTTACTTCCTTTTTATATAACATTATTAATTTTTATTATTTCATGTATAGGAGACAATTATAAGCTATAAAATAATTAAGTTAATATTTTTAATGAAATTTTTTTCTTTTTTACTTTATTAAAAAGTATTTTCAAAAGTAATTTTTTTTTCTTTTCTATGTTCGCAAACCTCAAATCATGAAATCATTAAAAAATAATTTAAATACAGAACAATACATCTTCAACGAAAATAACAAAACCAAATAAACGAGCCAGTAACTCGGGTTTCCAATCAAATTTCAATCAAAATGAAATGAATACTAGGCCAGTAGGTGTTGGCACCATATATGATGCAGTTGTTACACCTAATGGCCATATTGTCGCTCAAGATCCAGATGATGAACAATATATAATTAATCGTAAAGAAAAATTCAATAAGAAATCTAAAAAAAATCATCAACACCTCAAGAAAAAACTATTTTAGGATAACTAATTCATTAGTTTATCAATCTACATTTATTTATAAATAACGACAAAAGACGAATGACCTGAGTTTATAAAAACAAATATGAATATTTTTTGAGATGTAAATGTTTCTAATTGTAGCATTTTGAAATTTACTGTGTAATAAATAAATGCTTCAATATTGTTTTTTTCTTTCCTACCTCCCTCCCTCCATCCTTTCGAAATAAAAGAAAATAAGAAATGTTATTTTGTAATTTATACTATATAAACAAATAAAATACAAATTGTTTAATTTTTTTATTTGTTTTTAACTTTTACTAAAATATTAATGTATTTTTTTTAATGCAATTTATTTTATCAATAAAAGAAAAACTGATTAAAATATATAAATAAAATCTGAAAAAACGATATATTATTGTTTGGGGAATGTGAGTATAATTGAGTTAAGTATAAAAATATAGAAAACAATCTCACTTTAAAACTTTCAATTTTTATTGAGTTTTAAAATAAATCAATATTTTAATTAACAAGAATTAGTAAATCGTTCAATAAAACATAAAACGGTTTTTTATCATTGATCCAGTATAAACAAAATAGTTAACTTACAGAAGAAAGTTATTAAGTTTATAAATTTATATTTCTTTAATACAATATTTTCATATATCATTAAAAATGAACATTTGAATTAAAAAATATCTCAAAAACTAAATTCGAAGACATTTACGTTCAATGTAGTATAATTAATAATTTAAAACGTTATTATTTTACAAGGAAATGCTATTAAGGTACAGTATTGACATATCGGTGGGACCATTTTAGATTTTGATTCCCTTTTTTGATGTGATAAATGCAAGTATTTATTAAAATACAACTCTACATTTTATAAATCAACAACAATATGATTTATAGTGTAGGCACGACCATTTTCGCCATACGAATTTGAGCACAAAGAGGAGACATCCAAAAAATAGAAAATGGCGAACTTCGGTTTGATTTTCATTTCGGAATTTCACGTTAATTTTTTTGTTAAAAAAAATTTTCAAATGAAAAAATTTTGCAAATAATCAAAATAAAACTCTTAACTATAAACTAATTAACGCGTGTTGAAAACATTGAAAAACTTGTCAAATTAAATTGTTTAAGCAAAAAGTGAATTTAGGAAGAAAAAGTATTTGGCAAAAATTTTGAGACGAAAGAAAAAATGGTCATGAAGTGAACGAACCTGAAAAGGTGGAATAAAAGATCATGAGGAAAAAAATTAAAAGGCCAAATTTTGAAGAAAAAATATAGTGTTTTGCAATCATAAAATAACTTTTTTGGGAAAATATAATTAAAATCTATAATTTTCTTTATGTGCAATATCAATTTATGTATTTGCCTTTCAATAAGCAGACACAAGTGAACATTTGTTGCTTAACTTTAATTTTGCCAAATATCTAAATAAAATTCCATGACGAATTGTGCATAAATATTCTCATAAAAAAGTGAGTAAAATCATTAAGATAAATTTGTGTATTTTTATGTTTGAGAAAAATAAAAAATAATTTTGATTTTTATTAAATTGAAAAATTAAATTAATTTTTTCTTCGATTCTCTTTATTTCACATTCACGGCGAAATTTCTTTTTTGTTCGTTTTAGTTGTTTTTGTTTTGCTTAAAAACGGGAAATTCACACGAAAACTTATTTTTTTGACACTGCTATGATGATGAAAGAGAAAAAAAGAGTGCATTATATATACATACGTATGTATGTGTTCTTCTTTTAATGTTGTTTTTATTAAGAAATGGAATAGATTTAAATACCGTAATTTTTGTGTCAGATAAGAGTGAAATAGTTCAGAAAGAGATAGTTGTAATGTTCATAGACAATGTTTTGGTTTTTTGCAATACGTGAAACAGTGTTGCATTTTAATAAAAATATCTTCGTATATAATTTAATTTATAACTATGAAAAATTATTATTGTTACGAATTTATAATTATTTGGAATAAAAAGTTAATAAATAATCTAATTGATTTGAAAAAAAAAAAAAAAAAACTATAATATACATTTGTAATATAAATGTATGTATGCAAACACATGAAGGTACAAATGCAAATGTATGAACCCAAGTCTAAGTTAATTAATTTAAATAAGTTCCAAATTTGAAAATAATTAATTTATATTTTAAAAATATTCCTTTTTGAAGATGAATATAAAATATGCATTTTTAACAATCTTATTATTATTATTATTATTATTATTATTATTATTATTATTATTTTTTTTTTTTTTTTTTTTTTGACATATTTCTCTTGTACTTTGACAGTTTGTGAGAGAGCGCAGAACAAAATTGACGATAGACTTTAAAATTGTCGAAAGATGTTATAGTTTCGTTGGCTCGTCTTACGCGTTGTGTAAAAAATAAAAAACATATATATATATATATATATTTAAATAATATAATAGAAGTTTAAAATATGTGTATTGTAAGAAAAAGTAAAGTGGTATTAAATCGAAAATAAGGTTTTAATTTAATATTTAATAGCAACATAAATTATATTCAAAGAGAAGCAGCAAAACACAGAAATACTTATGAATAGTGATAACATTTCTACTGCGCGAATAAAATTTACTTATCTCGTTGGAATTTAATATTTTTTTCCGTTCATATACATATCTATAGATTATTTTTTCTGCTATAATACTTTTTTAACTTTTTTATTTACTGCTGCCCCCTCTTCGGACAGATTGTAGTAAAAAATCGTCATCATCTGCTGGAAAAAAAAAACATTGTCGTCGTTTGTTTTTTATTTTGTAGTGTCGTATATTTTTTGGTTGTTGCTGTATTTTTTTTTATTAATATTTCGTGGTCGTGTGTGTACCGGGTTCTTCTAAATGTATTTTTCAACAACACTTCTAATACTATTTTGCAATAAAAAAATATTCAATTTTTACTCCCTGCTTAACCCCCTTTAAACGCCTTAAAATAATAATAATAGCAACAATAATAACGCCTTCGTTATCATTCGTGTATATGTTGCAGCAGATTTTTATTAAGCACCATTAGTTTAGCAGAGAGAGCAGCAATATTAAAAAGAAGAATGAAAATAAAATGAATATGAAAAAATATCTGTATATTTGGCGCTCAGCAACAAATCTAAAATACTAATCAATTAAAAAAAATAAAACAACAAACAAAGACACATAATAACAATAAGAACAGTTACAAACTGACAATATTCAAATAAATTAAATTTATTTTATATTTTAACGAAAAATACATAAAAAACAAAACAAGGTATAGTGTTTCTTAATCTAAAATTTTTTTAATAATTATTAATTCGTTTCTTTACATTAAAAATCACTCTACCTCATAGTCGACGTTATAAAATATTTCTAATCAATTTAATTTAATTGTATTAGAAATTTATTTACGCATGTACCCTTCACCGCTCATGTGGTGAATTATGGCACTTAAAGTTTGTAATATAATATGTAACAGCATTAGCATATTAATGATTCTGTTTGAATTTTGTTTTTGTAAACATTCTCACGGCCAATACATTTGCAGTGAAATTTATTTGTACTGGATTAAGATCTGGACTGGCAGATCTTCTGATTTGTTACCATTTTTACAATAAAGTTACAATGTGCCGTTTAAGTTTGTTAAATGTATTAATTTTGGACAATCTATGCATATATGTATGTAAAATAGGATGTATGTATGTCTGTAAGGTGTGGACTTCAAAATAGCTGAGCCAATTTAGATGAAATTTTTACTGAATGATCCCAATGTACCCGAAAGTAACACAGTATATAAAAATCTAACAGGACCCCGATACCAAGCAAATATTGATTATCGAATGTCTAAAGAACTCTAACAACGAGAGATCTCAAATTTTTCCTAGGATGGATATGACCAGGGTGAGGGGTATCAAAATATGAATTACCGAATATCTTTCTGTCATTTACCTGACAAAATATACAACGAATAGGATCAGGGGGAGGGTAGTTTCGATATTACATTATTTTTCGAATATCTTAAGTACTATCGAAGTGAGAGTACATATCAATTACTTTATCAAGTAGATGAAACAGTTTTACTCGAAAAAAGTAGGACAGTTAGGATCAAAGGAATGGGCAATTATTAGCTATTGTCTGTGGAATTTTTATATCTAGAGTTAAAAAATTAGTTCCAATTACATTCTTAAAGAATTGCTAAAAATATAGGATTATAGATGTGCTCTTACAAATAAAAAGGAGGGCAGACCCTATATATACCAATTATTTTTATCGAATTAACAGTTGATCCACTTTCAATGAAACAGTTCTATTAAAAAATTTTTAAATGGATTTGGCAAAATCCCCGTTGCATAAAATTTTTTTGTTACACACATCGTGATTTGTGTTACAGAATATACAATTTTGTAATCCGTGCTAATAAAATTGCATTTTTTATCTTATCTAGATCGGTAGTGGTTTAAAATGGGTTAACATAAATTTAAATCCAAATTTCATTAAAAGATTCTATGTTATGCATTATTTTTATTCAATAAAATTTTTCTTTTTCATAAAAAGTCTAATTTTGTATATAAAAATAGTGTTTTAATCAACTGAGGATTTTTTAAATCTAATGCCAATAAATGCTAATTGAATTCCGCAAATTTGCCGAATTTTTTCAAATGTATATGGTATGATCCTTAAAATTGAAGTATATAATTTCAATACATCAAATTAGTAAAAAAAAATGTCAAGAGAATGTAAAATTATCTTATTGTAATGATTTTCGCAATCATAGCAAGTCCTTTCGTATTTGGCTTTGAAAGTCTTTATAGATATAAAATTATAATTTTAATAAAATTAAGCACAATAAATTTTAATTAGCTTAAATTTATGTGCCAAATTTCTTTTGGATTTGTCTATAATTAATAGTGACTTCTTAATTATTATATATATATATATATTTTCTATTCACATGAGAAATCACATTTATTTACTTTGAAAATTATAATACAATAAAATTCACTTTAATACAATCCATTGAAATGGTATTTTCGCTGAGCACATTCTAAAATGTAAGAAATTACACCTTCCGATTAATCTCTTAATTATCAAGCAACTGATCTCTACTCTTTTCCATGTTTCTTTTCTTTTATTATTTTTTTAAATCATTTAAATAATTTTTTGGTTTTTTTAAGAAAGCGGGACGTAATGTTTAATAATTTTAATCTTAAAAGCTTCTACTTTGTGTTACACGATAAGGTATTTTCTTCAAACTTAAAATTCATCTGTATTTATGTCGATTAAGAATTATTGCGTCACAAATAAAAAAATACTAATTTTTAATATTTATGAAAAAAATAAATAATGCAAATATTTAATTTTTATACTAAAACTTATTTTTATGTTCTTCTTTCAGATGAATAATATAATACAATCTACATTTTGAAAAGGATTATTAAAATTCTAAAGTAAAAATAACAAAAATTAAATTCCCTAATCAAAACTCCAAAACAAGTAACACAACAGTAAATAGTTGCCTAAAAATAAGCAATAATATAAATATTAATAACAACCCGATTATTAAAACAAAATTAAAAAAACTCAATTTGCAGGAAAATAAATAAATCTATATAATATGCTTTATAGTTAAAGTCGCAAATGTGTTTCGAAATTAATATAACCAAGTGCTAACTTACATGAAATTTAATTAAATAAATATTAAATATTGAAATATATATAACAACAATTCTATATATCTGTTTTTTTTTCAATATGAAAATAGTTAAACACTGAGCAATTTTTAATTTAATCGCTTTTGTAGCATTATTCAAAAATATAAATAAATAATTAAAAATGTACAATAAAAATAATATTAATTAATTTATATGCGTATATAAATAAATAATTTATAATAAATATAAAATTAAGATATAATTCTTTTAAACAACGGATAATATAATAAATAAAATCAATTAAGTATCAACATAATAAAACAATCTCTATACGGAGAAATAAAAATAAAATAATAACAAATCAAATAAAACTTTTCTATTGAAAAAATAATAATAAAAAAGTAAAGTTAACCACATCAATATATGATATTCCTTATCAACAGATTTTTCTACTTTAATTAATAATTAAGACCGTACAATTACATTAATAACACACAAATTAATGTAAAAACTTATATTTTTAATATTAAAAAAAAAATTAGAAAGAGTTTATTTCGCATGTCTTCGACATTACATGTCCAACCATTCATGTAAAATTAATTAAGGAAATCCTAAAGAGGCAGCTTTAAAGGATTGTTATCCTTCCCTAACACAAACAAAAAACCATAAAAATATGTTAAATTGTTATGCAAGATATTAGTAAAAAAATTACTAAAACCAAATGCCATGGATATGAAGAAAATGTCAAAACCACGGTAAGACTAGTTTAATATACTCTTATATAATAATATTAAAATATATAGTTTTAATAGTATGTATTAAAAATTAGAAAATATTAATTCTATACTTTAAAATGATAAGATTTAAATTATTTGCATATATAACAAGTAAGAATGCTTTTTTCGGCCGAATCTTCAATACCCTCAAACGCAAATGCGTTAAGTTTTGTACATACATACTAACACATAAATTCACAAACACTTAAAATATATAAACGTTTTTCTTAAATATAACAAAAACAATTAATGAGTCATAAAATTAGTTTTATTTTTATTTTTCGATAGAAAAAAGTTATAGCAAAATTTGATAATTTTTGGAATGGTAGTCATATACTTAGAGTTTGATTCAGATATCGGTTTATCTTTTAATATATTGAATTGATTTTGTTGGTTTTAAATAGGAAACTTCTCAGGGGTATAACAAATATTCAAGCCATTTCATTGATCTCTATCAATAAGTGTGGATGTGAGCGTGCCAATAACAGAAAAACAGACGATAATTCCTTTTTAGCGTTACACATGGAATGAAGTTAATGTACCCTCTTCACCACTTGTGGTAGTGGTGAAGGGTATAAAAAATGAAATGGTCACAATAAAACCATTTACTTTAAGGCAAACTTAATTACCAGAAAAGAAAATAGCAATTCCTCGAATAATTTATAATAAAATATATATTTATAAGTCAAAATTAACTAATCTGTAATAAATACATACATTTACCTTCCGCATATCCTTGTTGTCCTTCTGTATACACTTAACACAACATCCGCTATTACTGTTGTGTGGAGATGTAGTTGAAGGTGATTTTAACAATAAAGGAGTGAAAATACATCCCTTAATAAAGACAGTGAGTAAGTAAACCGATAAATTAAAAATAAAATAGAAAATAGTTTATGCGTTCGTTCAATGTTTTCTTTCTTATGCTAACAAGTGCAAAGAAATAAACAAGTTAGTTTTTCAAATCTAATACAGACTGTTTAGTAAAAACCAAAGAGAAGAACTATTAAATCCATACTGACTATGTTTGCTAGGAGGAAACTAGACACTTTTTATATTATATTAAAAAGCGGTGAAAATCTATGTGTTAGTGGAGACGGGAAATTTATAGAATTTTATATAATATTTTGTTAATTTTTTTTATAGATCAATTTTAAATTTTATTATGAACCTTTTTTCGGCTATATGTACATAAGTGTTTTGCCCGGTTATAACTGTTTTTTTTTTTTTGTTTAAGTCGGTTTCGGTATTTCTGAAAAGTTTGCAATTCAATATCGATGAAATATGGGGGTTTTTTCCAAAAGTGTATTTTACTAATTTTAAATAATTAAAATCTTAAAAAAATGTTTCAAAGTTTTAAACACACTGGAAAACACACTTCTAAAAAATGATAAAGAATCGATCGCTCTTATGTACATTTAAATCTTTTAAAGATATCCAATGTAATTAGCCACAAAAAATTAATATTCTAGAACTATGAACAGTTTTTTAAGAGAATCGCTATATAATAACCACTTAAATGGACATACAATTTTCCTAGCTTTTATTCATTTTCCCACTATATAATGTAGATTATTATATTGTTTTGAACGACTATAACAATTACTTGTTTTCGACTTATTTTTTATCGTAATTCTTGAGAAAATATCTATTTCTAAAATTAATAATTCAACAGTTTCACTTTCAAAATTAAACTATTATATCATTTACAGTTTTTTTTTACTCAGTGTCTCTTCTCCAATCATTTTCTTTTTCATATTTCTTTATTTCTTTATGTGTACTTTCTCCAGCTCTCTCTCAAATAAAAGTGTTAATAAATAATAAATTTTCTTTTTCATAAATCACAAACATTTTAATAGATACTTAATGAATAAATGCAATTTATTCCATGTGTATGAAATATACGAAAACAAACAAGAAAAACGGAAAGAAATCAAACATAAAAGAAAAAGGGCCACAACAAAACATTAACAAAAGTAATAAACAACAAAATAAACTACACATAATTGCAAACATGAGATAAGAAATAAAATAAAAAAGTATGTTTGTAAAAACAAAAGACAAACTAATATCGATCGTTTTGTTGGTTACATACCAGGGGTTAACCATTTTTATTTCTCCTATTGTTAGATATGGATGAGAAAGACAAAGTGCAATAACATCATGGTCAGTTTGAAATAGTTGCAATATTAATATAAAACCTCTTGGTTGGACTATAGAAAATAAAATACATAAATCGGCAAAAGAGACAGTAAGAGTGTCATCCCAAAAAAATTCTTATAAGTATGTTTGAATGTATTTTTATTTGTAGTGTAGGTAAACATTGTATATTGTTGAAGGATATGTGTTTTCGTTAAAAATATATATTAATGAAGCAAAGTTCTTCGAAATAAAAGGAGTAGGTTGATCTAAATAAGAATAATAAAACGTTTAATAGAAAGAAATCATCGTGGCGTTACAAACATCTGCACAAAAGTGCAATATCGCAGCCTCCTATAGAGCTGTAGGGTTTAAATATAATAAATAACACAAAACATTTTGGAAAGGGTCATAATTTCAAACGCGGGTAGAATGTTATTATATTATGTTTTATTAGAGGTTTATCATTTGAAATCCTATTTTTATTCCTATCTCAATGTTCATAAAAATGTTCCTAACAAAATGGGTGACTAACACTTATACAAACACAAGTTCATTAACAATTATGATTTAAATACTAAAATTATAGGACCTAAAATGGTAAAAGAATATCAGATTGCTTATGAATTTCAGTATAAAATTTAATTATGCAGGATTTGATTGTTATTCCCTAAAGAAGTCTCATAATATTTTTTATGGGACAATAACATTTTTCACTGAACAAAAAAATCTTTTGCCAATTTTTGAGGCTGGATCACAATCTTCCTGCAACTTCTTCCACAAACAAACAAACGACTGTTCTTGGTATGTCCAACATCATTTATGGTGGTGTAGTTATATAAGTTACATTTTTAAATGTAAATGAATAAATTTATTTAAAAAAAAAATAATTTTAATTTCCTTAATTTGGCCACGTTTTGAAATATTTATATTAATTTTTATAACCGTTTATAACGTTTTCTAATCTGTTATATTTTTATCTCTGGAAACATTGAATATTTTCGTACCGTATTTTTATTATCGCTTTTGTGGTTGAAATTAAGTATATACGATAAATATAACAACAACTTCTATTAACAACAAACTATTTCACCACCACTATCACTACCAATTAAAACACGCAACATGTGTATTACTGTATTAATTAAGAATTAAATAAGAGGTAAATAAACAAAATATATCACACAATTATTTTATTAAAACAACAAAAACAATTGATATATTTATTTTCAATTGTAACATCGTACTTAAAATATATCTAAAAACTATTTAAACGAAAACCTTATAAACAAATAAAATAATATATTTAAAATCACGTCTCAAAATAAATACATTTTAAAGAAAAAAGTATGTAATTAGTGCAAACAGAAGAAAATAAAGTATTGTTTTCTACAATGGGTAGATCATTACTACCTTGTACTTGACATGTATCAAATATACGTTAAACAAACTTTATGCTTATACTATACGTCATATATCTGAAAGATTCTCACGATCATATTAATTATTCGAATTCAGAAAAGTTCTTCGGCTTGTTTATTATAGTCCTAGACTATTTAAAATCAGAATAATCGGCCCTATAACAAAGAATTTCGCTTTATCTTTCTTATTCTACATATATACATATGGTGTAGGGAATTATAGATCTAATCATTTAAATATCTCTTTTGATTAGTTTCAACGCATACCTTGTGCACTCCTCTCATCATTTTTATCAGTGTTTATTTTCTATTAGCGTGTATTCGTTTGTTTTCGATTTTTCTGTTACCCCTTTAGTATTTTTATATACAATTTCATTTTAATTAAAATAAATTAACATATATATTTTTTGTCTAATATCACTGAAAACCTACTTTTTATTTTTGTTATAAACAAATAAATATCTGTTTTATTTGCAAAACCTGTTCTTCGTATTGTAGGGAAAATGAAGTGGCATCAAGAAAAGAAATTAAATAAAAAGCAAAATTTTTTGGCACTTTGTCAACAAAATCGAATGAGTGAGTAAATGAGTGAGTGAGTATTATGAAAA
Organism: Cochliomyia hominivorax; assembly: GCA_004302925.2. Classification (NCBI taxonomy): domain Eukaryota; kingdom Metazoa; phylum Arthropoda; class Insecta; order Diptera; family Calliphoridae; genus Cochliomyia; species Cochliomyia hominivorax. Next base: position 102,717,198 of record PYHX02000158.1, on the reverse strand, counting down.
TACTTTACAGGTGTTGTTGTTTATAGACAGATACTTTCTTTTTAATTTTGTTTTGTTTGTCATTTATTTGTGTCAAGCAGACAGGCAGTCAGTCATCATCTTCTTCGTGTGTTGGAGGTTTAATATGTTTGAGAGTTTGTTTTTATTTAATTCTCTTTTATATTTCTATACATTTTGGTATACAACTATTTATTAGTGCATTATATTTGAAAATACTTTGACTTGTCTATGATCAATTATAAATATGTTTTAAGCTTTTTAATTTCAGAGTTTCTCAAAGCTAAAAATTGTGTGTGTGTTTTTTTTTAATAAAAAAATTCTATAATACCTCTGGTATATTAAATTGACCTATATGTCTCCTATTGAAAGCAAACAACTGTCTGGACTAACTGCAACCTAATTTTGGATGTTGTATTTGTATTGTTTGACAAAAAATTCTATAATTTTCTTTTTTCTCTGAAAAACAAATTTTGGCCAAATTTTTTGATGAAGATTAATTTTTTTACCTAAGATATGAAAAAATATTAAAAGTCTGTTAACATGATAGAATTACCCCAAAATAAAAGTGTTTTTTGTCTCTCCTAAAAGATTCCAAAAATTCACATAGGAAATTTTACCGGTGCAGTTGCAAATTGATTAAAAATCAGTAAAACTTATACGTTAAAATTGAAGCACATTTGTCTTAATAAGGACGTTTTGAAGAAGTTGAGGAAATTTGTGTCGCTTTAGAAAGAACAACATTCGGACTATATAACACCCCTTAAATTAATTGTTACTTTATAGCAATATTTTCTATTTATCTATCTCCATAATTAGAACTATTTTTTCAACCATCGCTGTTTTTGAATGTAGTAGTTGTGGAGTATATTTAATTTTTATTTGTGCCAAAACCAAACAAATAAAAATTTATGTGAAAAACCTGCCTCAAGGTTAATGCCTTTTTTCAGTTCGTTATCATTTGGGGGGTTGTCGGCGTGATATTTTACTCTCTCTCTCTCTCTCTTCAATCCTTCTAATTGTACTTTAAATAAACATATTTATTAGTTACATTGATATATATATATATATATATATATATATATATATATATATATATATATATATATATATATATATATATATATATATATATATATATATATATATATATATATATATATATATATATTTAACTAATAAATATGTTTATTTATTATATATATATATATATATATATATATACATATATATATATATATATATATATATATATATATATATATATATATATATTATATATATATATATATATATATATATATATATATATATATATATATATATATATATATATTATATATATATATATATATATATTATATATATATATATATATATATATATATATATATATATATATATATATTTATATATATATTTATACATTCTATTATATTTTATCTTAAATAATAATAAAATGTATACAAATAGTACATTTTCCAACAAATTTTCACTTAAAAATAATAAAATTGTATAAAATTTGGGTACCTAGAATTATGCTTTACACTGTATATATGTTGGTACATTTGTTCAAATTTACGTACTAATATAAGCGTTGTTTTGATAAATGGTGAGAAATCGAGAAGGAAGAAGAAATACAAAATTAAAAGCAATACATACATACATTAATATATAATAACAATAAACAGGAGTAAATAAAACGACGAATAAAATAATATAAAATATATATTATTTTTGACAACTACAAATGAACGATTTGAGGCAAAATTTAAAATGTGTATAAGATTATCGTAAACGTATGTTAAAAAAGAGTTGTGGAGTTTATTAATGATAATTTTACTTTCTCATTTTTTTAGTAAAAATTTAATTTTTCTGTAAACAATTGATTTTTTCTACAAATTTATGCCCTAATTCTGTTAGACGATTTACGACAATTTTTCGTCTTTAAACACTTGAGTATTTTGTTTTGGATTATCTGTGATAATTAGTGTTGTCTTAGCATTTCTCATATTGAAAATGATTTATTTTGATGTTGTTGTTTCAGCAAACAACAAAGACAGTTAAAAACAAAAACAACAATTATGCAGAATTTTAATAGAATTGGTAATTATTTTATTATTCCAAAAAGAAATCATGTATTAAGTATACAGAAGGAGGGTAAAAAATGATCCAGGAAAATCTTATTATTCTGATGTTTCTTTTACTAAAATAAATGTATGTGGCAAGTGTTAGTAATTAATTTCAAAAATGTGACATATATGATACACTAGTTTTGGATTTTATTGAAAGTTTGCTTATTTTATTCTTTAACTGTTTGTAATGATGATGAAAAGACTTAGAACAATTATTACATTTCTTCCTTACGCAATTGTGAAACGTACAATTCCGTAGTAACCATTCTAATCAATTTTGTTTTAGCTTTTCTGGACTCCGTTTGATTTTGCTTACACAGAAAAATACACAATAAACAATTCGTATTGTAAAACAATAAAACATAATACAAAATAATTTTAACAAAATATTAAAACTTTTTTGTTTTTTACTTTAAACTCATAAAATGATTAATTCCACTTATGAAATTGACAAAATTTTTAGTTTTACTTTTTCGAAAGAAAAACAATACGGAATTAAGTCCACTTTCGATCGGAATGGAATTCTGTGACAGGCCATTAAATGAGGATATTAATTTTTTATATTTAAGTTTTGATTTAAAGATTATTTTCCTTTGGGATTGTACAGGTTCAATAACTTTTCTTAACCTACACTTTATTTTATATTTACGATCGTATTAAATCCATCTATTAATTACGCAATCGTGTTATTTTCAACATAGAATTTCACTTTGTTATTTTATGTTCTATCATAACATTTAAGTTCCTATAAATTTAATATGCATTTTTAATTTTTACCTAATTTATTTTTAAAATTTTCATCCTTTCAGGTTTAGCTGCGATATTTGTTGTTGTTACAATTCTAAACAAACAAGACAATAAGGGAAAATTCAAAGTATTTTTTATAATTATCATGCTATCAGAATAGTTATAATATGTTGCTTAGACTCTTACAAAAACAAAAAGAAATAGAACAATTTATTCAAAAACCCGAAGCAAAAATCTGAATACTTGAAATGTTAAATATTAATAATATGTAACAATGAACAACATTTTATGTGTTACTTTATGATTTCGACAACGATTTGTGAACCAAATATAAAAATTCGATAATTGAAATAATTTTAAATGGTATTGAAAACAACGATGTATATAAGCATAACACTATCTGGATATTTAAAAATGAGCTTCCGTTATAAATATCGGAAACATAACAATAATAAAAGTCTAACAAAACCAATGCCAGTTATATGAAAAAAACCTTAATAGAATGAAATTGAAATTTTCTTTTTATGTATCTTCTTCATGTTGGGTTTGATTTTATTTTATCGAAAACTTTTAAATATTACTTAAAAAGAGATTAATCGGTTATAAACAGCAATAACGCTAAACAACGATTCTGTCTATTGCAAATACATTTACTTTTAATAAAGTAATTGTCTAAACTATTAAAAGCACTTTAAAACATATTTAATTTGACAAGTAAGTCTTTTATGTTTGTATGTGTGTATTGCATTTATTTTGTTTAATTGTATTCTATATTTCGTGTTATGTAGTTTTGTTAGATCAAAATGTTATTGTAATAAAATATTTGTCCCTTTAATAAGTATGTGTTTCTTTAATAAACAATAAGATCCTGAATATATATTATAATTTATAATATTTTGCATACCACATTATTTTTCATGTACCACTCAAGGGCTTGTTTACCATACCGGCAGGATACCAAGTCAGGCAAAAAATAAGTGAACACATTATGAACTATTATGAATGGATGCATCATTTTTATGTAAACATTCTTTGATGTAAAATTCGCTATTTATAGAGTCCGTTGTAACAAATGATTGGCTACTTTTTCCGCTACTGCATATTACTTGCCATACTAAAAAATTGTTTGGATATTTTGACTTCTTTTTGGCCTTTCCTTTGACCAGGAAGTTGCAAAAAATCTTCCATAATATACGTTTTGTTATCCATTATGCAGCAAGAATATTGTTTTAGAAATCTTAAAATCAATTTCCGTAAATTGTTTTTGGCATTCCTTTTCAGGAACTTTTTGAGACTTATATGTTTTTAGCCCTGCATGACTTGACAAGCTGATTTTCCACCGGATATTTTTGAAATAATTTCTTTTTTTGGCTTTAGAAACAAAATGTTTCAACTTGTACCAGGTTTTCTATCAACGGTCTAGTTCTCCCGGTGCTGGGAAGACTTTTACGACTGACATTTGAATGCTTGGACAGTTTTTTGTATGACGACGTTTGGTTTTGTTGAAAATATTTAATAAGCTGGTATGCACTTTTTTGGTCACTTATTTTAATAAGATTTACATTATATTCATTTATTTGATATTCAATATAATAACTGGTTAAACGTTTTAATTGAAAACGTGTGTTAGGCATTTTTCGGTCTCAGTCCTTACTTCAACTAAATTTTAAATATAATTATGTTTAAGAAAATAATTTCGTAAGTAAAATTATTGTTTTTTTTATAAAACATATTTATGAATGTTATGAATTGATTCATTATAGCATTAATAATGATATTTTTTGAAGGAATATATATTTTTAAATAATAGATTTAGATTGGTTTATGTATTTAAAAAGGAATTTGTATTTCTTTATGGATAAAATATATTATTTAATACATATTTATATATCTTTTTTATGTAATAAACTTTCAGAATGGACAACTATGAATATGAACGGAAACAAAGGAGGGAGCGTGAAAAATCGGAAAGGCAACAAGTTCAAACATCGTCGTCTAATCGGGAGGTAGCCCTTTTTCCTGAGCCGCGTCGAGTAAATCCATCCGAAGATGATGACAAAATTTCGGCTAAACTTGGAGACTATTCTAAGGCCAGAGATTTTATTAATCTCTACACAGTGGGCATATCGAATTCAGGTCATAGGCAGATGCCGGCTAATGCAGTTCTACCTGGTATAGTGCCAACAAGTTCTCCGCTACCAAATGTTAGTGGGGGTGTAGCAACGTCATCGTCATCAGCGGGTTTCCCTTCGTCAACATCATCACAGCGATTGCTTCCCCCTCCTCCACCACAAAATCAACAGCAGTCTCAACAGCCACCACATCACTATCAGCAGCAGCAACAATTACGACAAGCGCCTTATGTAAAACAGGCTGATAATAAACCGCCTTATAATGGACGAGGGGGATATCCGGGGCAACCAGTAAACCGTTTGAGTAGTGGAATGGCACCACCAAAGGGACCACCATCTGGTTCATTACTACCTCCAGCTACAACTCATATGCCAAATGGGCGCCAAAGTTCGTCGTCATCCTCTTCAGTTGAAAAGTCATACTTAGGACCACCTCCAGCATCATCCTCGTCATCGGCGACCCATAATGGACGCTTTTCACAACCATCAATACCAAAACAACGCCAAAAACCATTACCACCTGAGGTAAGTCGTACTGCCAAATGTTTTAAGTTAAAAAATAATAAGTATAAATTTATATAAAATAATTATAATTAAATTAATATAAATATTTTTCCTTCAGAATGACATCAAAGAAATAATTAACCATGTTACCAACACATTTTGTCCTCCAAAGATGTTAACTGGCATTGATGCAACACCGCACAACACTTTAATGGAGAACTATAATCTCAATGAAAAAAATAAGCATAAGTATTCTTTTGATATTTTAGCCAAAACAAGTATAGTGGAGCCTTTGGATTCTCCGCCACGTGTGCAAATGCCAGCACCTAGATTTGTGCCTCCTTTATCAACTACATCAGTTACAGCAACACAGATGCCTTCAAAATCACTTTCGAACATTTCCTCCATCCCCACCTCATCCTCATCCACTTTTATAGCGCCAGCAATTAACGCCACCGCTTCTGTTACATCATCTACCTCTTCCTCCTCTGGGCTGTCATCGTCATTAATTACCAATGCTGCCGTGACATCACCTACAGTGCCACATTCTCCAATCTTATCCCGACCATCAAAAGATACACTGATAAAAACTTTAAAAACAGAAAAGCCAACTCCCCCAACTGTAGAAAAACAAAATTCAACACTCGAAAATGATTTAGAACTTTCTGACTCGGACGACGATCGTAAGAAACAGAATCGTTCCTCAGTAAATACAAGTGATAGTTCACCATCCGAATCAAGTGAATCGGAAAGTGACTCTTCAAGAAGTGAACCTCAACAACCAGCTTCAATACCACCCACACATCATCTTATCAATCATCAACAACAAATGTCATCGGTATTGACTACCAAAAAGAAAATAGGACCTGGTTCATCTGGTTCAATAATGGGTAGTGGGAGTAGTTGCAGTTCGGGATTGGGTTCATCTGCACCTCCTTCAGGAGGCTCTTCTTCTTCGTCTTCTAATAAAACTCCTTCACCTTCAAATACCACGAAATGGCAGCTAAGTAGGTATTTCAACAAAGCTCCACTACATCAGACTCCAACACAAGATGTAGTATCACCATCTACTACTTCCATGGTAAACTCAGTGAACTCAATGAATGTTGCCAATCTCAATATGCCCATTACTTTGCGAGGAGGAGCACAAATAATACCTGAACCTCCTCAGCATGTGGCAAATATAAAAAATGAATCAATGATAGAGGATGAAGATGACGATGAAGATGAAAATAATGAGATGGAAGATGAAAACATACGCCGAAGAAATAGAGGTGCCAATAAAAGTGAAACATTCCCCCATCCAGCTTTTCCGTCACGAAAACCTCCAGCTGGTTTATCAGTGACACCTCTATCTCCTATGTTAAGCGACATTAAGAAAGAAATGTCTACACCACATGTAGGAATGAGTGTCAACCAACAACAGGTACCCATATTGAATGCCTCAGAAATCGTATCGATACCATCCACACAGATAAAACATGAAGCAATGTCTATAGCTGGGGGTCATACAACGGTCACTCCATATGGCTGTGATGTCATAGAAGGTTTATCAAATCTCTCTTCTGATTCTAATACAAGCGAAGATGAAAGATTACCGGTAAGAGGACCAGGTGGTACATTACAAATTCCAGGCGTTCCAGCAGCCATAACAGCTTTACCTCGTTCTCCACCTATGGTGCAAAATACTCAAATGTCAAACTCTGTTACTATTGTACGATTTAATTCGTCTCCAACAGCAACTTTAACTAGACCTCCCCCTCCACCATCAAGAACTAAAAAACCAAGAAAAAAACTGAAACAGCAATCTAACTCTACTATTGCAACAGATACTAGTGATGAAGAACAGGACGACTTGTCGAAACGTTTAGTAAGTCCGATAGCTAGTAACACTGTATGTGGAACGGTAAGTGGAGTTGTTACTGGACAGAAAAAAGGTCGGGGAAGGCCACGTAAAACAACACCTAATCAAAGTGGAAATATAAGTTCAGCTTCATCAGTTTCGGCATCAGTCAAAGGACCAACATTAACCGCAAAAAAAGATATAAACAAAAAACCTGCCTCAACTACAAATTCTACAGCAACTGCAACAGCTCGAAGAAGAGCTTCAAGGCTAAATTCTTCCAACTCTTCAGCTCACGATATTACATCTACCACTCCAACTAAACAACAAACACTTGTACAAACACCAGTTGAATTAGTGCAAGCACCACAAATAATAACACCTCCTCCCCTCAAGGAGCAATTATTAACAACAAATGCCACCAGTGATGACTCTTCCTCGTCTAGTGAGAGCTCAACATGTTCTATTTCAAAAACTTCTTCATCGGCCTCCGACACGGATGCGGATGCAGATGAAACAGTGAATAAACAAACAATAATAAGCAACACCTCCTCATCGGATGATGAGGACACCAAAAATGACAAAACAGCTTCTAAAATGTCATTAGTTGTTGAACAGAAACCTTTACCACCCAAGCGAATAGTAAAAAAGCTGAATACTCGCAAATCATCGCTTGAAGACTTATCAGCTCCTTTAACGTCTTCTAATAAACCCCATAACATGTCGATGTCGTCTTCATCTTCCACTTCCTCTTCTGAATCGTCAGCGGAAGATTTTGGACATCTTCCTAATACCTCAACATTAACTGGAGGATCTTCACAACAACCTTCTACTTCCATTACAAGTGGGAGTACATCGCAACGTTCAACAAACCATCAATCACCGCATAAAGTGGCAAGTGCCTTTTCTTCGGAATCTAGTGGTGAAGAACGCTCTGATTCTGATTCGGTAGATCCTCGAAAAGAAAAGGTAAATAATAATTTATAATTTTAACTTTATTTGCGGTTTTTAAAATTATTTATTCTCTTATTTGTAGAAATTGAAACGTGATAAACCAAAAAGTGATAAAAATAAAATAAGTACTCTGACTCGTATATTTAAGTCATCGAATGAAGGTGGTGCTAAAAAGCAGGGTCAAGTTCTTATTGTTGACCAATCAGAAGATCAACAACAACAGCAGCAAATGCATCAACAACAGAAGCATATATCACCAGCTTTAAGGCTGTCTCAAGAAAATTTGTCAGCAATACACAATTCCGTACAAAATACTCCAACTGCACAATCTCCTCGTTTAACTCCTAGCGGTCATATGAGGTCACCACGTTCCATTAATATGGCTCCTCTTGCAACACAGGCTTTAGCAGCAGCTGCTTTTGCATCACATCGTACACCGGATCGAAATACAACGAGCGCTGAAAGAAAGTTGCAGCAACGTATAAAGACGCCGACGAGAACACCAACTCGAACACCGCCCACCACAAGGACACCAACTCCGACGCCTGCCTCGGTACATCATTCAAATCCATCTTGTTCCTCCTCAACATTAACGTCATCAGCAGCGCCTGCACCAGCAGCGTCTTCATCTCATCATCAATCACATATAGCTTTGTTACAACCTCCGCCGCCTACTTCCTTAATATGTAAAATCGATCTCTCTAGATTATTAAATGTACCTATGGAATGGCATGCTAACACATATCGTTTGTATGCTCCTGGTCACCAACAAATACATTTAACACCTAGCGCTGGACGCACTCCTATATATGATCATGAAACAATACTCAACGCTGACCTACAATCTTGCAATAATCAAATGCGTTTGAAATCGACATCAAGTGGTGGCGGCAGTGGAAGTGTAACTCCGAGGAGTACTGGTAATCGAACTCCAATACAAATTGCCTCCACCATATCATCGGCTTCAGAACGTGAACTATCTCATTCAAGAGAAAATTTGCATGAGTTAACAAAAGAAAATGGTAATTTAGGTCGCTTAAGTAGTCGTTCAACGGATGGCAGTATGTGTGGGGGTGGTTCGACTCCAAAAGACCATTTGTTACCACCCAATGGTTATAGTTCCGCAACAGCAATGATTAGGGGTTACAATTCTCCAAACGCTACAATAGGTGGAGTAAAACTGTTGACCGGTGTTAAGCATGAACAAATTATTAAGCATGAACCTGACTCCGAATATTCCTGCAATGAAACGAAATTTAAAAGTGATTCTTCTTCAGATCCTGCACTCATTAAACAAGAAGTTTTAATACTCAAACAGGATTGTAAACTTAGTGATTTATCCGAAAAATCATCACTATGCTCACCAATTGATCTACCATTGGAACCTAAACCTCGGCGCAAACGCAGTTCAAGCTCTAGTTCCAGTCCATATAAAGAGAAAAAACGGAAAAAAGAAAAAGATTTGGGTACAACGAATTTAAGTGAACAGGACAAAATAATATCAGTAGGCAGTGGCGATATTGTTAAGGAAAATGAAATAACCAGTGATTCTTTGAAATCCATTAAAGAATCTGCAGCAATTGTTGAATGTTTAACCAGCGCAAATGGACAACAGGCGCAGATACAGGTACTAAAATAATAAAAATAAATAAAATATTAAAAAATTGAAGTGTTAATTCTTGATTTTTTTTCTTTATAGAAGGATCAACCGTTGGATCAACAGTATTCTCCTACGAACCATGATCGGTTATTAATGGAGAACAAACTTACACAACAAAGCTCGGAAAAATCAAACAGTTTTAATAATAACAACAACAATAGCAACAAATTAACTAATAATGTCTCAAACACTGCCAGTCCTGCGCATTTACAAAATACAAATGTCAATCATTCAACAACTGTAGTCTCAACTAATATGCCACCACCAGCCAATGTTGGACTGTTACCAACATTAGTTACACAAGTTTCACCTTCATCAGTTTCAAGCACTAAGAATGCTCATAACTCGGCGGGTTCTTCATCATTGACGTCACACGCTACAATATCAACAGCCTCATGTTCAAGTGTAGCATCAAAAAGTGGAGATGCAGCGACAACATCATCAACCACTCAACCTAAAGTTATCTATCGTTCATATTTTGAACGTGATGATGACGCATTGAGTGATGAATTCAGGTTTGTTGCGGAATCATTTATTGAATATTCGAACTCCTCTTCCTACTCCTCCAACAACAACAACACTACCAACTCCTCCGTTTCGGCCAAATTTCAAAATTTATTGCAAATGTAAACCAAAAGTTTTATGTTTATTTTTTCACACTTTTTTCTACTTTTTTAATTTAAAAAATTCTATTATATTATGAAAAACATTTTAAAGCGAAATTTCCTTTATTTTTATGATAAAACACATTAACAAATAAATATTTGTTAATAATTGAATATTTTTTAATAATAAATTTAACAATTACAGTAAGGACGCTAAGTTTTTACAAGAGGCTATACATCGCAAGCATGCTGCAGATCGCGAACAAAACACCTTCAATCAAGTGACGTTATATTTAGAGGCTGTAGTCTATTTTCTCTTGTCTGGAGCTGCCATGGAACAACACAGTCGTTCTGAAGACGCTGCTTGGACGATGTACAAGGATACCTTGTCATTAATTAAGTGAGTAAAGTGCAGATTTTTTTTAAAAGTTCTTTTATATTGTCCACTATTTAAAAAAATGCTATAAATCTCTCTCTCTCTCTCTCTTAAATTCAGATTTATTTCGTCTAAGTTTAGACATTTGCAAGTATCTTCAGCGAATCAACATGAGACTCATAACAAAGTTGCTATATTAAGGTAATATATAGAAAATTCGTATAATATCATATACATTGGTGTTGAATTTTTATATTAATTTTCTTCGCAGTCTTCGTTGCCAATCTTTGATATCTTTGAAATTGTTTAAACTTAAAAGAAATTATTGTCGCCAAATCAACAACACTTGTACGGAATTTTTTAAATCAGGTAAAGGTGATATCATCAATGGTAATACACCTTCATCAATTTCACCTTCCAATTCGGTAGGTTCACAGGTAAGTTCATTGTTTTTGCTTTTCGGATACGATTTAAAGTTTTTGTTTAATTATTAGGGTTCTGGATCCAATACACCACCTGGTAAAATAGTGCCTCAAGATATTCACTCAGCTTTATTTCAACAGAATCAATATTTTGGTTATTTATCAAGCAGTCATGAATTGTGGGATCAAGCCGATCGTTTAGTTCGACAAGGCAATCATACCGGTAAGTAATACAACTAATCGATACATTACACAGTGGATTAGGACCAATTTTTTTAATATTAAATCTGTATCGATATTTTTGGATTTTAAATCACCATCACAGAATTAGGTCCAAATAGAACTGCCGTTACAGATTTATTAAAAAAAGATTCTGTCCCACTGAGCGTTATAAAATTAAGACATTTTAAAAACGCTTTAACAACTTCAAATTGATATTTCAGATTTCTTTATTGCTTTGGATCACGAAAATGGTCCATTAACTTTGCACAGCAATGTTTACGAAGTCTTTCGATATGTCCAGGCCGGTTTAAAAAAACTAAAAGATGATAATAAATAATAAAAACACTTGCAAATATTCCTTTACAATTTTATGACAACTTATAAAGAAAACAATTTAATTTTTTATGTAAACCAAGGAAAAAATCCAACATTAAATACATCACTACTCATTTTGTTACTGAGTTTTTAAAAAATCATTTATATAAATGCAAAAACTATTTCAATTAAAAAGATTTTTAGTGTATTAAAGAAAATTAAAGAATAGAAACAAAATACAATACATTACTTTTTGTTAATATTAACAAGAAAGAAAATAATATTTTTATAGTTGTTATATATTTAACATCTTATTATAATATAAAGCAAGAACAAGAACAACAAGAAACTTTCATTCAATACCATTAAAGGGTTTTGTATATTTCATTTAATAAACTTAGCATATAATATACTTTGAAAACCTTTTTAATGTTAACTATACACATTTAAAAATTTAACTTTTTAAAGATTGACATGTTGAATATTACAATTTTAAATCTTTTCAAATCTTATTTTTAAACCCACAGTTATGTTACGAATTAATAAAAAGGTGCGTTAAGACTTGTGAAATATTTGATGACATAAACGTAACATTTAAAATGTTTTTAACAAAACAAATTGTTACATTAATTTCATCAAATATTTTACTATTCTACACTTACCTTAATAATTCTTTAAACAGTAGTTTAAAAAATATATATATGCTCAAAAAAAAAAAAATACTAAATATATATTATATATTTTTTAAGTTTTCTATGAATTGTTGCTTTTTTATTTAACATTTATTATATATATATATTTCTTGGGTTTTCCTTTTTGAATTTAGTTAATTTTTAAAAATTTAGTTTAATCTTATAAAATGAATTGGAAGCTTTTAGAAAATTCCTGTGTTATAATATTTTTATTGAAATTAAGTCAATACACAAATAATAACTATTATTATTTAAATAATAAGTAGCATTAATGTTTAATTTATCATATATTAGAATTAATATAATTATTTATCAATAGATTATATTTAGAATTTTTCATATGACTAAAGCAGAACCAAATGTTTTTTTTTTTTTTTTCGAATTTTGATTTTCCTCAAATATTTATATATTCATTCTTTGACTTTTATTAAAGATTCTTATTTAAAAAATAATAATTAAAACGGGTCGAACCCAAAAGCAAAAGGGAATTTACAGAATTTATAGAAATAAAGATGTTACAAATTATTGTTCCAGTCAATTTTACTCCAAATGATTTGAATTATATGTTAAACTGATTCGCTCCAATATTATGTTGTTATATACCTATTAGATCCGTTTTTTAAATTTAATTCAAGAACAATTAATTAATAAATAAAATATAAAATACTTTGTACTAATTTAGACAACAGTAACTTCTTATTTTTCTATATTTAAACATTTCTTATTAAGGCCAGGTATTTAATTGTTTACTGTTTTAGTTAAAAAAGGGTTAAGATACTTTCTAACTGTTTAATAAGCAAGTTTCTCTTTATATCTTAGTCATATTATTAAATTTGTGAATTTTTTTTATTATTTAATAATATATATAAATTGTTTTATTTCTGTTTTAATAATAATTCATTATGATTTATTTTAACTTTTACAATAATATAATTATTTTTAATTATAAAATGATAAATGGTTAAATTTTTAGTTTGTTATTAACTAAACATTTATATAAAAAAACTTAAAGTAATTATTACAAAAAAATTAAACAGTTTTTAAAATATTTATATCTTGAGTTTTATTTTTTACCTTTCAAATAAAATGATGTTTTCAAGAAATGGCAAAAAGAAACAGTGACATCTTGAAAGATAATTCATTAAAATACATTTTCCTACCATAAAGGTAGTATCATAAATATTGAAAAAAATGGTTATATTTGGACATGTAAATGATATTTTGATATGAAAATTTATAGCATCAAATTTTGGAAAAAATCGAAAATATATAAACTTATAGCAGAAGTTTTATATGGGGATTAATTTGTAAAAAATATGATTCACGATTGCTTTTTTGCTATTTGTTTGGAAACGAAAGACTATAGATTTTGATTTATTAAAAATAGTTTACATATTTCTTTATAGGATTCAATGATCATTTTTATATACATAAATATATATTTAATATTGGTAAAACTACAATACACACACAAACAGATTTTACACTCTGAATTAGTATATAGTTCATTGAATTAGAATTTTTTATTGTTTAAATATTTCGAGAAAACAAGTTAAAATGCAATAAACATTTTTTAATTCTTGCTGAGTTTAGATAATTACATTTTCATTTTGGATCATTGTTGTGTTCCTGCAGCAAATATTTTAAGAGTGCTCTAATTAACTTATCATAAGTTGAGAACTAATTAAAAAAATTAATTTTCAAAAATATTAATCCCATGAAGCAATTAAAAATCTTTCTTTGACAAAATGTTAAAAACAAAAAGCTCATTTTTTAAACATATAAATTAAATATTCAGGCCTGTCTTATATTTCCTTCCGAATTGTTTCAATTCCTTTATTACCATTCCGATCGATTTTGTTTTAACTTATTTTTAGATTTCGTTCGATTTTGTTTATTTAGAAAACTACAAAGTAAACAATACCAGATGTAAAACTATTAAAAATAATTCGAAATAATTAAAAAAATATTTAAAACTTTTTTATTTATTTATTTATTATATTTTTTAATAATTTTAATTAAATAAAAGTCATAATTATATCAATTTCACTTATGAAAATGAAAGTGGTTTCATTCAAATAAAATTTTTCGTTTTACTTTTTCTAAATTAGCAGAATACGGAATGAAAAAATATAATTATAATTAACAAGTGATCAAAAATGTTTTTTCAATTCGCCATCCAAATGGGATTAAAAGTAATTTTGCATGAAATTTAAAATTTAATTATAATGAGTATGCAAGTCCTTAATTTCTATGTATTTTTATAACGATTGATAATCTTAAGGATTATATGCCTTTAAAAAATGCTTAAATTGTATATGGTTTCATGAGCTCGTTTTATAAAACTAAACCGTCGAATCAGAAAATTCCATTTCGTTTTAAATACTAATACAATGAATGCAAATTAAGGCTGTATTCTTACTCATTTGTATTTAGTTGAAATAAAGGTCTTATTTAGTGTAGGTCCAAAATCTCAAAAAAAAATATTTCTTTTTACAAATTTCCGAAAAAAAATTAACCCAAAAGTAGCTGAAGCATATTAAAAAGAAAACATATTTTAATAAAATAATAAATATGTATAATTAATCCAAAAACATTTATTATCTATACCATTTACATACATATATGAATCCTATATTTCATAAACGAGATGTCATTCACTACTCTTAGATAATATAGTGATAAATTTATATTTTTATTAAAAATAATTGCAATCAGCAAATTATAAAAAAAATAGTTTTAAGACAAATGAAAAGATAATTAAATATTTGTAAATATATGAAATATATGATTAATTAGAAAACAAACATAAGAAATACAATTGGAAAATTAACTATATTTAAAGAATTCAAATTCTTATTATAACTATATTATTTCAAATTACTTTCAAGTATTGTCTTTTAATAATATTCTTATTATTATACAATACATAACAAAATTCTAAATAATATTAACAGCAATTTACTGTCAAAATATTTATTTTACTTTAATTTTGTGTAAACAAAATAATAATAATAATCATAAAAGTTTTTTAACTAATATTTGTGGAATATTACATAAATATATGTATATACTATAAAATTTATTAAATAAGAGGTGAAAATTGATTAAATCAAAGTAAACTATAATTTCAAAAGTAAACAATTATTTTATATTTATATATAAATCAACATGTAAAATCAAATTTTGAAATTAACTCTAAGAATAACAACAACAAAACGATAATTAGAAAAAAATAAATATTAATTAATAATTAGCAAATGAAATTTAGAAATCTCAGTCATTTATTACAGAAACATATACCAGATATATGTATGTTATGTTAGAAATATTAAGTATATGACATATACATATGTACATAAATTTGTTAAGAGTGTATTAACATTTTTAGGGTAATTGTATTAAAGCCAATAAAAAACGTAAAAAAAACAAAAACACAATATATATTTTTATATTATACTTAATATAAAAATTAAATGAATCTAAATTATAATTAAGTTTGAATAGAAAAAATGTTTTGTTAAATTTTTGTTTGTTTTTTCTTATCTTAAGTTAAAATTTTACCACAATTTGCTTCAAATACTCCACGATACTCCATTTCTCCTTTCCCTCCTTCAACCAAACCAGATATTTTAATTACTTTGTATAAACACATATAGCATATAAACAAAAACACATGATTCTTAATAAAATAAATATATATATTTATATATACAATAATAAAAAACTCTTATTAAATCTAATAATTAAGTTTGTAAAAACGAATAATATTTAACGTATAAAAATCAATGATTTACTCGAAAAATAACGTAGTTGTTTAATCAAAATAAAATAAATTCAAAACTTATATAAATTGAAAAAAGTGTATCTTTTTAACTGTTAATATATATTTTATAATGATAATATTTGTTAAATTGATTTATATTGAAACGACAATTTAATGGTTACTTTAAGGCACTTGAAATTTTATGAAACATAAGCAGACACCAGTCCCACATTTTCTTCAGTAAAACGGATTCTTCAGAAAGGGATTAGGACGAAATTTGAGTACTCTTACAGTTATAGTGCCTTTGATATTCGATAATCATTGCATTTGGATAATAAATACATTCATACATACATACATACATACATACATACATACATACATACATACATACATACATACCTACATGCATACATTCATAATATACTGCAGTTTCAAAATGATGTTTTAGAGATAAAATAAAGTTATAGCATGGATAGAGTTAAAGTATATTCGTATATAGAGTTAAAAAGTATTGGAGGAATAAAGGAAGCTATCTTGTCAGGGACATAGTCAGTTATACCCCACCTCGGGGGTATAACTGACTATCATTTTTATATTTCATTTTTATATTTTCCTGAATGCAAAGTTACATATATAAATATCCAAAAAGCATTTTCTGCCGGACGCCCTTTATAAGGACATAATGATCATTTTAATGAAAACGTTTTTTTTAAGTTTAATACGGATTGATATTTTTAATTTTTTCGTATGAAAAATGCCATTTTCGATTATGAGTTTATATACAACATATTGAAGATTAAAAAAATATCATTTTTCATTTCAATTTTAAATATTAATTTTATTTTTTTATTTATAGCAAAATTTTTGACGTCAAATGACATTCCACTTATTTTTTCTAAAAAACACCTCAGTTCTATCCACTTCAGATTTTATTAAAATATCAAAAGTTATAGAATTATTTTAAAATAATCGCTTTCGGACCACTTTGAAATAGTTTCGAAGATTTCAAAATTAAAATTTTTCGCCAATAATAAGTAGTAAGTATCGATGTTAACATTTATTACTTTTACTCTTCTTTTAAATAACACTTATCAAGTAAGTGAATATAAATCTTACTATTAACAAAGTTTTCAACCATCTAAACTTTTTCGTAATCTATCAGAAATAGTATTACTGAAATATTGGCATTAGAAAAATTAGTGAAAAAAATGTTTTTATGTCATATGTAGATGGTTGGGGTATTATGCATTTGTGCAGAAGTTTGTAACGGACAGAAAAAATATAGCTAATATCTCTTTTAAGTATACCGTTTGACTCAGAAAAACTTAAATGTTCGGCCATACGTCTGGCTGCTTTACATGTAAACCATGTGACCAAAATGCAGGTCGCAATTTCAGAGATATCTTGATGAAACTTGGTACATGTCATTTTTTTGCCCAAGAACGATACCTATAGAAATTGGTGATAATTGGTTCATTATTTCACCTTGCTGAAATACAAATGTCTTGAAAGCCCTGAATATAATACGATTTTAACAAATTAGTCTAATAATATTAAAAAATTATGAGCCAAATTCTACGAGAATCGGTTTGTTATTTTACGTAGGTCCCATACAACTCCCATTAAAAATATCAATTTGAAGGCCTAATGTCACATGAACTTAAGCAAAAATTTTAAAATATATTTATACGAAAGTCTTTCATTAATTTTTGGCAGCTACCTTTAAAAACCAACAATAAAGTGTAGAGTATTAAATAGTCGGGCTTGACGGAATATAATTTTTACCTGTTCCAAAAATAGTGTTTATTGAAAACTTAATTGGATTAATATAAAAAAGTATTGAACTCAATTAAATACAATTTTTCCTTCCAAAATTTAAAATTTAAGCAATAATATTGCAGTTTGATATGATAATATTTGGTAATACTTCCTAGAAAGGTGTAAATTCCAAAATAATCTAAAATTTATGAAATTTTTTTAAAAAAGATATATTAATTTTAAATTATAATTGAAAAAATAGATAAAGTTAATCCAATTAACTTTAGCTATAAATATTTTAAATATTAATTGTAGATTATAAAAAAATATTGCCATCTGGCTACTCTGCGTATTGTTGACACTTGTTTTGACATTTGCAACAAACATATGTTTTTAATATGGCAATGCTAGAAAATACGTTAATATTTTCACTTGTTTTCGTAAAATGGCACCCGCGTTAAATAAGTTAAAAGCTTATTTTGTAGTTTTTTAAATATAAAAAGTGCAAGCTTAATAAATAAGTACCTAATTTATCTAAGGAGTAATTTTGTACCATTGAATAAAATAAAAAATCTACTATGAAGAAAGAAAATTAATCAGTACGGGATAATATGAAGATATTTTTGCTAAGAAGCAGCATTTTAATTATCGATACCAAACTTATTTTCCCATATTATAACAACTGTTGGCTCCCCTGTTCATCCGCTTCCCATTATTCCCACGGCTCTGTTGTTAGCTGGTCATGCATACATTTGAGTTGTACGCGTCTCCATTTAGATTAAAAGGTCAAACATTGATTAATAATCCTATTCAAACTACAATTTCACTGGTCAAAAGTTTCCAAAGTTTTCCATTAGCAAAAGGTAAAAATAGATTTGATCCACAAACCTACTTTAGATCAAGCAAAAATTTGTTAATTCTAAATATGGAACATCAAGGTAAAAACGAAATAAGCCAACAACGGTTTCCCCGTTTTTATGTATTGGAAGAAGAATGGTAAGGTAAGTGATTACTAAATTATAGAGAATATAAAAATATTATAAATTGTTTTGGTTTTGAGGTTATATTTCCATGTAACACTCGCAAATAATCAAAGATTACATTAAGATATATTCTCGACAAGTAAAATTGGTGAATGGTATGTATATTATTTTGACATTCCCTTTAAAATACAACATGATAATCAATCTTTTGTAAACAAAACATATTTACTACGAAAATATGATTTGTATTATATTTGATTTCAAAAATCTACTTTCCGAAGTAAAATATATGCTTATGAAATTGATTTACTTATAATTTATAATCTTATGAATTTTATTTACATATACAAATTTCCATGTAATCTTTAAATATACTGTTAAATTTGAAAATCGGAACATATTAGATCATATAAAAACAGTTTTCAAAATTAACATAATTAACTTAACATTATTTGTGTCCTGATGAAATTTTACTATAAAGTCTTCTTCTAGCAATCTTAATTCTTTTAGCAAATTTTACTGTGATTGGTTAATAATTTTCCATAGGTCCTATTTAGAACTCCTTAAGTTTGACGTTCATAATTGAGAAATTCAATATTAATGTGTTTTATATAAACATTAGTAATTTTCCAAATTATATTATGATCGGTCCATAAATGTTTCCCACAAAAGGTACCTTATAAAATATGTTTTTAGAATAATGTAAAAGCACTAAAAGTCTGTATCTCAAAACAACAAATTTATAGATAAGATCTTGAAAATTCACTATATAATGCATAATATTGTTATTTATCGTTGTCGTTGTTATTGTTGATTATCAAATTACATATTTAGTTTTAAGTTAATTTAATCTTTTTGGCGCAATTTTATCGCACTGTGCGTTGGGTTATATGTTGTAGTAATAAAACTTCATTCTGCTATAAAGTTCACATTAAATAGAATTTTACTTACGATTCCTGTCATTTTGCAGACAAAACAATCTAAAAGAATAAAACAGAGTTCAATGGTCTTTTGACACAAATGAAGATGTCAAGTTAATCGCATACAAAGGAGCATTCCATCTATACAATCATCAAAACAAATATTTGTTTGCATATATAAATTCCCACATAATTATTCAATATACATACACTCAAATGTTGTATGTTAATGTATTTAATTTTTTTAATTATTTATTTATTTATTTGTTTATTTACTATTTAATTCACAATACAAGAATCAAGCCCAGTAGAGCCAAATTTGATTTATATTCTACAAAAATTTTTACATGGAATTTAAACTTTAAAAAATGCACACTGTTTTGTACATATAATAAAATTCGTTATTAAAAACAAAAAAATTGTTATAAATGTATTAATATAGGAAATATATTAAATAGTTATATTCCTAATACATATTAACGCCCCTTAATCATATTGTTGTAAACAAGCTGTTGCAAACTAAATAAAACAAAAATTGTGTTAGGTTAAGTTTTACCCCTATTATAAAGTTGTCGATAATGTTCGTACTTTGACTTGTTAAAAAAGAGATTTGAAATGATGAAGAGCACAGAAAATGTTAAATGAAAACTCTAACCTACCACAATAAGTTCTATTTGTCGATGTATGATTACTGCTGCGGCTGGTATAAATATTGTTTTATTTCTTTAAATACAAGAGATTTTTCTCTGTGCTATCATTATTGCTCTCTTTTGATATGAAAACATTTTTGTGCAGTATAACTATAAAATAAATTAAATGAGTTTTATTGTTTCAAACAATTTATTTGGAATTCAAAATGATTGGATATTGTTATATCCTTAATTTCTTAAGCAAAATATATAGTTTACTTAATAATCACGATTTATGATATTATAGATTTTTCTAAATGTTTTTTAACGTTTAGATTTTTTAATCAATACTGTAACTTTAAACTACGTATTAAAATTATACGATTATGACTTACTTTAATAATACTTATTTTATTATATTAAATCTGTTGGAATTTTTTTCATTTAAATTATCTCTTGAAATTTAGTTTTGCATTTTGCTCTTAATACATACAATACTTTTCTATTCAAAATATATATGGCCCAGTAAAAGAATAACAAAATATCCCTACTATATGTTTGTTTTAAAATCCTTTTTCTGTACAGAACCGTGAGGAACAGAATGTTGCAGCTTTTGAAGAAATGCAATCATTTAGTTCTTGCACTCTTCGGCAGCAAGTTGTGTTTTTCAATTCTCTACGTATTTTATCAAATACACTTAGAATTTCTTATACTAAATACATATATTATGAATATGAGTTTATGAGTTAAAGTTAAAATGAATTAAAATCATTAAATATAAAATATATAATTAGTTATATGAAGTTACAATAAGTTGCAGTGCAAATAGTTTTGAATATAAAGGTGATAAAACAAATTAATACAAAATCAAGTGTAAAACTTTATTGATTGTAAATATTTGATTTGAGATATATAAATTATTAATTAAAATTAAATATTATATATTTGTTTTTTTTTTTCATAAAAAAATAAAAAATATTAACTAATATACATAATATATGTATTATATGTGCATACATATATATGTATATATTTAAGAATGTATATATTTGTCTATTATAGTTTGCTCACACCCATATTTTAAAATTTACAAAAATTCATATAGTAAGATATGATATAAATTATTTTCTTTTAGATTTTTTAGTTCGTTGTGTATATATCTTTTAGTAGTTTTCCATATTCCGATATCTATATTTTTACCCAAAATCCCCCTTTTTACTCCCATTATTTTCATATGTATTGTTTGTATACGCATATACCTACTTATGTCTGCATGAAAATTTGTATGTGTGAATATGTTATTTTTTTATAAAAAAAATATTCTTGTTTTTTATCAACACCATTCAATGATTATAATTATGAAAACTGCATCTTTCTGCTACTTCCTGGCCTCTTTTTTATACATATACATCTAATACTATTTCAACACATTTGCTCTAGTGGTAATATCCTTATTGAACGCCCTCGCATACACACAAACAAACAAACACACACACATAATTTTCAGTTTAAGGAATTAATATGAAAATATATGTATGTACACAGAATCTATATGAACATCATTGTCAGTATAAAGTTTGTTGTACTATTTCGGATTTGAAATTGCAGTATTTTCATTCTTGAATTGTAAACGAGTATAAACAAATAAAAACACAAAATCCGCTCTAGTTTTTAAAGAAGTGAGATAAAAATAAGCAAAAATTGGTGCGCTTTGCTCTTATAAATCCCACTTGCCTATTTCCTTATATAAAGCATACTTTTGGGTTTGTTTACAAAAAACTCTCCGTTGTTTACAGGCAAAAACAATATAATTGTTGTTCTCTTTCGTTTCAAATTTCAGTAGTTTCTAACAATATTCTTACTTCTCTTCTCTTAAACGATTTGTTTCTTTATGGTAGCGGTATTTTTATTTTGTTGCAATTATATTGTGCATTTGCTATATGTATGTATTAATCTGCATACATGTAGTAGATACATTAGTAATGTTTCATTTTTATAAGAAAAACGTTTCGTTGGGGCTTTTTTATGATTTTTTTTTATACAAAAAAAAAATAAATTTTATTGTTCCATTTTAGCCGCACCCTAAATATTAAAATTTCGTGTCATCATTTTTCTATTTGCTTCGGCAATTACTGCAAATTATTTAGTTAACAATTCTGCAAGGTGTGTCTATCTATTGTAAATTTTATGAATGAAAGTAGTTTTCGATGATTTCTTTTTAAAAGAAATTAATGCAAATATACATTTGAATCAAAATCAAAAATATGATAGTTTAAACATTTTTTAACAATTGCTTATTTATTTTTGAAACTGATTCGATATTTTGAACTAAAATACTACTTTCATTGATAAATATTGTACGCACATTCATGTGTAATATATGTATTTTCTTTGTTTAAGTATTAATTTCTGACTACGTATGCTTATTTTTTCAAAATAGTTTTTATGTGGTGAATTTTAAAGATTTCCTCGCTGTTATACACCACACTTTTCTTTTTTCTCGTTCGTTTTGTGGACATTGTCATTTGGTGGTTTTCTTTATTTTATCGTAAAATACAATTTAGTTTATTTCGGTTCTGTTGAGTTGAAGAAACGTCTTCAGTTTTTAATTAATTTTCGGCTTTACGTTTGATTTTATTTTTATTTCGTTTATTTCGTTTTAATTCTGAGTTCTTATTAGTTTTCAAAAATAAAACATTATAAATTTTATTTCCTTTCATGCACATTATTTAAATTTTTTGTTATCTAATAATTCCATAAATATTATAACTTATAGGACAATTGCTCTAAATTTATTTTGTTGGTTTATTTATAATTTATTTAATGGAATCTTCGAAAACAAATAAAGTGTTTCGTAATCAAATGTATATGAACAAAAAATATTATTAAATTGAAAAAAAAAAATCAAGAATAAGAATTAAATGATTAAAATCAATAAGTAAATATAAGTTTCAATATAAAAAAGGCATGTTTAAACAACATTTTTTCCTTCGAATACATAAAATGAAAAATATTTAATTTAATTATCCCTAACCTCAATTTAAATATATTTTTTCAATTTTTTTAGAAACTTAAAAAATAACATATTGTACCATATGGTTTAATTAAAAATTGTTTGTAATACAAACTATTTTTTAAAGGTGTATACTGATATTTCCCTTCCAAAAGTTTTTAATTTTTTAGTAATTTAGATTTTAGTTGATTTTCTTTTAATATACTTTTTAATACATGTTGAAAATGGGCATTTATTTTTGATACAATCATAAATCAGCTGCTTGTAATAATAAAAATGTGCATTTAGAGATGAAAATCAAAATAATATTTTTTATGCTGATTTCAAAAATAACGCATGCGCCCTAATATTTACTACATGAAATTTCCATCAGCACCTCTTGATACATGTGTAAAATTCTTTTGAATATTTCTAAAAATATTTTTATATATATACACCTATACATATATCTATGTGTGCAGTGGATTTGTATAATCTTGTGCATCTCTTACTATTTGAAAAATAGAAATTAATTATTTAATTTTAATCATTATGTTATAATTGTTGGTTAGGAAAATATTTTTAAAAATCATTTTATTTAATTATTGGTCTGTAATTTTCATATTCATATTTTTATATTCCTTTTTTTAATATCTCAAATCTTGCATTAAATTTAAACGTTTCATTTTTTTTTTTTTTGCAAAATTAATCAATGTGAAAGTAAATATATTTTAAATGTTTATAAACCTTTTTAAAATTAATGGACATGGTTAGTAAACGGTTGAAAATTGTTTTTGTGACATTTTGAAAAATGTTGTTTATATATTAAACATTTCTTAACATAAATTAACAATATATAATAATGCACAGTAGTGGAAAATCGATTTTTGGAATTAAATCTGTAACTTTTGATCGGTGCGATGATCTGCTTGGATTGCAAGAAATAAAAGTATTATAAATTTTATAATTTGGTTACCACAGGGTCTCAATGGCCGAAACAATATGGGAGCATATGGAACGAAATTTTTAACAGCTTGATTTAAATCTTTTTTTACCATCTTGTTTACACTTTCAAAAATATGCTTACATATGTTATTTATTTGTTATAGTTTCGAGTTATTTGCACTTGAAGTTTCAACTTGTGAAATTTGTTTAATTTGGTTAAAAAAGTTAAGACCGACTATATAACTTTACATCAATGCGCAGGCATGAACAATTATGTACTGACTACTGTAGAATTTGATTTTATGATTTGTGCTAGTATAAAATATATTAATTTATAATATTTCTTAATACTTACATATATGAGAGATCTATGCAATTTGATATAATTTTTGGAAAGGAGTCATCGTTTTGAAATTTGACATGGTAATTTGGAATAACAAAAAATTATTTACGCCAAATTTAATTTACCTTTATTTCCGTGAGTTTGTTAGTTACAGATTTATTTAAAAAAGTGGTTTTCTCTTATGGTGAAGCTAAAAATAATTTCAAATAAAAATCTGTGTATGGAAATAGCAAAACATGAGTTAAATTATAAATCAGCCTCTTTTATACGAAATGAAAAATATATTAAGATTGATAACAGCCCCTATAAATGATTTCATAGAAAATTGTGAACAGGTTCTGTTACATTAATTATAAAAAAATTATTTACAAAAATAATAATATTAAATAAAATATGAAAAATACGTAATGTTGCTTTGTTTTGATTGATATGAGTATTATTATTAATTTGATGATGTGTTCGTGTATTCATGAAAATATTACATTCGTAAAATATATATTTATTCTAATACATTTAATACATTTTTATTTTCATTGCAGTAATTTTTTGTAAGAAACTTTTAATCCAATTTGCTTAAAAAATAAATAATTAAACCGAGAATTAGTTCTTCCATCTGAAGTATCGACAGTTGCTTTAAAAGTTCTATATATTAAAAAGGTATTTATTTGCATTAATTCAAAAAACATATTCAGTATAATTTTCGTTATTATTTTTTATTTTTAATTACAGATCATTTTATTAAAATTTTTATATATTTTTTTTAAGCTTATAAAGAAAGAAAAATATAACACGAAAGTAAACAGACAGTATTATATTTAAGTTACATTTTTAATTAAGTGTTTTAAAATTGAAAAAAAGTAAAACGTAAATTATTATTTTCTCTCATAGAACTTAAAGACAGTTAAATATAAGTATACGTTTGTTTTAATTAGTTTGATACTTTCAAAAAAATAACTGCAATTGTAATTTTTTTATAATTATTAATTAATTTCTAAATGATGACTACCAGCTCATCAACTGGAAGCACAATGGTTGAGGGTCAACAGCAACAACAACAAAATGGAGGAGCTGCTAATGCTCAAAATACACAAAATAATAATCCGAATTCAAATAATAACAATAATAATGACAATGACCCAAAGACCAATTTAATAGTCAACTATTTGCCTCAAACCATGTCTCAAGAAGATATTCGAGCACTTTTTGTTACTTTTGGTGAAGTTGAGTCATGCAAATTAATTAGGGACAAAGTAACTGGTTAGTTAAAAATTAAATTAAAAAAAAATTGTAGAACATAACTGGACCTGTTTTCGTTTTTTTGTTCAATTTTATTTTAGGACAGAGTCTTGGGTATGGATTTGTGAACTATGTGAAACAGGAAGATGCTGAAAAAGCTATTAGCTCATTGAATGGTTTACGGTTACAAAATAAAACGATTAAGGTAATTTTTGTAATACAATGAATATGGATAAGGTTTTTAAATTAAGATAATAATTTTTTATAAAATGTTCTTTATATTTTTCAGGTGTCAATTGCCCGTCCCAGTTCAGAATCAATAAAAGGTGCTAACTTATATGTATCTGGTCTTCCCAAAAATATGACACAACCAGATTTGGAGCAGTTATTTAGTCCATATGGGAAAATAATTACCTCAAGAATATTATGTGACAATATTACAGGTGTGTCCTTAAAAGTTCAATTAAAACTATTAAAAGCCAATCTCGCTTTAAAAATATTGATCTTGATTAAGTCTTACTTTCTATTTTTTATACATTGGAATAATATTAAATTAATTCTGAGAAAAAAAATGAATTTGATAACATTAAAAAAAAATATTGACTACTTACAATGAGTTCATCCTAAATAACATCTAAATTTACGGTTAATTAAAAACAATAAGAATTATTCTTATAAAGTTATTAAGTACATAATATTTTTCTTTGTTTTTTATAAATATAATTTTTCATAAATTAATTTATTTTTGTTTATTTCATTTACACAAACCTTTTGTTTCGTTAAGCCGGACCTATTGATCAGGGTATGTTTTACGGTTTTAATTAAAAAAAAATATATTTTGTGTTTATAATTTTTTAATGAATGCACGCGTTACTTTCGATACTCCTCATATCACATTAATTGTTAAAAAAATATTTATACGTAACTCTCAATTCAGTCATATCATTTAATAATTTTTCAATTACTTTTGTTTTATTTATTATTTGAATTGCATTAATTTCAATAACAAAAAACATGTATTACAGAAACTGTTATCAATATTTATTATTCTAGGTCTTTCTAAAGGTGTTGGTTTTATACGTTTTGACCAACGCCACGAAGCCGATCAAGCTATTAAAGCTTTAAACGGTACCATCCCAAAAAATGCAACAGAACCTATTGTGGTGAAATTTGCTAACAATCCCAGCAACAATAAAGCCTTTCAACCTTTGACGGCATACTTGACACCACAAAATCCAAGAACCCGTGGATTCCCAACCGGTGCAGCTGGAGCGGCAGCTGCGGCTGCAGCAGCAGCTATCCACCCAACAGCAGCCGGAAGATATAGGTATTTATTTTATCATTAAAAATATTATATTTATAAATTAAATTGTTAAAATTAAATTAGATGTTTAATAAATGTAATCATTTTAATTTGAAAGAAAATTATATTGCCCAATTTGTATCCAATTTATTTTTAGTTCTGTTATTTCCCGATATTCGCCATTAACTGGAGATATATTGGCTAATACTATGCTGCCTGGAAATCCTATAAATGGATCTGGTTGGTGTATTTTTGTTTATAATTTGGCTCAAGAAACTGAAGAAAATGTTTTATGGCAATTGTTTGGACCCTTTGGAGCAGTTCAATCAGTTAAGGTATCTAAATATGTGATAATATGGAAATAACAAAGACTATAAGTGAAATAAAATTTTTTCTTAGGTTATACGCGATTTACAGACGAATAAATGTAAAGGTTTCGGCTTTGTTACCATGACCAATTATGAAGAAGCTGTTCTTGCCATACAATCATTAAACGGTTATACCCTGGGTAACCGTGTATTACAAGTTAGTTTTAAAACAAACAAAACTAAACAAACGTAATTATTAACAAAATTGACTGCTGTTGTTACCCACTCCACAACTACCTTGGCATCAACAATTAATAAAACCTTAAATAATAAAATAAATATGGCAACATCCTCCTCGTTCTCAAGTAACCTGACCACCAACGCGAAAAATAATAATGATTCAAAGCCGGCCACTACAACCACCATATCTAATTTAACAAATTCTTCTTTGAATAATATTTCATCAACGATCACAACTTCTTCAACAACCACACAAACAAATACAACATCAAACTCATCATCTACTATAAAAAACACAAAATATTCCTTAATTAATAATCACAACAACAGCAATCAATGCGTAAATAAAAAAACGAAAACAACAACAACAATTATACAACAATCACAACAAAGACAGCAACAAGAGCATCAACAATCACTGATACAACAACGTTCAAATAATTTAATCAATTCATCACTTTCCTCCAATTCAAATAATTCAAATTTATCAAATCCCCATTCTTCCACCATGATAAAAACAGCATCAAAATTTGTTTACAATAAACCTCAAAATCATTATGAATTACTTCAACAACGTTTACATATGCAACAAGAATTTGCTCAACTATTAACAAGTTTGGCCCAACAACATCAGCCACCATTTTCGACGGCATCATCATCTGCACAGGCCGCAGCAACAGCAGCCGCATTCAATAATCCTTCTTTGGGTGCATCAACATCTGCAGCCGCTGCTGCTGCTGCTGCAGCAGCCGTAAATACAAACGCAGCTAAAAATTCTTTATCATCGTTTTTACCATTTTCGAATTGGTTTTTTTAAATTTAATATTTTATATGTATAATAAGTACATACAAATATTCATGAACTTGTTTGTATTATATGTCTGTTGTTTCTGTTGTTAACTAACAGATAATTTAAAATTATATTTTATTGATAATCATTCTTATATTAATGGACTAACATCTTAGATAATGTTCGAAATGAATTTTTATTTTTCGTTATATAAATCAATTTTATACTAAATATTTAATAATTAGACAGATTAACTTCTATTATGCACCTTCCTAAATACATATTTTATTAATTAATATTACTTTTGATACCCATTGATTTATGCCATCACTCCTTTAAAATTTAATATTAAAAATTTTAAAAATTACTTATGATTTTGAATTTAATTACTTGATTTTTTTTACTTTATAAACTTTTAAATCTATTTTATATAAAAAAACAATAATATTATTGCTCAAAGAAGTTAAACAGATTTTGTAAATATTTATGAAGAGTAAATTTTTATAAATTATTGCGTAATTAAATAATTGAAATATATTTAGGAAATAATATAGATACAATAAATACAAAAAAATATTAATTTAAACATTATAATTTTTAAAAAATTCATTTGAATGACTATATTATACATTATTATTCCTTTGTTAACATAGAATTAATAATTTCATTTTTCGTTTAAATAATTTCTTTATGATTAAAATAATGTGTCCTTGATTTCATATGTATACTTTGAAAATAATGGGTTAATATTCTTAAAATTACAAGACGAGATAGAAAATGAATATAAGTCATTATTGTGTTTCAAAACTACAAAAGTTAAAGAATGATGCAAATAAAAAGTAATATACATAATATATTTAAAATAATTAGTTTTAAGTAAATCATTGTTTCTATACTTTTTTTATTTGATACTTTGGTTTATGTGAATTTCGTAATAATTTTGTTATTAAATGATTTTGTTTTTTATAGCTTTTTTTTAATAATAAAAATAAATGTTATTTTTTTACTACTATTCATTTAAAGTTTACATACTATATGTTTAATTAGTTGGTTTAAAATTCATATTAATTTAAGTTTTAGTTTATTAAAAAAATTATAACGAATTTTGTTCTTGTTGATTTACTGTTTCCCTTTTTGTTATACTGATTTTTCTTTCTATGAAATCAAACCAGAAAATAAATTTTTTTAAACAAGCTTTGTTTTAATTAAAATTTTAAGAGTTTTCAGTTTTATGAAATATTTAACTGGTTTGCTGTATGACGAGCGTTGGAAAGTATTAAAAAACATTCTTATTTTTATTATAGCAAATAGTAATGGTAATGGAAAATATAATATTTTTTCGAATACAACGAATATTTTTCATAAGATATTTTACAACTTATTAATTTCCAAAATACATTTGTATAGTATAAAACAACATTTTTAATGAATACCAAAAGCAAAAACAAATTTAAGTGTTTGAAAGTATTGCGATTAGATATATTTTATTTCATATTAAAAGGAAACTAAAGAGTTTCAATATAAAAAATGAATTTTACATTTTGTCTTAAATTATAAAAAAGTATATATATGGAATATATTAATAAATGAAAATCTGCCAAACTATTGATGAAAATTATGATACATATGAAATTTAAAGAAAATCTTTATACATACAAAACATAACCCATAAAGAAAAATAAAATAAAATCTATTAACTAAGCAAAAAATATAACACAAATAAAATTTATTAAATTCAGAAAAAATTCGAAATAGAATTATAAGTTATCCTTTTAAAAGAAACTTACTTAGATTTTTAAATAACAATTACATGGTGCTTTTACATCTCAAAATTAATAATTTCATTTAATCATCAAAAGTTTTGCGACATAGAGAAACACAAAATTGGATTTGTACTAGAGCAAAACAAATAAAACAATTATGTATATACATATCGTCGATATAGTGAGAAAAAATGCTGAGTATATTTTTATTTTTTTTTTTAATTTAATGTCAAAAATATTAGCATTCTTTAAATATACATTTTTTTGGTTTGGTTATTAAGCTTAATTATTTATTAAATAAATTTAAACAATTGTATTAATATTTAGTATGTTTGCTCACAATACAATATTTTTGAAACGGTATAGAATTTACAGAAAAACTATAAGACACAATATACCCAAATACATTAGTTATTTGGAGATTGAGGAATTAAAAACAACAAAATCGTAGTAGATATGTAATAACTATATATTTTATAAATCTAGTTTGCTGTATTAATCATTTAATGTGAAAAATATGTTTAAAATTAAAAAAATATACATAAAAATATAAATTTTACAAAAGGGATATAACTACTTAACAACACAATGCTAAAATATGAATAAGAACATTTACCAAAATTTGATCACTATACCCTACACCAGCGTTGATGGTTGGGGTACTGTGAGTTCGTAATGGTGTTTGTAACATACAGAAAAAATAGCGTTACACATATCTTTCAGTATACCTTTCGACTCAGAATCACTTTCGAGTCGATTTAATGATATGCGTCCGTGAGTCTGTCTGTCCGTCTATGTAAACGTTGTGAATACTCTATAGGATGCAATTTCTTTCAATATCTTGGTGAAATTTGGTACATGTTATTTTGGCCAAATGATGAAGCCTATTGGAGTTGGCCATGTTCGCTCTAATATTTTAGGTACCTTCCATACAAATGTCCTCTTGGAATGAGGTTTTAAGCTCATAAAGTCCTAAATATATAAAATTCGACAGAAATAAGTCTTTTGATATCCTTAATCGATGTGTCCAATTATACGAGGGTCGGTCCATTGCTTTTCATAGGTCCCATACAAGCCCCTTCCAAATACAACTTTGATGGACACAAATCTCACATGTTCGCTAACATAATAATTGATTAAATTAAGATAAATAAAAGGAAAAATCGACATGCAAAATTATACGAGGGTCGGTCCATAATTTTCCCTCACAAAAATTCATTCTAAAACGCATAAATTTCACATAAATATTAGTTTCACAATAATGTACTTCACATTTCTTAAAATAAAATAGAAAACAAAATTATATGAGGGTTGTTCATTACTTTTTCGTAACTACTTTTTATAACCAACAATATGGTGTAGAGCATTACATAGTCGGATTTGACTGATTGTAAAATTATTACTTGTTTTTTTTTTATAACACTTAGCTTAAATATTGCAAAAAAAAAATATGCAGAAAATTATAAAACGGTTGAGAACAATTCACATGGGTAACACTGCGTGTTAAAAATCGGTAGTTTCATGGTAGTCTTTGAAATCTAAAGATATATTCTCCTGAATATGGAATTTTCTTTTAAATTATTATTAGTTTTCACAAAGAATTGTATATAAAAGAGAGAAATATATTTTCGGGCGTATTCAAAAAAGATTAACAAAGTTTTATAAACCAAAATTTCTTAAATTTGTATTCAAAATAAAATTATATAATCGAATTCATCAACCAATTGTTTAACACTTAAAGTAGTGATATATATTAACTTTTTTGTATGGTCAGATACTATTTATTTTTGATTATTAGACTTAATATACTTATTAACTCATTTGTTTTTTAAGTTACTAAAAGTTTTTATTTTGAATACGACCGTATTTATATATGGCTCATTTTATGTGCCCAAATATTAGTTCTTATGTTAAAGCAGAGTATGGAGCATTTTCAAATAATCTTAATTTTTACTCTTCTTTTGCGAAGATAAAACAAAGAAAACTTTTTCCATTTGAAATGTTTATCTTTATCGAAAGATAAACATCCTTTTTATTTTAGTTAAAAATAAAAAAGGATTATATTTTACTTGCCCAAGAATGCGAAATGGTTAAAAAAATGTGCTTGGATAAAAGGACTTTTGACGTTCTAAAAATAACAGAAGACATTTGTTTTACTATTTATGATTTATAGATTCAGACTTATACCGATTTTTTTGTATAAGAGAAAAAGTTTTATTAAAATTATGGCACAGTCACAATTTGCAAACACAAATAAATTTCATTTCGCAAAAATTAATTAAATTGTATTGATTAAAACAAAAAAAAAATAATAATAATAATAATAATAATACTTAAGTGAACATTATGGGTTTTCTTAAGTATTTAGAAAAATATGATGAAATAAAAATTGACTGATTTAATTTCAGATAAAAAAATGAATTCTCATAATATAAATATATATTTTTAAATTAATTATTAAAGATATAACCCATCAATGCATAAATATTAATATAAATATAAACATATTATGTAATAATGTGTGAAACAAAATGAAAATATTTATTACAACAAAAAGCAATCGATTTATTGAATACAATTTTGATACAAACTTTTATATTTGTAAAAACAAAAATGAAAAAATATGGAAACAGATGTATTGAAATTGAACTCCGCACAATAATATACAAATACGTATGTATATCGTTTTTTAATATTAAAATTAATAATGCTAAAAAAATAAAATAAAACCAATATGTAATATTAAAAATAAATGTTATATTATAAAACAAATAAATTAAAATAAGAAAATTATTTAATAAATTAAAAAATAAAATAAAACAAATTATATACATACATAAATACATTTATAAACAAGAAATGTTAACATAGCAAAATGCGCATATCTTTGATATATAATTATAGAAAACACACGGCGAAAAAATTTCAACTTTTTTATGTGAAATCAATGTATATTCACTTTTATACTTTTACACTGAAAATAAATAATGAAAAGAAATGAAAAAATACAAATATGTTGATATACTAAAAATAAGATACGAAAATAATAAGTTTTCAAAAGAAAATACATTTTTACTAAATATTGAAATAATATTTTTTGTGACATCTATAAGACGAGTATTTTTTTAATTTTTCCCTCTACCAACGAACGAACTTATCACAAAATCACAAATTTTATTCAAATTCAAAAATAATGCAATTTGTTTCAATGTTTCTTTAGTAGAATCAGATTCCGTAACTTTTTCACGGTGACTACTAAATTTTAATGGCAAATATCGGTAGAAACATAAAAACAAACAAGAATTTAATATTTATTTATTATAATATATGTTAGTCATATTTTTTGTTTTCAAATGTGTGAATGAAATCATAATGGATCAACTTTTTCACAGTTATATATATATATATATATATATATATATATATATATATATATATATATATATATATATATATATATATATATATATATATATATATATATATATATATATATATATATATATATATATATATATATTTTTTTTTTTTTTTTTGGTATTTAATGTTACTACCTATTTTCCATGTATTTCCAGATTCACTAATAATATTTGTCTTTGATTTTTTTGAAACTCAGAGTCACCAAAAAAATGGATCTTGCACAAATTTTTTACAGTTACCTACTGCTTGTAGTTCACTTACCAAAATATATTATATTTTTCAGAATATCAGTTAACGATAAAATTCGTTAACTAATTAATTTTCGTTACTTAACGATAATATTTTGTTACTAAAAAGTTGCGGAATTGAGTTTCAGAATTTTCATGTATACAGTTTAGTTCATAATTTAAAAATTGAAAAAATGTTACCTTAAAATTCATACAGTGTAGTTTTTATTTGTTTTTGTTTTTTCTAATTACATTTACAATATGTATTTCATATTTAATATGGTTGTGTAAAATGTCTAGAATATGTACTTATTATATACATATAAATATATATAAAATGGGAGATAAAATATTAAATTCATTGAAGTCACTGGAATATTAATATATATTTACTTTAAAAATAATAATTTGTGTGTTTTATATTACTTATTATTAATAAAAAGTCTGCATATTAAAAACAAAAAGTGAAAAATATTACGAAAAAAATAATATTAATTATTATAAAAAATCATACAAAATTTATACTTAAATATCAATTTATATGTTTAATCTAAATAAATGTTAGTCAAAGTCATTAAATAAATATTTGTTATTCGTAAAATTCTTAAATTTAAGTAGTCAAATGCATTATTAACTCAAAAGTAAATTAATTCAAATCTTAAAACATAAATTTTTGTTTATATTTAGCACACACACATACATACACATGTATGTATTTATAGCTATATACATAAAATTCATTATTATAATTATAAATAAACTTATTAATTATATTTTGTGTCTATTATAATTATATGTTATTAAAATAAAAAAAATAATAATAAAAACAATTAAGAAAATTCATAAACGTAAATATTTTTAAAATTATTTGAAATCAAATTATTTAAATTCCAACAAGTATTAAAAAAAAAACACCACCTAATCTTTAAAAATTTTCTACTACCAAATAAAAATTAATAAAATAAAATAAATAAATAAAATTAATTATATATATACATTTTAATTACAAATCAATTTCTTTAACTATTGCGAAAAATTTTAATTATTAGACAACAAAAATAAAAAGAAATAATGCAATTATGGATAAAAAAAAAAATGAAAAATACACCATGCAAAATGTCTCTATAACTAATTAATTATTTACTTATGTATTATCTTAAAACAATTATTGAAAAAAACAAACAATTTAAATAAAATTCATATTGATTAAAAAAATTAATGATAATTAATATTATTTTATTATTAAAGATGTTATAATCATGAAATATCATCTTCGCCGATTTAGCTGAAATTTGGTGTATGTATTTATAAAATTGTTAAATTCATATCTGTTGAGATTTGATTATAATTAAAAGTTCATTTTAAAAAATCAATATGTTTTCATTTCAATTCGATACAACTTTCCTAATTATACATTTTTTTAAAAAGTCTTGGTTTCAAAGGAATTGTTATTAACTGTAGTTAATTACTGCTTTCTCTTTCTTTTAAATATCCTCCACTCAAATATGATTCGATATACATGAAATTAGGAGTCGAGTATATTATTTCCGGATTTTATTAGAAAATTTTAAGAAGTTTTATGAACATATAACTAAGTACCGATTCTAGGTAGTAACCCTAATATGAATCTGCTATTCCGGAATGTTCCTTTAAGATGTTTTACTTTAAGACTTTTATCAGCTTAAATTCTTTTCTGGAAAATGGAGAATTATATTGAACAATAGTCCAATAATAGTTGATATTCAAGAAGTTATTACATTTACATTTTTGATGAAATTATTCCGTACTAAAGAGTTTTTTTAAAGCGTAACCCCTTTTCCTGATATTAATTAAATTAATTACATATATTAAAGACAGTGAAAAATAATTTGCTAAATTAAAATAGAACTATTCCGAATAAAGTCCTTCTTGCAAAATTAAAAAGATCATTTTTCAAATTGCTATCTATATTACACACTGATCTATTAATCCAATTTATATGATTCAAATATCAGTCTATAACTATTTTTCGAACAACAACAAACAATTTGGACAATTTTTTTAATTCTTAGAATTATCATGACGTAATTTTATTTCCCAGATTTCAAATAATTATATATATTGATATTGCGGCATATAAAATATCCTTTTCATAAACTTGATTGCTCTTATTCTAAGTTTTAGTGGAAGGAATATTATGCTTGACAACAGTAGATGCGTACTCGGAATAACCCATTTTATTTAAAGCCATAATAAATTAATTATATTTCTAAAGCAATCACCATTTCCAAAACTGCTTATTTAGTATTTTTTGAGTTATGGTGAGCTTGCTGCAAATGAGTACTTTTTGTATATATTTAAAAGTTTTGCCTCTAATTTTAATACAGTTATTTGGTTTTTAAATTTATTGTTACTAATAGAGTTCACATTGCATAATATTTGTTTGCTAAAAGAGAACATAACCTCGAACCACTGAAGTGTCAGTTTATGATACAAAATATTAATTAAATTAGTATACATCAGTGAGTTTTTAAGATAATAAAAGTTGACTGGAAATCCTTAAAAGCTAAATATTGTTATATATTTAAGATAACACCATCCCATAATTTGGTATAAAATAAATAGACAACAATGCTCTTTTAGTTTTTTAGTTTTGTGTTATAAACTCTTGAATAAAATATTAGAAAAATACACTATTCATTAGATAAGTTGAAAACAAAACACATTATTGATTTTTAGATTTCATAATTCAACCCATCTAAATTGAAATTGAAATTACGTAACCATCGGGTAAAATCCAAAGAGAGAATCATTTAAGCAATAACAATTAAGAAATTTTATATATGACACATATTTATATACAACTTTTAATATACGACCGCCTAAAAGATATTTTTAACAAGTTATGATCGGTATTATACTTCTAGTATCTCCGATAGAAATGTCCTCTCGTTAAAGTTAAGGAGATCGGTCCAAAAATGATCGAAAATGCATAAATTTCTTTAAAATATTATGATATTATTTCACATATCAGTGATTTATACAGTCACTGTAAATACAGTACCGAATATTTCGAAAATCGGTACATAATTTTCTATAGGTTTCTTATAACCCACTTCCAAAATCACCTCAAATGACCTCACATATGGGGATATCATGAGCATATTTCAAATAAGTATATTTTATACAAGTAACATCATAATCTACAAAGTTTGGTCCACAATTTTTCAAGTCTGCAACATGATGTAGAGTATTATATAGTCGGTCTTAACCAACTATATTGTTACTTATACTTGTTTTACAACAATAAAAGTGTCTTTACATATGTCAACTGTATTTTGCGCATGTAAACTATTAAACTTACTCACAAAGTTGGTGAATTTTATAGTCTCATTTTGTACTCTAATTCGAATAACTTCGAATTTATTTAATAAACCTTTTTGAATTTATACTGCTAAAGTTTAAGTTTTTTATTATAAAATCGTATTCGAAATAATAGAAAATTACTAGAATATCAACTCTCTCAGAAAAGCAAATTGTCAGAAAAACCAATAACCTTGTTACTCTTTTTGGGTATAGTGCTGCATACTAACTAAATGCAATGCTATTCGGATAATCGAATTATTAAAATTGAACAAGTAAAAGTAAACAAGAAAAAGTTATTCGGTTGAAGAATCCATCACTACTTTTAGTAGGTAAAATGATTTAGTACTCATAGTTTTATTATGAAGTTATATCATTGTTTTAACTGTTAGAACCATTAAAAATAGTTTCATAAACTTTTTAAATAAAACTATTTGATTCCCAAATTAAATTAGATATTCTACTTTTTATTCTGTTATTTATAAAAAATGTCGGTATTTTTTAAAGTTACACATTTTTTAATAAACTTAAATTATTAAATGGAGGAGAGAAGAAATTGTTATAAAACTTTCTGTTGTGTGGCAGGGTAAGAATAAAAGTTTGCTTTATAAAGTACTCAGTTATTCAGAATGTATTGAAATGTTGGTTAATTGAATAACATCTAAATTGAAAAAAATGTAAGTAGCAAAAAAAAATTCATGTTTTTTTTATAGTCGGGACACATCCGGGTCACATTTAATGCGACGCGCCCAAAATGCGACAAAAATAGCAAGTAAATTTTAGATCATATACTTTCAAACTTTCAAAAAAATTTTCACATTTTATGTTATTTTTCCTAAAAAAAAATAAAATTTTTAATACCAGGCGTCCAGAATCAACTAAAATTAAGCAAGTAAATTTTGGAATAATGATATTCAAAATGTAATAATTGTTTTTAAACCTTATTTATTTGAAAATTTTATCTTTTATTTACTTTAATGAAATAAGATATTAATTAAAATAATATTATTTTAATAAAAAATTAAAATAAACAACATATCGATAACTTAAAACAAATATTCTAAGGTAACAGGACAAAACTTGGAAACCTTCAGTGAACAAAGTCTGTGGAATGTACGTCTTTAGAGTTTTGAACTGAAGCATTATTAGCATTTAAGTAATAGAAAAAATGAAATAAATCTGATAAAATAAATTACCCCAAAATCTGTTGAAGTTCCGGTCTAGTCTATCGAGAGCAGATAACAAATCCAAATAGTTTGATACACAGTTCTAATAGTCTGACTTTGCGGAAAGAGATCATACATTTTGCAAATTTAATAAAACTTCGTTGATGCGTTCTTAGACCCTACATACCAAAAGAGGTGAAGAGATTATGTTAACTTCATAATTCCGTTTGTAATGACACGCAAAAACCACCTTTGACCCCACAAAGTGTTCGTCTATCCATCTGTCTATTATTGGCTCGCCCAAAGATATTTACATAGTTCAATGAAATTGTATCTGATTGTAAGTTTTGGTCCTAAGAGGTTTGCTATTTAAAACCCGCAATTCAGTAGAAAAATGTTACAGACCGATATCTGATGTAGACTCTTAAGCACGCATTAATTATAAACATGATTTTATTATATATAACTTAGGAACGCTTAATGAGTTATGAAATGAGTTACATTTTAGTTCAATTTATTTTTCTACCGAACCGATTTTGAAAGTTTTTGCAATGGTAATGAAGCTGACATAACTTTATATTAATGCAAAATGTCATTTGTCGATTTATAATTGACAATTTTCGTTCTATATACTTAAATGTACTGAACCGATTTAACTGGTTTTAATTAAAATACTTTTTCGAACTATAAAAAATAATTAGACCAAATTTTATCGTGGATGTGAGCATGTCAACTACAGATAGACGAACATAGCAAAATCGGCTTAGATTTTAATTTGATGGAAGAATATATAAACATTATGGGGTCTGAGATGATTCCTTCTCAGCGTTACACGCGGAATGACAAAGTTAGTATATGTTGTTATTATGCGTAGTCTTTTATTTAAACCATAAATAAAGAACACTTAGGCGTATGACTTATATATATATGTACATCTATAGTATTATGTATACTCACTGTACTAAAGATAGAAACACAATTAGTAAGTAAAAAGTAATTTTTAAAAAGCTTTTGATAAATAACTTTTGAAATTTTTACGAGGGACGTTTCATTATATTTCATGCCTACGCAGGTTTCAATTTTTTCATTATCAGGCACTAAAAGAAATATTGCATTTGAAACAAATATTATGATTTGAATCCTTCAAATATAATTAACTCAGCTTTCATTTAAACTATAAATAAAACACAGGCAATATTTTTTTTGGTTCTGTTTTTTTTTTTTTTTTTTTTTTTTTTTTTTTGAAGAGTAGGGAGTATTTTGATTTAATCGAATCTCCATTAAAGTTTCAGACAATGTTACACTGTTTTATTGAAAGAATTTCTTTTGTTTAGATTTATGCTAATCATATTGAATTATTTACTTATGTCGTTAATACAATTTGACATTAAATCAAATAAATTTGTAATTTGGTTTTCAACAATTTAAAATCATTTCGAATATTTTATATTATTTAAATTTGTTGTTGGTTTTTTAATCATTTTATATTACTTGAATTATTTACTAAATAGTTTTAATTATTGTTTTTTTTTTTATTTGTTATAATATTAATATTTTAATGAAATTTTATATTGAGTATATTTAAATGTTAAAATTTTTTTATATCACTTTATATGATAATTTATGAACGAAAAACAATATTGATTTTAATCTTAATTTTTATTTATTTTGATTGGGCAACTTTTTGAATCATTATTTTCATTTTCATTTAACTTTAATAAACTTAATTTTGACACATTCATTTATTAGTTTTTAATATATTTTATTAGTAAAATATAAATATTTACGATGCAATTAAAACTACTTTATACAGTTTTATATATTAAAATGTTATAGTTAATAAATTTATATTTTGTTAAAATTTTCAATGAATTTAACATGTTTAAAATTTACTTTTTATTTAAATAGTTCTTATTTTTTGTTAACAACACCGACTTACCATACTAAAATAGATTTATTTTATTATTTTTTAATTAATAATAATTATTTTTATTTATTTCTTTCCATTATAATTTGTTCTATGGATAAGAAATAACTTTTTCGATTCTCTTATTTTGAGAAAATATAAGTTTTATTTTGTCTTTTTTACTGAAACTTTTGCAAAAAATTACTGTAAAATACTCGCTGTATTTTCCATTTGTAACCTCTATTTGAATATTTGGCCTAATAAGACCTGCTAGAATGTTTAAAACTAATAGATTTTCGTTCTATTGAATAAATCATTAATTAAATCTATTTCGATTTCAATTCATGAATTTTATTTTTGTATTTTTATTTGATTAATTTTATATATATTTATTTTTTAAAATTGTTCGTATTTTAATTTTGCTTTAATAACATAATTCTTCATTGATTCAAATTTTATCTTTATTTTTTTTGTATTTTTTTTATAATTCATAATAACTATTAATAAGGAATTATAAAAGCATAAAAAGCTATATTAAATTATAAAATATCATTGACATCATTATAAATAGCAAAAATAATAAATAATATGCATAAGTTAAAGTTATATTCAAATTAAGCACATATTTTATGAAATAGTTATAATCATTAAATAATATTATTATTTTACAACACATGTATATTTATAAAAAAACTAATAACCTGTTTCTCTATGTCGAGCGAAAATTCAAGCGAACGAAAACCAGCCACTTAGATTTGTGTAAAATTGTTTTTCTCTTTCTACGAAACTTTTGTTCGCATAGAATTACGTCATTTGCTACGTTTTCAGAAATTAAAGTATGGTATGTATTTGTATAGTTTTTCCTTCAAAACATTAGTCAGGCGATAGCTAAATAGCAACTGACTGATTTTGATATTTCAATTCGAGTCGTTTAATATACAGAAATCCAATTTTGTACTCTTACGTTCGATTCATTGTTCGCATGATGACATGTATACGAATTTATAGAAATCTAAAGCGTATTAAAGCTTTCGTTCTACATAGAATAGAAAGAGGCCATTAATTAATATTTTATTAATAAAAATTGTTGTCCATGCTGTTGACAATATTATGTCAACAATACTTTTTAATAAATTTATTTTTTTCGCAATTAGGAAATTAATTAAAAAAAAAAATATGTTATATTTATTTGTCTAATCTGATCATAGTTTGGATTTCTTAATTTAGAAAAGTATATAACTACAAAATATTGTTTCTTAATAATAGAAAAATAACTATATTTGAATCACAGATGGGCATATAATCGGGTTTGTTTAATAAAACAAATGGTTGCATTAATTTAAACTTCGCTTTAATAAATATGATTTTTTTAATTCAGAAAAACATGAATTAATGATGTCATAATATTTCCGTTTTTTTATCATGTTAAGATTAAGCAAATATTTGAGGAAATGGACTTAATCACCTAAATATTATATAAATTTGTATGATTTATGTAATTATGGAAAATCTATTTTGATATTTCTTATTTAGGAATTTATTTAAAAATTGTTTTATTTATTTCCTCAAATATTTGGCTTAACTGAACATAACTTTACTTACATTTTCAAGGATTTTTTTATAAATTTATGTTGAAATTTTATTAATAATTTGTTGTTAAAAGTATTAATAAAGTTCCTTACCTGTTATTATTTTTATTTATTTATTTATTTATTTATTTATTTATTTATTTATTTTTTTTGATAATCTTGTTGTTGTTGGTTGCTGTTCATGTTAAGAAATCTCTGTTAGTATTTCCTTTTCTATGTGATTTAATTAATTTTTTATTATTGTTATTGCTGTTTATTATGATCATTTGGTTCAAAATTTTATATCACATTTCAAATACCTTCATTTTCTCAATTTGTTAGTTTACTGGATTTTCAATTTTCAGTTTGTCGTTTATTATAACAGCAAATTATGCCTTCATTTAGTCGTTTATTTTAAAATATAAAATAACGCTTGGAATGTATATTTTAATATAAATATGAAATTATTATGTATTTATTTATTGTTTGTTCAATAATTTGATTATTTTTCAATTTCGATTTATTTCCTCAAGGACTTGAGATATCGATTTGCTTGTTGCAGACAAATATTTGGCTGATTTTTTCTCTTTAAATTCTGTTATTCTGTTTTATTGCTTAAAATTAATTAATTAATTAATTTAATATTAAATTTAAGTTATGAAATGGATTTTGTTTAAAATTTTGTTATTATTATTTCATTGAATTAAATTTAATTTTCTTGATGTTTAAATGCCACTTTATATAAATATTTTATTATTATTTTTTTAAGATTAAATTAAATATTTTGTTAGTTAATTTAATTAGAAACTTATTTTAAACTTATTTTGCAAAGAATTAAAAATAATTAAACAATTTATTGAATTTAAGTTTTTCTTTCCAAATTATAGTTTAAAACAAATTGTTGTTGTTTTATTGCAAATTGTAAATAATATATTGTAATATGTATGTGTATATCTTGTATTTTACTCGTTTCTAATTAATACATGTTTTTAAATTATTTTTTTTTTTTACTTTTATTTTAAAGTTTGTTTAATTGTTAGCATTTTATTTGATGTTATAAACTATGTAATAAACAAATATGCTATTATTATGAATAAAAAAATTATAAATATCATTATTTCAGTTATTTATTTAAACCAGAAGGTCAGCGCTTTCATAATTTGTTTATATTAAAATTCATTTATGAGTTTTATTATTATTTTTCATATCGAATCCTTTTTAAATTATATAATAAATCTTCTATATGTTATATTATATATATATATATATATATATATATATATATATATATATATATATATATATATATATATATATATATATATATATATATATATATATATATATATATATATATATATATATATTTTTTTTTTTTTTTAATAATTTGCTTATGTTTTGTTTGATTATATTTTAGCTTAAGTTTAATATTTGTTTTATACAATTCACTAAATATGCTATTTT
Organism: Cochliomyia hominivorax; assembly: GCA_004302925.2. NCBI lineage: Eukaryota > Metazoa > Arthropoda > Insecta > Diptera > Calliphoridae > Cochliomyia > Cochliomyia hominivorax. Next base: position 102,673,522 of record PYHX02000158.1, on the reverse strand, counting down.
AACATACTATTGTTTGTAAAAAAGTGAATAGTTTGGTTTCATCTTTTCATTACAATAATACAAGAAACAACAACATATCATGTGAATTGTTCAAATTGTGTTTTATTTATAAATAACTTTTCTATATATTTTTGTATTTCATTGACTACGTTTATAGTCATTTATCATATTTCTGTTTTCTTTTAAAATTTCTACAAAAAAATTTACTTCTAAATTTATTTGATTTTTTTTTAATTTTGAACATACACTGTGAAAATTCATTTCGTCACTGTATGTGTAGTATTTAATATATAATTTTGTTTATATTTTAATAAAGTGAGCTACATTGCCAAACGGATTTCGAAAATCCCGTGATATTTGAGATTCACAAATCCCGAAAAACGAAATTTTTGAATTTTAAATCACAGGATTTTTGGGATTTTGAAATCCCGAAATAAACATTTGAAGAATTGAAATTTTTTCATAAAATAACATTTTAAACAAAATCGGGATTCCGGGATTTTTTTAAAAATTCTGAAAAGTTAGACCCGATTGACATCCCTAGTCGCTATCTTTAAAATGATCTTATTTATTTATTGTAAAATAAATAATAAAAAAACTAAATAAATACGCAGATATTTTTTATCATTTAGCTGATTTTAGGGAATTTTATTGCACTAATGGTAATTTTAGTTTTTACCTAAATTTCAGCATTAATTTAATATGCCTATAATATGGTTTTAGTATTTTTATTAATTTTGGAAAAATAACTTAAAAAAAGAGTAATATTGGAAATAATTCACGTATTCCATAAAAAGTATAAAAATTGAAAAATAAATGACATATTTGATTTTTACTACATAGTAGTTACTTTTTTTGAATGATAACTGAGAATAAAATAGCATTAATCTTCATTTCAGATTAAACAAATATTTGATTTTAACTTCTCAAATAATATATACATATTTTTTTCTAAATTGAATTAATTAAAAATTTTATTAAATATAATTTTTAATCAAAAATAATATTATTTGACGAATAAATGTCCAATCTGAACGTTAGTTTTTGTGATCTTAAGTAATATTGATTTAGTAATTTAATCTTTAAGCTTATAAAAAAGGTTGGAGTTAAGATAATGATTTTTAGCTTTAAAGGAAACCATTATATAAAATATTTTTGTTGTTGTTGTTGTTGCTGTTATTGGAGATATATATAATCTGCATAAAATGTCTAACAATTTACATATAATTTTGTTTCAATTTGTATTTGTTTTTTCGTTCTATAATTTTAAAATGATTATTCCAAAAAATACATACTTGATCGTTAATAATTAATAGTCTGTTACATAAGTATCATAATAGATAAAGTGGTTGGTGGTGGGCTTTGGTTTTCGAAATGATTTTGCTTTGTGTATATATATATATATAATCTATATATGTATGTAATACTAATAACGACAGGTGAATTAAAGAGGTTATAATGCAATAAATGTCAAAATGTTTAAACTTTATTATGAACGTGATAAACATAATAAAGATAGATAGATAGATAAATATATATCAATTAAAACGATGTTATAGATGATGATGATCATAGATAATGATGACTAAGATGGTGACTGTGACTATGATAACAGAAGAAAAAATCATAGAAGAGAAATAAAAAATGCAAAGTTTTATTTTTAGTTTTCATGAGTAGTTTTTTTTTGTTAATTAACTTGAAATTTTATTAATTTATTTTTAAAGAAAAAATGAAAAAAAAAATTGCAATTTTTTTGATTTAGTTTTTAGAAATAAGTAAGAGTTAAGAAAAATTATATATATTATTTATGTATATACTTAATGATATTGAACTTATGATAATGGGAAGCGTTGCTGATGTTGCCATAGATTTTAAATATCATTGGTAAGATATTTGACACTTCATTGAGGCGGTAGCTGCTCTACATCAGTCAGTAAAAAAGCCATTCAACATAGATCTTATTGCTCTCATGTTAACACTTAATGTGTTACTCTCATAATAACCTCATAAAATATTTGCCAAAACTTTGCTTGCAACCATATTATTAGCACTAATAGATGTTGTAATATGGGCCTTTTAAGGATCTCTCTTTGGGTTTTTCTTTTTAATTTTGCCAAAAATTTATTAGTTCTTGAGGGCTCTTCTTGTAAATCATGATAATTTAAATTATAATTATAGTAATAATAGTTGTTATTTTGATAAAACTCAGTATGACATTGAAATAATGAAGTTTTAGACGTTTCCTCAATTTGTTCTTCTTCATGTTCTCCATGATAATCATATTGATTACTGGTAGCATCTATGGTATTATTATATAGATATTCATCTAGAAAATCGTTATCGTTGCCTAAATGATCTAATTGTCTGCTGCTGTTACTGATATCGCTGCTGCTATTGCCTGTGATATTGTTGTTGTTGTTGTTATTGTTAATGTGATAAGAGTTTGTATTGGGATGTTGATAATATCGGTAACTATTATAGTTTTGCTGTTGCAATTGTTTTTGTTTAATATTTGGATATTTTTGTGGTTTACGATAATATTACATAATAACACATTTTCCCTTTTCGGCCCACGGATTATTTTTTTTATCTGGAGCATTTATAAGTGGGTCATTCTTCTCATTTTCTTCCACAAATGATCGCATTCTGAAAACAGGAAATAAAGTTAAATTTATTAAAAAAAATAAATACAAATAATTAAAAAATACTTTAATATTAAAATAAATTAAGTTAAAAGTTTGTAATTATGTAACTATTTTTAACAAATAAGAAACTTTTGAAAAAATAAAATAATTTCTAATATGCTGCGACAAAAAAAAAGACTTTACCAATGTTTATTATATTTTATATTACGTTGAAACATACCAAAAATTTCTAATGATAATAATTTTACTGACCGCTTCTGGGAAACCATATTTACAGGGGCATGTCAATTCCATATACTAAAAAGTTTAAGTTGTTTCAAAGATATTAAATTGACAACTAATAATTCCACCAATACGAAAGTGTAAGTCAAGTGGCAATTTATCTTAAATTCGTTCATAAGTAGTACAAAGGTGAATATAAAACAAGTATAAATGCGTTATGTTTCGTACATAAACACTCACAGATGTATAAAATATATTAAAGGTTTTATTAAATATAACACAGACACACTTAACATATATATAACACAGAACACTTAATAAATCATAAAATTAGTTATATTTTTGGTTAAAGTAAATACTCAGGTCAAATTTCATTGAGCCCTGTCATTTAATGTGGATGTGAGCAAGCCAACAACAGACAGACGGACAGACAGACAGACGGGCATAGCTAAATCGACTGAGATTCGATTGATGCAGATTATATACATTATGAGGTCTAAGAACACTCGGAGTGATAAAGTTAATATACCCTATAAAAAATAGAAAAATATAACTTGAGTGAGTCCAGAAACAGTTTTACAATTGGCTTGTTTATTTATATATCCTTGTGACTTCCACTTAAAATGATATGATCGTTAGAGCTATAGATACTTAGTGTAAAATATCAAGTGTACGTCAAGACCCAATCAAATGCAATGGACTTAGTATTCAAATATTTTTACTTTTAAGCTTTTGATAAATAATTCTTTCTTTAATATTATTACATTTTTTTTTTGTATTTTTTACTAAATTATGTTTTATACATACACATACACAGCTATATTTTACAATTACATTGCAGTCATATTATAAGCACTTTTGAAGAAGTTCAGAATGTTGTAAAAGAATTACAACAACAAAAAATCTTTTTTAAAAAAATTGCTTACAGACAAGTTTGTAAGCAAATTGTATGGCGAATACAAAAATAACATCATACGGAATCTGTGTAACATAGTTGAAGGTGAAAACGTTTATAAAGGCAAAAGAAAAACAATTAACATGACATCCATCGTATGGGAAATATTAAAAAAAATATGTTTTATTTTATTTTTTAAGTGGTACTTCACAGTAATCATGTAAAGTACTCACATGTTCCTATACAATAAAGTGTTTTCTTCTTTCTCTCTCTCTCTCTCTCTCTCTTTCTCTCTTCTTAAGAGACAAATTGTGTGCCACTACAAAAACCACTACAGATGAATAAATTAAAATTTTGTTAAAAATTAAGAAAAAAAATAAATAAATTTAAAACTTTATTTTATTAATTTTGCACAAAATTTAAAGAAATATTAATGCATATTTTTCATAGTTTAATGGTCACCTATGGATAATTCAGATAAATATATGTACGAGTGTAGTATCTATCTAGGAAGTAATCTACATCATTGTAGGTTATTTGAGCTGATGAATGTTTATGACATTCTACATTAAATATATATAACATACCAAAACGCACATAAGCATACACACACTAATTAATATTATTAATAATCTTTATGTTATATTTTTAGCTATAACTTGTTTTCTAATTAGTCGATTTTGAAATATGTCGAATTGATTTTGATTTCAAATAATAATTGGAGTGAAATCAAAAAAATCTTAACATATATATGTGATAATAAAAACGGAAGCCTTTAATATATATATATATATATATATATATATATATATATATATATATATATATATATATATATATATATATATATATATATATATATATATATATATATATATATATATATATATATATATATATATATATATATATATATATATATATATATATATATATTAACTAGTAATAAAATTATAAATTTTTGAAAAGATTTGAAAAGTTCTCTCGGTACATTGGAAACCAAGTTGGGTCTTATTGAAAATATTTTATAATTTCAATTCGCACTTCTACTCACTCATTTTAATCAGATAAACATTATATTTCATATGTTTTAAATTTACAAAGGTAACTTGATCAAAAAAAGTCAAATAATACTTTTCTTAAAAGTTTGAATGTAAAACGTGTGTTGAGGATCTTGGAAAAAGATAAACAAGTTTTCATTAACAAGTGAGAAATTTTAAATAAAGAAAAACTTTCTATACAAATTTTGATTTTGAATAAAAATTTAATTTTGACTAAGTTTTAAGTAAAAATAATTATATGTTTAAAATAAAAAAGTATTTTGTAGGGAACAATATATTTTTTATTAAAAATAAAAATGATTTTATTAAAGTTATATATTTGGATCCTATTGACATAATGTTGCTCGTTTTGAACATTTCAACAATTAGACATATTTAAAACGATCATTTTTGTGGAGTAGAGATATACTTGATCTATCTTGTTAAAATTTTTAAATTAAGAAGGATTCAAATTTTACTCTCATCTTTTAATTATTTTTTATTTATTTGAAACAAAAGAAAAATTTTTCTTAAAGTTGATTTTGCTAATAATTAATAAATTACTTATATCCTTCAAACAGATATACATAATACACTCGAGCTTCTTTATATGGATTAAGTTGTATTTCTTTTTTCATACTTCTTGATGGATGTAAATCTTACAAATAGTTGATTAAACTATCCAATATCAGAATTTCCTTTCAAAATAAGAAAGAAAATAACAATGAGAACATAAAGAAAGAATGAAATGTAAAATTAATAAAAAATGAATCAAGAGTTATTGAGGTTTTCTTTTCAAGTGTCCTTCCGATAAAATAATAATAAGTGAATATTGTTCGAGGTAACAAAAACTTTTCTTAATAAAACCTCTTTGTAGAAATTGATAATAAATATAAGAATCAAATATAGAAAAGAGCATTGTGCTCTTTTCTATATATATATATATATATATATATATATATATATATATATATATATATATATATATATATATATATATATATATATATATATATATATATATATATATATATATATATATATATATATATATATATATATATATATATATATATATATATATATATATTATATTAAAAAAAATATACAGTATATCTATTATAACTATCCACAACTAGTAATTCATCATCTATAAATCTGAACCTTGGGAGAACTGTTCTTCAGGTATTCAAATATGTAAAATCTTACTGCTTTCAAATCTTTTTTATTATATTTTGCCGATAATTTGTTACTTTTTTCAGAAAATCATAATTAATATTAAATGATGATTTTTTGGTCCGTAAAATTAATTTAGTTTAATCCTTAATTTTCTTATCTAAAATATTTTCTGCAATATAAAATATTTTCTTTGATAAACAAAGGTAAAGCTATAACAACGATAACGTTTCCTTTACTTGTCCGATCTAACTGTTTAATTCCCTGTTCAGGATAATCTTGCTTTAAGTCCCTACTAAGTATTAAACAAAAATATATCTTTTAGCTTCCATTTATATCATTTATTTCAGATTTTAATATACAAAACTAAAAATTTTGAGTTTTTTCAAAAATTTTAGGGTGTGTCAAAATATATATTATATAAACTGTGTCTTCTATTGATAAAATTTCATCAGGAAATTACTCCTTGAAATGTTATTTTTTTTTAAGATTTTGTTTTAAATTTTACCGAAAAAAATTTAAAAAGTTAATATGTTTTTTTTTCTTTAAATATCACAATTTAATGCTTAAAATGTTTATTCGTTTTTTTATTTCATAAAGAACTGTTCTCGTTTTTTTAAACGCTTGTTTTATTTTATTTTTAATATTTTTGTTTTTATTGACACACAGGTTAAACTTAACGAAAAAGAATGAGACAAAAACCCCAAAAGCATTAAAACTGTTTTCATTTTTTTATATTTATTTCGATGTTAAGGGTTTTAACAGGGTCCAAAAACACAAATCTTTAAAATAAAAATAATATTTCTACCAACATTTATAACACAAACACACACTATACCACACAGTCGTATACGCACTCGTAAATTTACATCCGCACAGATACAGTTTTATAGATACACATATACATACATAAATAATGAAGAGTAAAGTGGATTTTTTTTATTTTTTCTATAAAATACTTATTATATTAGAATGATGGTGTGAAAAATAAAATCTTAATAAATAAAAACATCCGCAAATGTTTATTAAAAGATAATAATTTACTTTTAGATTTCTTTTTTTATAAATATTCCATTTAGAATTCACATGAAATCACTTAAATTGCTTTAGATTGATTTTCATGATACATATTTTTTTTGTAATAATTTATTATCATTTTTTTTCATTTCATATTCTATTATGTTACTCACTCTGCAATGCTTTTAGACAACGGCCATCTTTCCATGTTGGCCTGATATTTCATATTTTCGATTTGTTTCTTTAATGCGTCCCGATCCATGTTTTGTAAAGCACTGGGATCCATGGCGGCTAAAATTTATCAACATACCACTCCTGCAAAGAAAATAAACGTATCAATAAAGCTTTTTATAGCTCTCAAATGTCCTTTTCTTAATGCGCACAGAGAGGGAGAGAGAGAGAGAGAGTAAAGAAAAAAGGCAGAGACTATAAAAATAAAAAACAAGTAGGAAAGCTATTCTGCTATACCGATACTTAAATACCCTCCAACACAAATGCATGTAAAGTACAAATGTTATGTTTCATCCAATATATACAAGTTTTTCTTAAATATAACACGAAACACTTAATGAGTTATTAATTTAATAAAATTCTTAACTGTAACTGAATCTTAACTGTAACTGAATAGATTTTGATAATTTTTTGGAATGGTAATGAAGTTTTTTTTTCGATTTATAATTGTCAATTTGAAAGTTCTTCGTTTGAATTTTGAGGTTGCTCTGATATCGTTCTGAATACTGAACCGATTTTGCTGGTTTTGAAGAGAAAACTTATCAGCACTATAACACATTTTATTGAGCTCTGTCAATTATTGTGGACGTGAGCGTGACAACAACAGACAGACAGATAGATGGACAGACAGACAGACAGACAGACAGACATTGATAAATCAATTCAGATTTTGATTTGATGCTAGAATATATGTACTTTATACTTTGTGTCTGAGATGATTCCTTCTTAGCGTTACACGCGGACTGACAAAGTTAATATTCTCTTCGCCACTTGTGGTGGTAAACATATTTATATTATACACAGTTATGGTGTCAGTTATTATAAGTTTTCTTTAATAAGAAAACTGTAATTCTTTATAATATATATATATATATATATATATATATATATATATATATATATATATATATATATATATATATATATATATATATATATATATATATATATATATATATATATATATATATATATATATAAAAGATGTTTTCCCGGTTATTTTTGCTATAATCACACCTAAAAATCCTAAAAAGGTTCAAGGTCTATAAATTAAAATTAAGTATCCTTTCAATATATAAAGTTGTTTTCTGGACTCAATGGTTTTTTTTTTCAAGTCAATTTTATGACCTAACTGATGTTATTTTATTTAAAAAAATCTGTCAATAATCTATTCAAAAATATGTCATTTTACGATATCTATATAATTTGTTTCTTTTAAATTTAGTTCATGTCCTCAATTTATATAGAAATGTTGCTATAAAATATATAAGTGCCGCACAAAATCATTTGTCATGCGCATTGACACCATTGTCACATATACGATTATAGTTTTTACGGTATTTCGCTCTGTTAACAGCTTTATGTTAAACTATACATTAAGTGTTAATTGAAAAATACATAATTTATTAATAAATCTAGTGCGGTTATTCTAAAACGACTCTCTACGAAGTTTCGACTCATGATTTATTGAAAGCTTTTAAATTTTGATATCAAAATAAAACAATAAAAGCTCTATAATAAATATATTTTTGAACATTCAGCATAAATTTCTGTATCGTTTTAAAACATGAATGTTAACACAATTATTTGGGTATACAAGTTATAATGTAAAGCTTTGACATTATTCAAAATATTGTTTATTGTTTGCGCTCCGGGTTTAAAATTAAATGTATTCTACTTAATAAGGACATTTTGCATCGATCGAAACTAATGGTAGTTATGAAAAGCAAGTTCTGGATTTTAAGGCGGGAAAACCCTAACATTTCATCCAATGTTTTCTAAATAGTTTCTGGTCGTTTTTCTTCCAATGGATTTAAATTAGTATATATCGATTATAAGCTTCTACCAACAATTGGGACAAAAAATTCGACATATTTATTGCGATTTAAAAACGGCATTATTAATTTGTATACCTGGTAGAAAATATAAATTATTAATTTCCAACCGTTATTTAAGGACAATTGCACTCTTTGTTACGATATACAGTAAGGATATTTATATATACATAAAGTGTTTATATGCTCCCATTGTATTGTCTTCTATCTTTGTGTAAACGTTTCGTTTATGTAACGGAAACTAAATAGTATGTTGTCGGAAGTATATCATAATGGAACGATGTTGATACTTAAATAGTGTACATTTTTTATTTATAAATTTCAAAAATTTATCTCGCTATTAAAAGCAAAAGATGGTAAAATTCAACAAAAATTTTCGGATCAGAATTTTAAATTACTTTTTTTGATTTAAAAAAATATGGTCTTTTAAGTACTACGTGAGTACAACATTTTTAAACTGCTTCATTGCACAAATCACATCTAATTTATTATAAAAAGAAGTTAATGAAACGATTTCCAAAAAATTCAATTTGAAACTTATTTTTTGTAAAATAAATCTAATTTGTGATCACTTTTTTATCATTAAAACATTTTTTAAGCTAAAGATCCTGAAAGCTTAATCTGTGATCGCATTTGATAAAGGAATAAGTAAAAATAATATAGTTTGGTTGAAATAAGCTTTTGTGAAAACTCAACAATCAATTTATACAAGAAAAAAAAAACATATTAAATTCTGCCTTTTTAGCCAGAATATGCTGAAAGAATTCAAAAAACTCAATACTTAAATTAAATAACGTCCATAAAATTATAATCACATATTTTAAAATGGAATTATAACTTAAATATGTTATTTCTGGTCAAAAATAGCTTAATTGTGATCACTTTTAAAAAAGGTGAACATAATTTTCTCAAAATTAGCATAATTTGCCGATCACTTTTAAAGATCAAAACGTCAATAGTTCCGTAAAAACTTTGCTTATTTTTAACAAAAATACAAAATAAAAAATACTTTAATCTCGTAAATTTTTATATTTTAATCTAATTAATTAATTAATTAACATAAAATGCCATATGTATATACATACCAAACCAAAATATTTCAAAAAATCCGTTTCCTTCAACGCAAATTTGACGAGGTAAAAATGTTTATTCCTAAAAGAGCACATTACAAATATCATAATAAATTTCCATATAACAATATTTTTTATATATCTTAATTATTTATTTTATTAATTATTAAAAGTAAATAAAAATATATTTTAAATATTTCTATTTTATTCGAAATTTTCTTTTTATTAACACATACGTTTACGCACCTTCGGAACGATACTAGAAATGAAAAGCAATCGTAAACCAAAAGACTCTCTAACAATATTGGCAATTAAAATAAACAACCGACCGACCAACTACTACAATTACTAAATCCCGACTATTCTTTTAAGTATAATAACCAACGAACATTGCAAAGATATATATTTTTTGTATTGATATATTCGTAATGTGTGCATGTGTGTGTGTGTGTGTGTGTGTGTGTGAAATTGTTTGAATCGGTGTTATACAGTCTATATAGATAGGTATTGATAACAATAAATGTCGTTGTTACTTTCTTCTTCGTTTTGCTTTGTTTTAATTTTGTTGTTGTTGTTGTTGTTGTTCCTGTTGTTTTAAACTCCAACACAAAAAGGATGACTTGTATATCAGTCAAGACAAACACAGGAACAGGAACTACATGAAACAAATGATGTCAAAGGAATTGATCTAAGCCAGAACAATTGATGGATATTGTGATTTAAATTAAAATGTTTACATGTATATTAAGGTGGTTCAAATACTACGTTGATTACTTCAATGTTTAACATACTTTTTACGAGTGCTCATTTATGATGTAGGAATATCATTCATTTTAACTGGAACATCCTTCGTTTTCTAAGGAATGTAGAATGTTTAAATTTATATTGAAAATGCTAACAAATACTGTATTAAGTACATGTTCGGTAAGCACACAAAATAAACAAAATAAATAGGCATTCGCTCATGTTACTATCACACAATAGTCCCAAAACGTCATTTTTTGTAAATAATTCTGTAACTTTGAAACTATTGAAATTATTTCTACGATATTTTATATTGACGTTCTAGAGGTTTTTTCAATTGATTTCGAGAAGGATATGTTTCTAGTGGGTCCTGAAGGTCGGGAAGTCGATCTCCAAATTTATATAAAAATATTTTATATATATAGTCCTTATAATGCTCTCAAAAAGTACGCTTACATGTGTGAGATATCACTCATACTTTATGAGTTATTAAGACCAAAGTAAAATTTTGACCCATTTCTGGACAGTTCTGTTTTAGGATTTTGAACTAGGTGGGCTAGAAATTGAAATTTGAAAAAATAGATTTTTTTTAGATTTTTTCAAAAATTTGGTAACATTTTTTACTTTAAAATCAACTATTTCCTTCTGGACTATACAACAAAAATATGCAAAAGTTTAAAATTTAAAATAAAGCGTTTTGGAACCACATTGTATCATTATCACCTTTGGTTTTCGGTATGCTTCTATTAATCTGGTCTGGTATTAGCATCTTTTTTATTAATTTATGGACATTTCATTATTATTTCCCCATTATTTAAGTGATTACAAAATGAAGATTATCATTTTCTATATAGTTGAGCTTTATATACACATCCAAATACATATGTATATATTCTTCAAACTTATACATTAATTTTGTTACACCACAACTTGTCAAGGTGAACAAAATATTATTGATTTTTAATTAAATTCATTTATTAGTAAAAAAAAGCAACAACAACAAATTCTTCCCGTTCTTTTTTTACATCGCATACGATTTGACGCAAAAATTTCAAACATAACACAACATATCAGTTGTAGGTCATTAAAAAAAATGGGCACTTTATAGGTTTCCTGCATATCGATTTCGAGATGGTTTAAAGAAACCTATCATAATACTGAATAAACAAATTTTATTCCCAGTAAACTAAACATTAAACATAAATTTCTAACAGAAAAAGAAAATATATATATATATATATATATATATATATATATATATATATATATATATATATATATATATATATATATATATATATATATATATATATATATATATATATATATATATATATATATATATATATATATATATATATATATATATATTAAACAAGTTAGAATGTCGATGAATATTGGTTATAAAAATCTATTTTGTAAAACTTTTTTCTGTTTGAAATTTAACAAGAAATCACAGACAAAAAATTTATAGGGTACATGCAGTGTTGCCACTGCAGCATTTTTAAACTACACTTTGGCAACTCCCCAATTACACATTTAAAGAAAAACTACACATGGACTTTTTATTTTTATTTAAACATATAAAAGAATGATTGAAACAACTGAGTTCAATATTTCCAATCCTTCGTTTCCAATTCCTTCATTTATTAGAAGAACTGATGCAATTGTTGCAGGTGGCAATTATTTCCGAAATCTTAAAAAAATAAAATTGGATTAAGTTTAAATTTTCTACCATTTTAGGTGTGTCACTATTTATTGTCATGTTGTTGCAAATTTATTTCAACCATTATTATTTAGGGATAATGTTTTTAGTTCAAAAGGCTCAGTTTTTTCAGATTAACATTATTTCAATTCAATTTGAGTTTAATTCTTTAGCCCTATGATTACTCGATACGTGACATATTTATTCATATGCATCTTTTGAGCCACACTTTAAGCATTATGTAAAATGGGCTTTTCTGTTTGGTAAAATGTCTATATCGCTCATTTGCTGCAAGATCATCATAACTCAAAATTCGCAAAATTTGACTAGTCGTTTGGAATTAATAAGTTTTTTTTGTTTATTGGCAAAATGTTTTAAACGAAACTATTTTAGATCAGACAGGATTTCGACGAAAACATTTCATACCAATTTCATTTCAATTTTAATTATTTCAAAGCGTTATGCCAGTTGCTCATCGGTTATTGTGTAGCTTACATGACACTATTCATAAAAGCATGTGAAAAATTAACCAAATTTTAAGTTTTTATTTATGAATTCTTAGAAAACATGGTTTTGTAAAATTAATAGAAAAAACGTCTACTGAAAAAATAAATTTTTTGAGTTATGACTATCTTGCAGTAAATGAGCCACATGTAACAATAAAAACTGTTCGTGGCAAAAATTAAAAATACTTCAATATTTTTAATTTCACATAACTTACACACCAAATGAATTACACACAGACTACACATGAAAATGAAAATTACACATAATATGTGTAATTAAACATGAAGTGACAACACTGGGTACATGTGATGTATTGCTGCGTTTTGTAGAAATTGTAGTCTAAGTCCTCTAGTTGGGAAATCTGAATTTTGAGCATCACTGACTTGCAGAAAATAGACTTACGAAAAATCGGATTTTCTTGTAAAATATTTTATTTCATATGAGTAAAAATTTACATGATAATCATGTTTTTACTTTTACTCTTAAATAAATAAAATACACAATAGTTTTTTAATAATTTTTTTTCTTATCTCAATAATAATTTTATTAGTCTTTTTCATTTCTTATTATTTTTTTTTTGCATTTTTCTTTTTTTGTTTCGTTTTTATAATATAATTTAAGTACACAAGTGTATGTGTATTTTGTTTTTGTGTTTTTGTTCATTTTATATAATTTTATTAAATTTAAATTGTTTTTCTTTTTTTTTACTCAAAAATTATTTAGAGTTTATATGTGTGTTTTTACTAATTTCATTTTCTTTCTTTATAATAAATATAATTACATATATATATATATATTGGATTTTGTTATTAAATTTATGTATATAAACAATTTGTTATTGTATGTAGTACAATACAGGTAGGACTATTAAATAATTAAATTACACATTAAATAATTAATTAAATAAATATATAAATAATATGTAATATATTATTGTTTTTATTGGCTGCTTTTTTATAATTATTTGTATGAAAACAGTTTTGTAATAAAATAATTAATTAAATTAATTAAAGGAATTATTGAACATAACAAATGTTTTTGTATTTATGTGTGTGATGTGTTTTATGATTTTATGATTATTTTGTATTGTAAAATTTAACTATATATTTTTTGTTGTTTAATAAAGTGAAAATAATGTAGTAAAAAAATTGTTCTAAGAATATTTAGAAATTAAACTAATTTATTTTTTATTTATTTCTTTATTTTATTCTGAATAATAATAATTTTTTTATTGATCTCGTAGAGAAAACCTAACAATATATTTTATACCAAATATTTACAAAATTGAAATATTAAATTCTAAATATAATAATTATTTATTAATTTAATGTTTAATAAACTGACAAAACATTTAACAAAAATTACATTGATCGAGACGAGACATTAAATAAATAATTTAGATTGTAAGAAACATATACAGACAGTCATACAAATATCATTATTTAACATTTATACTTTCAAATCTTTGTTCTTTTTTTTAATTAATGTTTACTTATTTAATATGAATAATTTTTATTTTTAATAAACTTTAAAATAAATTATGAAACATAATTTGAAAATAATCATTATCATATATATATATATATATATATATATATATATATATATATATATATATATATATATATATATTATATATATATATATATATATATATATATATATATATATATATATATATATATATATATATGAATTATGATTAATATAAAACAAATAAGTATGAATGCTATATTCGGCTTTGCCGAATCTTCCGTACCCTCCACCACAAATGCGTGTAAAGTAAATACGTTATGTTTTGTACATACACACTTACTCATACACCCACAGACATAGTGAACAATATATAAAAGTTTTTCTTAAATATAACATTTTTTCGACTGAACCGATTTTGATAATTTTTGGAATATCTTAATATTATAGTAAAATTCCATTGTAATTTGTCGATTTATTATTGAAAATTTTACGAAATGTTTTTGCAGATATCGACCTATATCTTTTAATACACTGAATCAATTTTGTTGGTTTTAAGTAAAAATCTTCTCAGGACTATAAAATATACTTCCGTCAAATTTCATTGAGTTTTGTCAATTATAGTTATATACATTATATAAAAATACATACATTGTCTTACAAATACAAATGAAAAACATATTGGAAAAAAGTTTTCTGTGAAATGATGTCACATTTAAGACCTTTTGACATCATAAAAATAGTTTAAGTTTTCTTTCCAATTAAATGTGTTTATTAACTCTGTTGAAAATTTTCATTTATAAACAAGTAAAAAGGTTAAAGTCGGTTTGGGACTATACACCATTTTGTGGTCTATAAGCGGGAGCAGCGAAATATGGTCAAACGATCTTTGTTTAATTAATGATTAGCAAAGTATTATTGGATACAAACATTTACTATATATTTATGCTTTTTACAATTATTTGTTCGGGGGTTTTATATGGAAAATTATGGGCCGATCATTTGGGAAATCGAGTTCTTCTTATTTTTTGTCACCAAATATTTTTACAAAAGTTTAAAGTCAGTCTTTGTTACTGAAATGATAGTCCTTGGTCGATGAATTTCGGGTAATTCCGCTATAAAGAACCGGCTGCTTGAGAAGGTACTCCTTCAACTCATGCAACTGCAATCACGCAATAACTGTGAAGTAGTAATAAGGCCTTCAAGAACTAGACGGCAGAAATGTGGTCTTATTGCAATGGAAAAATATTAAAAGTTGCCAAAATGCAACAAATAATCTTAATACACCGTCTACATGAGGCGGTGAAGACCTTACTGGTTAAGAAAAATAATGAATTGCTTATTGAACAGTTTCTTCTTGGATGCCATTGAATGCACAATTGGTGTTTCTTGGTTAATATACAGATCTAATTAATATATATAACAGCTTAAAACGACATTCAAAAAGACGACAAATTCATCGAATTCAAATTACCGTATGAATTTCGTTGTGGAGGATTCCCACCATCCATCGCAGACATTTAATAGAATTTGCCAAGATCTACAAAAGTTGTTCTTGTACAACTAAAATCGTATCATAGCACATCATAGATCGGATCTCGTATTGAACGTGCTGTCCCAAACCTATGTCCAGCGGTTGCTCTAGTACAGCTAAGCCGATTCTACCATCCTTGGTCCAGAAGACCTATGGTCTCACAAAAACTCACAAGTACACATGGGCCGCCGGACGAACATCATTAAATCGACACAGGGAGTGGTTATGAGTAATTTAAGAACTTAGAGTTCAATTAAGTCTTATTTTATTGAGCTAAATCGATTATATACTTTCATATATATTTCTTGATTCGTTGTTGTTAATGGGGTTTATTAATCCAAAGAAAGGCCTCACTGAGAGTTATCAATTAATTTATAATATACTTTATATATAACTCCCATTTGATGTTCAAAAATTTTTTTTCAAAAAATTACAGAATGAAATTGAATTTTCAAAAAATCTACTCTACCCCAATGAGTTTGGAAGAAAAAATCAATCAATCAATCAATCAATCAATCAATCAATATTTTATAAAAACGATATTTAAAAAATTCATGGCAATTTTAATAAATAAAATAAGCTTTGAGCTATAAAAAAGTTTAGTCTTAATTTTTTAATTGAATTTTGGAATTAAATTTTTAATTATTAGATTTTACTTTCAAGACACTTTAACCAAAATATTTTATACTTAATTTTTCAAAAATGTGTTACACAAAATTTACAATTACTAATTATAATTTAATTATTTCATCAATAAATTTGACAATTTTATGTTTAATTGTTCAATAATTAAACTTTAAAATTACATTAATGAAATTAAGTTTTGTAATGTTATCGGTAATTAATTAGTATCTTTAATTAAACACTGTCATTTATGAAAAATATATAATAACGATGGAACATATAAATATGTAAATTGATAGAGAAGACTCAAAATCAATTTAGAAATTAATGCACTCGATATAAAAATACGTAATTCTTTCATCTTCTTTCTATATGTTTTATTATTCTAGCAAGCCAATTAAATTATTCATTAAAAATGAAGAAAAATTAAAAAAAAGAAACAAATTATTAAGCGATTATTTTCCATATATGTATATATGAATATACATATTTAAGTATGTATGTATGTTTGCATGAATGTATGTATGTATGTATGTATGTATGTATGTATGTATGTATGTATGTATGAATGTATGTTGCATGATGTATGTATTATGTATGTATTTATGTATGTATGTATGTATGTATGTATGTATGTATGTGTATAATAGATATATGATCATAATACATATTTTATTTTTTTCTTACCACAGCCGATTTTGCAAAGAACAATAGGAAAAGGTCTTTTCAACTCAATTTGATTTTATTTCTACAAGACATAATTGGAATGGTGTTGAAATATGTTTTATCAATGTTCAATATCATTGCAAAAAGAAAAACATTCAGTTTCCATCATTACCCCAATTTATTATATATATATATATATATATATATATATATATATATATATATATATATATATATATATATATATATATATATATATATATATATATATATATATATATATATATATATATATATATATATATATATATATATATATATATATATATATATATATATATATATATAAGCATATTTATATATGCATATTAGATATGAAAATATTAATATGAATATTTTAAAAAATTTTCCTCAATGCACAGTACAAAAGATCATTTCATAAATCTGTAACTTTCGATTATCATAAGATTTTTGCACTAAATATAATTAAATGAGAAGAGAGGGCTGCTACATTATTTATGTATTAAAGTTTATTTGCATTTCCTTTCAAAATAACTTAAGTCAGTTTTTATACCCCACACCACCGAAGGTGGTTGGGGTATTATGCAATTGTGCTGATGTTTGTAACATGCAGAGAAAATGTCAAATGTTACATCCATCTTTAAGTATACGATTCGACTTAGAATTATTTTCCAAGTCGAATTAACGATGTCCTTCCGCCTGTCTGTCCGCCTGGCTATATTTCTACAGATATCAATAAATATTTCGATAAAATTTTGTATATATTTTTATTTTGGCCTAAAGGTGAAGCCTATTGAAATTAGCCATATTCGATCCAAATATTCTTCCCGTAATAGAGTTTTAAGGTCATGAAAGTCCTAAAAACAAAGGGATTTAAACGAAATTTGACACAAGTAAGTCTAATAATATTCTAAAACAATGTGCCAAAATATGCTAGGGTCGGTCCATTATTTCTTATAGGTACCATACGAAATCCCTTCCAAATATCACTTTTCAGGGCAAAAATCTCACATATACGTTAGAATTGTTATAATAATTGGTCAAATTAAGATAAATATAAGATAAATATAACCCCCCAGAAAAATTAATTTTAATCCCAGTGTCACAATACTGTACTAGACACTTTAGAATAAATCAGAAAAACAAATTATACTAGGGTCGTTCATTAATTTTTCATAACTACCATTTTTTAATGACGATGTGGTGTAGGGTATTAGATAGTCGGACTCGACCGATTATACATTCTTATTTGTTTAATATATATTCAAATATATTGCCCTGATATATATACTTTTGAAAACCCTGATGTATTTTCAAACATATGGTAGAGCTTTGTTTTCAGGCTTCCAATAAAAAAAGCAATTTTGGAAACTTTTTCTCACATTTTTAAGTAAACAAGAAAATTATTTAATTCTTTTCAACAATTTAATTTCAAATCAGCAGATCCACATTTCGAAAACGTAATTAATAACAAGAAAGTTTATTAATCATTATTTTATTGTTATTCAAACAAATTTAATCTCTCCAGAGTTTCTTAAATGGTGACAAAGTTCCGTTTATTTTTAAATAACCGAAATAATCTTAAATAATTTTACTTCAAATAAAATTGCGTTATAGCAGAAATGTCTGCTATTACGTAAAAGTCCCATCTAAGGACAAAAACCTTATATTACAACAGCAATATCCTTAATAATAAAATAATACTTTTATTTAAAATTACAAATTTTTAATCAACAATTAATATAATAAAAAATAACGAAAAAAAAAGAAAAATAAATAATAGAACTTAAGTGTCCCATGGTATTAGTAAAACTTTGTGGTACTTTTTATAACATATATTCAAAAGTACTTAAATGTTTTAAAATAGACATCTTTCTAGACATATTTGGGGAATTTCATCTTACCATGTCGATTATTTGAGACAAAATTATTAAAAATTTATGATTTAACGAATTATGATTTTTGGTGAAAACTAAACCGGACAATCCAAAGTTATAGATTTATCTGCCCCACTGTGCAATGATATTAAGAATATAAATAACATAACATGTATATTCCATTCATGCAATTCAAGGCACTAAATATGTCCTCTTTATACCAAAAATTATGAAATTTTATTATTTTGAAAAATAACGGCGTAATGATTTGTATTTACTTTTGTTTAGATCTCTTGTGTAACTTTCTATTATTTATAATAGTAATTTTGAACTTGTTTCTAGAATTAATTCATTTGTATTTATTTACTAATTTGTTATTATTATTACTGCATTTATTTTAGATTATTTCATTGGTACTAGGAAAAAAGGATTCCTTTGAATTTTTTTCTTATTAAATTGTACTTGCGTTAAGTTTATGGTTCGATTACGTATGTCAACCGAACTTTAGTTGCGTTGTCAATAGGCAATGGATTGTTTCCAAAATGAGCGAGAAAGGAACAACTATAATAGGAATCTATTTCTACAGAAAAACAAAAGTAAGCATCTTGGGTTCTACGGAAGATATCTGAAATTTGTATCTGTCACTAAAAGCCCGGGCACCATGAACAATACTTATATTTAACTCCATTAGTCAAAAAGTACCCCAATTCTTTTTTGTCGTAGCAAAATTCTTAAAATTAAACAAAAATCCTACGTTTTAAATTCTTTAAAAGTGCGAAAAAAAAACACAGTTGTTATAAAAAAAATACTATGTACCACCTGCAACTGACAACAGTTAGTTGCCCTCTATAATATAATTTTTGCAACTGACAACGCAGCTGTCATTTGGTTGTCATATGTAATCGAACCATTAAATGAAAATAAAATTTTGCAGCAAAAAAAAAAAAAAAAAACTGTGAATTGTGTTATGATTAGTGTTGTATAATGCTTTTTAATAGATTCATGTATGTATATGTTATGAAATATATGTACTATGTGACTTAACAATTTAATATTTAATTTTTAATGATGGTAAAAATGCTAATTCTGTTTTACTCTTAATTGGGTTTTTCAATTTATTTTATTGGATTTTTTTTTATTATTTAACAATTCTTAAAAAAATTATTTATTTATTTTTCTATGCTTTTTCGTGTTCAGCATTTAAATATAATTTTTAAAAATGTATTTTATATATGTAGTTTGTTTTAATGCACTTAAAAATGTACTTTATGGGTTTAGTTTATCTTTTTTTATAATTAATTATTTATATATATATTTGCCTAAAGACTAGAGGTTATTTTGGGTCTGTGTTTAATTTGAATATGGGATTTGCTTCGCAAAATTTTGTTTATTATTTTTTATTTGTGATCATATTGTGATTATTTTTACAGCACGTGGCGAAAGAATGTGTAACATTTCATTATTATTTTTTTTAATCGATTTGTGTAAGTATAATTTTCTGTTTTATTAAACTTTTGAATGAGGTTTTTGGTTTTAAAAAATAATTTTATTTAATATCAGGAAATATGTTTTTATTATTTTTATATATTTTATTTCAATAAGAACAAGCCTCATGTATTTAAACTTTTCTGAAAAGTATTTATTTGAAATTTTGCTAATTCTTTTATTTATGATTATTTTTTGTTTTTGTAAACAAATATTAGTTATTAAATGCATTTATTATTTATATACAAACATATTTTTAATATTATATTATTTGTTTAAATTCTAAATAATTTTTACTTACTAATGAGGGGTATACCATTTTTGGATTATATAGTTATATTTAATTGTTTCTTATTTAATCAATCATTTGTTTTTTTTTATTTTTAATATTTATAACATTATAATTTGAACTTAAAGAGAGGTATTTCTATTTTCCCAAGTGTTAATAATATCAATTTTTGTTTTTTCTTTTTATCTATTGTAACAATTATTGAATTCAGTGCAATAATTTCTTAAGGAAAAAATTATAATTATTTTCCATATTTCACAAAACTTTAAAAAATGCTGTTAATTAAACAAAAATTCCCTTGGCTCTTTCCGAAACTAAAAAGAAAAGAAGTAAGAAGCCATATCGGCTTGCCGAATATTCAATACCCTCCACCTAGTATATTCAAAAAACTGATATTTTCAAAAAACCGGTTTTCGAGTTATTCGAAACATTAACTTTTCAAAAAACCGGCTTTTGTTTGATTATGGCAAGAAGTTGAAATAATGGTTCCATTATAATAAAAATGTGTATTTATTATATCAAAATAACAAGATTCATCAAATTATCTTTGCACTTTATAGTGACCCAGATGGATAGGGTATACAATCTAGTTATATACAAGAATTTTCAATTTAATGTTCTTTATTCATTACCACATCTTAAGTGTATCTGTTACACTTAGTTATGTTATCTTAATATTTGCTGAAATTAATGAAACTAACAGGCCTGTCACACATTTCGTTTGGAATGATTTCAATTCCGCAATAACCATTCCGATCGATTTTGTTTATTCTGAAAACTACTAAAAACATTCAAAATAATTAAAAATATATTAAAACATTTCTATTTTCCTCTTAATTCTACTTTTTTATAATTTTATTTACTTAAAACTCACTAAAATATCAATTCCATATACGAAACTGAAAGTAGTTTCATTCCGACAAATTTTTCCGTTTTAGATCTTCTAAAGAAGCATAATACGGGAATAATTCCACTTTCTATCGAAATAAAATTCTGTTCAGGCCTGTAAATATAAAATTTATATAATTTACGAGAAACTCGTTCGATTTTAAAATGAACAGCTAATATTTCTTAAAATCTTTGTTATCAAAATTCTAATATCAATCTAATTTGCTTTAAAAATCATGTTATCAGTTCTGCACTCTAAAGCAGCTCAGTATTATGAATATTAAAAAAAATCCAGTCACATTAAATTATTTTCAAAATGGTCCGTCCATTCATGAGTTATTTTAATTAATGAAAAAAATTAAGAAAAGTTTACTTTGTAATTTATTTTTTATATAATTAAAAGTTATAATAATTTTATTAATTAATAATATTTATAAACCCAACTTAACAAAAAATTATTACAATAATATTTAAAACAAAAATATTTATAATATAAAAAATAGTAATATTAAAAAAAACACACACAAACAGAAATAATAAACAAAACCTGTAAAATAGCCTTCTTTTGAAAAGTTATGTTTTTGTTAAAAGCTAAGAAAACATCGTTTAAATAATAATATTTTTTTTAATAAAAACTGATGATTTTGCTAACATTTTTTACAAGTTTTTTAATATTTTAAAAATATTTAATTAAAATTAAAAAATTATAAATTTTATTATAAAAATAAAATGAAAAAAATTATAGAATAAAAACTAAATGACTTAAAACTGTAGACAATGTAATAATATTTAATGTATGTATGTATGTATGTATGTATGTATGTATGTATATATATTTATTCATTTTGTTTCATATATACATATCATCACTTAAATTTAATTTAAACATATTTTCAGTATGAAATAAAAAAGTAATAATAATAATGAAAACAACAATAAAACATATTTTAAGAAAACTTTTAAAATAATATATAAGTTACAAATTTTACTAAAAAAATATTTATAAAATAAAACAATATAAACCAAAACTAACTTTATTGATTAAAAAAATGTATTGTTTTTTTAGGTTTGCTAAATTAATTTTATTACATTACTAAATAAAAAATATAACAAATAATAATTATTTGTTTAACTTTCTTTCTGATTAGTTTTAGTGTTTTTTAGTAAAGCATTTTCAATGTTTTCAACATCATTGTAATTATTAAATAAAATTAACTAATTTTTATTATTATTATTATAAAAAATGTTATTGAATATTAAATATTTTGTATATATAAATTATAATTTCCTAGAAAGTCTATTTACATGATATATTATCTGCTAACACATTTTTAAATAAAAATATGGATTGAAATTGTTTTTAATTGTATTCTCAATACTCAAGTGATCGTAAATAATTTTTCACATAGATTTTCAAAATGAGTTTTATTCAAAAAAATTATCACACTGAAATCATTTTGATATCCATTTAATTGTTTCAATTAATATTCTTACTTTCATATTTTTGTGTTAAAAACAAAATAATTAAACATGAACAAATATAGGAATCTAAAAACAAATTTGATAAAGGAAATCTTTTTGAAATTAAAGAAAAATGATTTCATAAATAGCTAAACAAATGTTGTATCTGGGACAAAAAAAATTTAAAAAAACTCTCTGTTTTGGAAGAAATCCGATACACGTATTCTCCACATCAATACAAAATTTGAAAATGTACAAAACTTTTTAAATTCGTTTCTGCTTTGTTTTTATCGTGGTTCAAAATTCAATTTTTTCCTAATAAATCCAATTGAAAAAATTTGGGAACTAAATGAATGTTATAATTTACCGATATTATTTTGAAAACAGGATAATGGTATAAAAATTTTTCTTAATTTTGTACCATGATGCACTGTAGTGTCATTAACAACATATAAAAAATGTAGAATGTGGGCATTCCAAAATAATTAACATTTAGTGAATCAAGCTAGATATATTTCAGTACACATTTTTAAATTCATTAACACTGTTTTAAATTTTTTTATATTCAAATTTAATTTTTTCTCTATGTCAAAAGAAAGCCAGTCACTCGATTTCGTGTAAAATTGGGTTTCTCTATCTTAGAAGCTATAAGATGAACTTGAAAATATAGAATGTATTTTTATAGTTTTTTATTTTAAATTCAGTCAGGCAAAAGCTTAATAGCAAATGACTGATTTTGACACTTCAGTTCAAGTCGTTTGATATACAGAAATAAAATTTTGTATGAAACGTTTTCATTCGATTTTTTTCGTTTTTAAATTAAAAAAATCGAATTTTGAACCGCAATAATATCGAAACGAATAATCTCGAGAATTTTTAATTTCTTATATTATAACATTTTTTTCTCAATTTTATAAATTTTAGATTTAGAGAAAATACAATTTACAATTACACTTTCAACCGTTTCGTTCAATATTATACGGTAAACGTAGAGTTACAACTTCATTTTATGAAAAATTATGTTTGTTTTTTCTTTTAATCACAGTTCTGGACAAATAAAATTATATGATTTATTTTCTCTAAGAACGAACGTATGTTTATGAAACGTATCTTTCTTTAATTTTGTTAAAATTTTACTAAAACAAATTTAATATTTAATAATAATAATATTATTTTTTATATAATGTGCAATGTATATATACATAAAAGCTTTTATAACTGAAGAATAGAATAGAATTTAAACAATACGTATGTTTATATGTACGTGTAACAGAATAATATAATTAGACTTTATAATAACATAGATAAAATAGAACATGAATTTAATTAAACATATCTTTTTTTCTTTTTTTAATATATTTTACTTGTTTGGTATACAGTAGTATATGCAATATGAGACTGTCTTCTGTGTATCCTAATGCAATTTCTCGTTCTTTTTTTCAATATATATATATATATATATATATATATATATATATATATATATATATATATATATATATATATATATATATATATATATATATATATATATATATATATATATATATATATATATATATATATATATATATATATATATATATATATATATATATATATATATATATTTTAATTAAATGTATGTTTTATATATACATATGCATTTATTTTATGTAATCTTTAAGTGTAACTTAATTTAAAATTATTTTTTTATATCATATATTAGTTTGCAGTGAATGTCCTATTTTAATTTTGTAAACATAATAACATTAATATATATATATATATATGTATATATAGTGCATAAATGTACGTATATATTCAATTAACTTTAAAAAAGAGGAAGAGGGAATCCATTAAATTTTGGGGGCACAAAAAAGATATTTATTATTTGATTATTCCCTTAAATATTTTATGTCTGTATATAAATATTATATGTATACATGTTTATAGTTGGTAATATTAAAAGTACTTAGCATTACAAAAATATTTAATAAATTGGTTTTGCGTACTTTTTTTTTTACTTTCGTAGAAAATTTTTTTTAAACTTTCATTTGTTAATTTATAATAATAGTGCATTTTATTATTTTGCGGTAACGTCATTTAAGAAATTTTAGTTATTTATTTAAAATGTAACTATATTTTTTAAATAATTTAATATTGTTCTAAATAATGTTTTTTTATTCTTAATTTTTAATTTAAAAATGCAATAAATTTTTATTTTCTTTAAAATTTTCTTGTCAGTTTTAGAGGCATAAAAAGTGCATTGCAATGTTGCCTTCTTTTTATGTATTTATTTAACTAAAATTATTTTAAATAAATGCTAACGCTGTGTATGTATATTTTTGAGAGTGTCGGTAAGTATACATATGTATTTATGAATATTGTAAGCATTATTAGGCTATAAAATAGAAAGTTAACAAAAATATATATAAAGCAGACTATTGCACCTTATTGATACGTTGTAATTATAATTTAGTTAAATATATATGTTTTACAAGGAGCAGACGTGTTTACATTTGCTTATCGAAAATACTTAAATGACATCAATATTAAAAATACGTTATTAGCAAATGTTAAAAATATATTTCATTAGAAAGTTAATGTTATAACTGGAAATGCAATTTATACAAAAAATATCTGGTTCATTAATATTTAATATCTTTATAGTTTTTTGGTTTCCTTTGGCTGGTAATTATAATAACAGATAAAAAATCACTATTGACAGCCATATGGTGATCATATGTTCATATCCAGAAATAATTGTTATTATTATTTTCTTTTTTTTTTTTTTGAAATAATAAATTATATTTCTAACGTTTGCTTATTTATAATATTAATGACATTTTAAAATTTTCCCAAACATTTTTATATATATGTATAACTACATACGCCCAATAGAATATAATATGTATTTTAAAAATATGTTAAACTATTGTAATATTTGAATGCATTGTCTCAGGATAAATGTAGATGATCGCCAGCGTTATCGGAATTGAATGTTGATACATTATTATAAAAATACATTTTAGGGTCACCTTGCAGAGTTGTTACTAAAAAAATCTATAGATATATTTGAAATTTGACGTTAATTTTCCTAACACGTGATGAACATTTTTTTACTTACGTGGATCAAAACCAAAATCCATTGTTGGATCAGGTGGTGTATTCAGCAGTGCATTATTAATATTTCCACTACCACTTCCTGTACTACTTCCTACTGATGGGTTATTGGAAACATTTCCACTACTACTTAATGGAGTTTGTGGTTGCTGTTGTTGTGGCATAGCCATCGAATTGGTAGCGTTAGTACCTAACATTGATCCCTGAGATGTTTGTGATCCATGCGGGCTTTGTGGAGTACCGACTCTTAAGCCGCTGGGCATACCACTACCTCCACTAACTCCAGGACCATTTCCACTTCCGCCACCCGGCACACCGTTTCCACTTGAGTTAGCCGCCGCTGCTGCTCGCCCACTTACAACAGCTCGAAGTTCTTGTTTAACATAATCTGAAGAGGCGGGGTTACAAGCTAAAAAATCATTTTTTTATAAGTTTAATGTTTTTAATTTCATAATTTTTTTCAGATATCATAATACAGGCCTTACAAGCGATGAAAAATTTAATATATGATTTTTCTGAATATCTAACTTTACTTTCAAATGTTACTTTCAAGAAAATATATTTAGATTATCCCTTCACAATTTAGGTCAAAATTTTTAAATTTGAAATAAATCTAACCAACCGATCTTAATTTCCAAAAAATCGAATGTTCTGTGTATAAATCCTATAGTGCTGCACTAGTCATTTGGTTCTTTTCTCGTAAATTAATTATCGATTTGTTTTAGTAAAATTTTAAGAAAATATCATACCTGGAAGATGTTGTGAATTTTGTGTTATACTAGTTTGTCGTTGCATACGTTGCATTTGTTGTTGATTCGCATGTTGCTGGAATACATTGCCAGTTCCATATGGAGATTGTGGGGTGGGAGAATTTGGAGTTGCTGAAGTAAAACCACTGCCCTCATTTGCTTGAAATGAATTTTGACGCTGCATGCTGCCACCAGCAGGACCTTGTGGACCAGGTGGTACGACACTTGATCCTGTTGTAACTGTTCCACTAGGAGAATTTAAACTCCGTCCTCGTTGGTATTGGCGAGCATTGTAAGGACTAACGCCCTAAATAAAAATTACTTTAAAAAACATTTTTTGCTTACAATAACTAACTCACTAACCTGTAATTGGGCACTTAACATTGGATTATGTTGTTGTAGTGAATGACCTCTTTGTTGGGAATTAACTGCCGCTTGAGCTGGCCACTGCTGTGATGATGCATTTGGCGCTATGCCTGGTGAAGGAATACCCGCATTTCCGGAAGTATTAGTGCCTTGGTTGCCGAAATGTGGTTGACGTGGTGATAATTGGGCGGCATTTCCACTTTGGAACGCCATTTGTTGCTGATGCTGTTGTGCTGACACTTGTTGCGACAACTGTTGTTGTTGTTGAGGTGATAATCGCTGTCCACTTTGAGAATATTGTGGCCCATAACCTACTACTTTATTTCAATATAAAACATATAATAAATTAGAGATTATAATTTGTTTTACCTGAATTAGACTGTGGACTAAACGGAGCAGTTCTTTGTCCTGGACTCAATTGCTGTTGCAGCATAGTTTGGGCATAATTTGGACTTAATTGCGAGTCTGGTGGCATATTTGTGCGCGACAATGTAACATTTGGAGCGACTGTATTGAGTAGAGTACCAATATTTGGATTTAAGCCTACAAAATTGAAATTATAATAAGATTGAATGAAAAAATAGTGACTGAACTGTTGTTAACATTGAAAACTTACACATTTGATCATTCCGTGCTGTTGCATTTTCAGGCACTAACATATGTTGTTTTTGCTGTTGCTGTAGTAGTCTTTCCTTTTGCTGTTGAACTATTTGCTGTTGAGTCAATGATCGATAACGTTGGGTTACCGACATTACACCACCTCCTGGAGTAGCTACAGCATTCATAGGAGGTGCTCTACCACGTGCTGGATAATTCGGAGGAGGTCTTTGGAAATTTGGATTCGCTCTCATAGTTTCTAACATTTGTTGCATACGCATCATTTGCATTTGCTGTTGTTGCATTTGTTGTGGTGTCATATTATTAGTATTCGCCCCAGTCCCAGTCATCATACTACCTGGATACGCAGGCGGTTGCAATTGGGAATGCTGTTGCTGCTGCATTTGTTGATGTAGCATTTGATGGGCGGTTTGGTTACCAATCATGGCGTTAGGTCCATTTCTAAATGCAGAAGTTTCTACCATGAGTGACTTTTGGATTTCGCTTATAGCCAAACGCTCGTTAATTTGTTGAGGTGTTAAACTAGTTGGGGTATTGGGTGTATAAGGTGGATCGTCTGTAACGTAGTCCATAACACTGTCAAGTATTTTAGACAATTCGGAATCACCATCACCCAAACCAGTCAGGGAGGTACCAATTGGTGCATTAGAAGTTGAGGTAGATGTTGTTGAGGGAGCCGTTGTATTTAAGGGAGGTGTAGCAAAAGTATGATCGACATTGGATGAAGAGGAGGACTTGGAAAATTCCATTTGTCCATGAGTTTGCTGTTGCGTTTGCGATGGTCGTTGCGCATTTGAAACACCTGGTAAGGAATCCATACTTTGTTGCTGCTGTTGGGAGAGATAGGCGTCGGAAGGCTGTTGCAAACTTTGCTTGTGTTGACCTCTACCTCTTCCGGAACCTGCTGCAGCACCAGATCCCGCAAGTGTTGTTACTGTAGAACTTTTATTCGCCATAGTTGATATTCCACTACTGCTACATGAGGGTGCATTGCTAAGTCCACTAAGACTCGAAGACACACGACCTATAGCGGTAGGTACTTTATCAGGAATAATTTTTATCCCCGTTTGTATAGTCGTAGTAATATGTCTTATAGGAGTTTGTAGCAAGCGTGCCAACATTTTGTTATTTTCACATAACTTCGAAGGTCTATCGTCACTTCTTTTTGCGGACAGACCATCATCGGGGTCATTTAAAGAACGTTTGCGTGTCGTTGCGGGATCGCCTTGATGTTTTAGCATACGCCTTAAATCTTCTGGCGACAAATTGTTCGGATTATTATGTGCACCCCCATGAGATCCATGAGGTTCATCTTTGATACGAACCATATCACCGGAACGCCCCATAGATGAACCTCCTTTTTCATCATCTTCCGATTTAAGAAGCTGAGAGAAAATATTAAGTTAGTTTTAATTTTTATTTGTTTTGTTTAGAATTATAGTTATGCTTACCGATAATAACATTGGATTGCTGGAATTGGCAGATTTTTGCATACCAAACAAACGCGATGTTCCCATAGAGTTATGATTGACAGAACCTTGACTCATTTTGAACATTCCAGCCATATTCGATTGTATACATTCTTTATCGTCTTCTTGTTTGTAAAACTAAAAAATAGTAAATAACTTTTTTTTAAAACGGTACGAAACTATAAATATTAATTTGAATATACCTTCATATCATCACCATCTGATCCATGTAGAGAAGTCCCGGCGGAAGAATGAGTTTTATTAGTGAGTAAATGCCTTAGCCGTTCTGATTCAGTTGATGGTTTTTGAGAGGTATTGTGTTGCTGTAGTTGGTTCTGTTGCTGTAGATTAGGTGGTAAGATAGGACCTCCACCGCTATTTCCTAAAATTTGATTATTACCATTAGATAGATTTCCTGTCATGCTTACACCACCATTACCAGTTGATATATTGTTATTGTTACTATTATTATTGTTGTTCAAGTTATCTTTATCCACTTTCTCATTGTTATTATCAAAAGAAGGAAATCCAAAACCGAATGACCCAGGTCCTCCACCAACTCCAGTTCCTGGCTGACTTGCATTAGACTGAGGGGATGGTAAGCTAGCCGCTGAATGTGAAGATAATTGATAGGGTGTGGATGGTGAAGGACATACAGCAGGACTAAATCCATGCCCTGCGGAAGGTGGCCGAGGTGTACTAACGGGCGTTGTAACAGACGCACGGGAATTTGGTCTTGAATCGTTCCATGCCGAAACGGTTGGATCAATTTCAAATGAGGAATGTGGCAAGTCTAAATCAAATTCATTACTATAAAATGAAGGACCTTCAGCTGGTGAAGCTGTAAATGAATTAACTAGCGAAGTGTTACTGGAAGCCACTCCTGAAGTTGAAGCAGTTGTATAAGAAGATCGTTGAGAGTTCATACTAGAACCATTACTAACTGAAACTGTACCACTTCCTCCGGCATTACTAACACCACCGCCTCCATTAATAACAGCAGATGTCATTAATGGACCTCCGACATTTGTTGTCTGTGTCGAATGTGGAGGCATACCGCCTCCTCCAACTAACCCACCTAAACCCGAGACATTCACTAAAGGCGAGGAAACTGAGTTGTTATTAACAAAAGAATCCATTGACAAATTTGATACTAAAGAAGATACTAAAGAAGATCCTGGAGACATCGCATTCATTCCTGTGGTCAACAATCCACTGTTTCCAGACATCATGCCAGTATTATTGCAATTCATATCGTTTTCTGTGTTTAACAATGTTTGCACTGACATAATAAAATCACTTTCACCAGGGGTGTTATTGATAAACAATCTTGAATTTGCTTTCACGTGAACGTAAACATCGGGTGCTCCCAAACGTAATCGAAAAGGTTTTGATGTTACGTTCGATATCGGGGGATTAATACCTACTCCGCTTCCGGGCGATTGTGAAGCATTAAGAGCATTTAAACCAACGGCCGAGTCTTGTACATCGCGTAAATGTGTCTTTAAAGCGGACAAATCCTGAGGATGACACAAATCTTGTAACAATCGACCCGACCATTGTGACAGATGTATTTTAAAAGGTTCCCTTAGTGTGGTGGCATCTAACGTTATAATTTTACCATGAATATCTAATTTGAAAGTTACTTGTTCAATGGTGGGATGTTGAACGTGCTGTTGAATGTTCATTTCCAATGGTGATTCATCTTCCGGTCGCGTTATAAGACATAATACCGAGGATGAGTTCCCATCGTCTAAAAAAGAATTATAAACAAAATTTTATAAAGAAATAAATTTAAAAAAAAATAATAATAATAAAAAAATTAATAAATGAAATAAAGTAAAATACCTTTTACTGGAGCGGCCATTAAAACAACTTCTTCGTATTTTGGTTTTTGGTCCATTGAGTTAGTATCATTATTCGTGGCCGTTGAAGAATTTGAGGTTTGTGTTGCCGGACGCATATCTTTAACTAGCAACCGAACCTTGGTCGAGTTGCTTCGTTCCTGTTTACCACTGTTATTTCCAAGATCTTCTGTTTCCCCACCTAGACTCCATGCTGAATTCACATCATGAACACCAACATTACCTCCTCCACTATTACCACCTAAAGATGATGACGAAGTCATACTAGTTAATATAGGTTCTAATTTGGCGTGATCTCCTGGATATAGGTACATATACAATGGTTGACGATATAACTCTTGTTTCTCATAACCAATCAGTTCTCGTATATTTTGTGTACAAGATTCAATTATGCCTGCCGCATTTACCTGCAGTAGAACCCAGCCAACTGAAGAAATATAATGTTCTAATGCTTCAAAATATGCCGAAATTTCAGGCACTTGCCCGTTTAGCAGTGATGGCTCTGGCAGTGGAGGTTCTGTTGATGACACTTCACCCTGTTGTACCGGATGTACGGAACAATTATCAGTTGCACATCGACTGCAACGTGTTGAGGTGGTTTGGTTATTACTGTTTATGTTTGTCGCAGTATTTATTGATGGAGAAGTTGTAGTTGTTGATGAAGATGTTGTTGATCCTGACGACGCAGATGTAGACGACGATGATGAAATATCTCGACTTTGGCCTCTATCACAAATATCACGATACTTAAATCGAAAAGGAAAAATTGAGTTTTATAAATATGAGTTAATATTGAATGCGCAATTATAGGTTTGTATAAAGCATATATATATATATATATATATATATATATATATATATATATATATATATATATATATATATATATATATATATATATATATATATATATATATATATATATATATATATATATATATATATATATATATATATATATATATATATATATATATATATATATATATATATATATATATATATATTTATTTATTTATTTATTTATTGACCGATATCTGAGAGCATTTGACAATTTCAAAATTATTAAAATTTTGTGGAAAAACCATTTTTTAGTTCCATATATGAACAATGTGTATGTATGTATTAGTGCATACATAGGAATGTGTGTAAACGATATGCACATGAAGTTACAAGAAAAGCATAAGTACGAATAAATGTTTGGGGAAAGTAATATAAATATTTGTGTATTCAATGATTTTTGTTTATTTTTACTAAAGTTCGCATTGCTGTATAAAAATATGCCAAAATAAAAAAAAAAACAATATAAAACGAAAACCTTCGTTAAATATAAAAAAACAACAAAACTAAATGCAAATGAATTAAATTCTTATCACATTTAACGTAAACAAAATACTCAAATATAAAACGACTTTAAATACGATGAGAAAGAGGACTAAACGAAAATAAATAAAATGAAAAAAGAAAAGAAATATCTAAAAACAACCGACATATTCATTGAAAGCCCGCATATTTCAATGATTGTTCTTAAAGGCACAATGTACATTATAAAATATATATATATATATATATATATATATATATATATATATATATATATATATATATATATATATATATATATATATATATATATATATATATATATATATATATATATATATATATATATATATATATATATATATATATATATATATATATATATATAAAATCATTTAAAAATCATTTTCCTTAATTATATACATATAATTTCTT
This sequence comes from Cochliomyia hominivorax, assembly GCA_004302925.2. Lineage (NCBI taxonomy): Eukaryota > Metazoa > Arthropoda > Insecta > Diptera > Calliphoridae > Cochliomyia > Cochliomyia hominivorax. The sequence continues at coordinate 102,640,187 of PYHX02000158.1, read as the reverse complement.
TTAATATTTATTTGAAATTGCTGTAGGATGAAATAGCTACAGAATTGATATTTTTGCTCTTCCTTTAAAAATTAAAAAGAACAAAATGTATTAAGTTATTTTGTACCCCACACCATATCAAGCAGCGAATAGGATATATTAACTTTGTCCTTCCGTGTGTAACGCTTAAATGGTATCATCTTTGACCCCAAAATGTATAAATTATTACTTTAAATCAAAATCTGAGTCGATTTAGCTATATTCGTCAGCCTGTTGTTGACACGCTCACATCCACAAAAAATTCAGAGAGCTCAATGAAGTTCGGTCTCAGTATTTGTTGTAGTCCTTAGAAGTTTCCTACTTGGAACCATCAAAAGCGTTTCAGTAATATAAAAAGATACTTGTAAAAACCTTTCTTAAATTGTCAACTATAAATCCACAAACTAGAATGAAATTTTGCTACAATATCATCCAAAATAATATCAATATCGGTTCAGTAGAAAAAAGTTGTACCCAAATATATAATTATTTTTATGATTCATTAGTGTTCCGTGTTAGATTTAGAAAAACTTTTTATATGTGAGTGTATGTATAAGTGTGTATGTTCAAAACATAACGTATTTACTTCACACACATTTGTGGTGGAGGGTATTGAAGATTCGGCATATCAGAATGTAGCATTCTTACTTGTTCTTTTAAAAAAATCGACTATAATTTTGTTAAAGTGCTATTTTTATATTTGCTCCGAAGTGGGTTAAAATTTCCATAAAATGCAGAATTTTTTATTTAATTTCATAGTCAACATTCTAAGCAAATTTTTGATATATAAAGTACATCAATTGACAATTAATATATTTTAAATTTATAGCAAGAAATATTCGGTAAAGGAAAACTATCAAAAAATTGTTTGGAAGGGAATAAATCTTAAATGACTTAATCATTTTTAATTAAATTTGTCATAACGACCAGTTGGGAAAAATGTTCCATACAGAATAACTGTTGTTTTATTTTTACCATTTTCCAATATCAGTATTTATTTGATTGGAATTGAACCACTTTATGTTAGGACAACAAGCAATTTAACAATGTAGGGGATACAGAAAGGGGGGGGACTATAGAAAGTCGCACATAACTAAATCGACTCAGAATTTATTATGATTAAAGGATAAATTGTTTACTTCCTACACATTTACCGTTAGAGTGATTTGAAGAAAAACATACATTAATGTTTATACGTACATATACATATATTCAAATATCAATGACTGGATTAACTTAAACAGGAAATTTATCGAATACATTAGAAAATATTCTTGTTACACGTTATTTGCTTAAAATATGTTGTAAGAATAACTCTTACCGTTTTTACAACTTGATTCAATATAGCGGCCTTATCTGGTTTTGTAGATGTCATATCACCCCGTTTGTTTAATTGTAGAAACTCGGAGAGTTGTTCAATATAATTATTCTCCAATTCACGTCGTCGTTTTTCATTGTTGCACTTATTAATTTGGGACTGAGGCAAATTCGCTTTTGAATCATTTTTTCGTCGTATTTTCCGATTCGACGAAGTTGTTGAATTGGTTGAGATCGGTGATGCCACCGCATTCATACTGACAGAACGTTGTAAAGCGGCAGCAATGTTGGCAGCTGTTGTAGCAGCTTTATGCAATGATGGGTGTTGATGATGTTGCAAATGTAAAGGCAACAAATTATTATTGTTATTGTTATTATTAAGCAATGAACTGTTATTGTTCAAAAATAAATTATGTTGCTGCTGTTGTGGCTGCTGATGCTGTTGTTGGTGTTGTAAAGCTGAAAATCTAGCTAAAAATACATTTGCAGCTGCTGTTGGTGTAACGTTGTTAATTGAATCCGTTGTGGTTGTTGTTGAACTGTTTCTATGGTTGGCAATGATAGAAGATGTCGCAGCAACCCCTCCGCCGCCTCCTGCGCTGCCAACACCTCCTAAAGTGGTGGGGAGGGGTACAACACCGGCCGAGGTTGGTACTACCGGTGCCAGCCCTAACAATGATGAGCCAGCGTTTGAAACCGTTACAGCAGCTGTTGCTGCAGTCGGCGATGAACGCGGCAGATTGCAAATGTTGTTAATTGTGGATGATGACGTTGTTGTGTTCGTTGAAGGCGACGTAAAAGCTGAAATTGTTGTTGTCGGCTCTGCCGCACCAGCTGATAATGAAGAGGTTGTTGAGAAGTTGGTTGTAATATTAAGGGCGCTTGTTGAACAAATAATTCCTGTTTGTGTTGTAATTGTTGATAATTTTGTTGCTGCTGTTGTGGATAATGTTGATGCCCAATGGTCTGGTAATTCACATGGGCCAAGCCTATAATAGAAAGAAAAACAAATATAAAATAAGGATAATGTAATTAGGATGAAATTTATAACGCTCTATATAATAGTTTTTCAAAATTATTAAATATATACTACATACAGTAAATATCACAAATAAAATATTATAGGAAAATATAAACTTTGCAACAGTCATAAAGCTAATTTACTATTATTTACTTTATCTGGCTACCATAATTTGTAGCTGCTAATATTGAAATTGTGGATTCCTTTAAACGACACATAAAGCTACACTTAATATTTGATCATTTAAAATGAACGTGTTTGCGCATGAGACAAACTTAACTTTTTTTTTTAATTCATCTGACAAAAAAAAAAAAAAAAAAAAAAAAAAAAATAATCAAAAAATAAACATATATACTGAAATTTGAAATAAATTTGACAATATAAAAGTTAATAAAAAAAAATATTCAATAGTGGACCTTAAAGTAATGTCAATTTTATTTAATTTTATTGAATTTATGAAAACATTTGCTTTGAGATAGTGCTGGAGCAAACCTACTGCATCCCTCAATATAAAAATTTGATAGTGAGAGTCAGAGAAAGCATGAAAAATGCCAAATAGTCAAACTTATATTTTAAACTATTCAATATTTTCCGATATCTGCCCTGAGTTAGCCACCCGACAGCAAAAAAAGTGACACATTTCATTGTCTCCTTATGATACATTTGATGGCAATGAAATATATCGTGGGACAGACATAAGTTTTTTTTTTTGTATTTCGAAACGAAAATTTTATTTTAATAGAGGAATCATTTTAAAGTGACATTATATAACATGTTAATTTAATTGTTTATTATTGTTATAGTTGATATTAATTTAGATATTCGTTACAGCGCTGCCAAAAGAACCTATGTAAATGTTTGGAATTTTTCAGGAGATACAAAATAAATGAATTCGTTACCTTACTTTGGAAGATATTAAGAAAAATTGCATAGACAATTTTGTTGGAACAATTCTTGATTCAATTAACATTTTTTGATTCAGTAAAATTTTTTCTAAAATCTTTACATAGGAACACACACATATATATATATATATATATATATATATATATATATATATATATATATATATATATATATATATATATATATATATATATATATATATATATATATATATATATATATATATATATATATATATATATAACGGTTTTTACATATGTTGATAATAATATAAAAGAATTTGAATTAATAATTTTAGTTATTTTTGCATTTTTCTTTTTACTCTCCTGCTTAAGTTTGTGGAAACCAAAAAATGACAAATAATAAAACATTGAATAATACAGACAAATCAAAGTAAATACAAATAATTTTACAATTTTTTGCAAAAGCAAAACAATATCAACACGCAAAAACAAAATAAAAAACAAAAAAAGTAAAATAAAACAAATATATATATATATATATATATATATATATATATATATATATATATATATATATATATATATATATATATATATATATATATATATATATATATATATATATATATATATATATATATATAACGGTTTTTACATATGTTGATAATAATATAAAAGAATTTGAATTAATAATTTTAGTTATTTTTGCATTTTTCTTTTTACTCTCCTGCTTAAGTTTGTGGAAACCAAAAAATGACAAATGATAAAACATTGAATAATACAGACAAATCAAAGTAAATACAAATAATTTTACAATTTTTTGCAAAAGCAAAACAATATCAACACGCAAAAACAAAATAAAAAACAAAAAAAGTAAAATAAAACAAATATATAAATAAGCAAAAATTCGAAATACACTTGAACGTGAGTGAAACAATATTCATGACCCACTTTACAGCGCTTTTTCTTTCATCCATGACCTAGATTTGCAATGAGGCAGTCAGCACAAGCAACACAGCAGCAACAATGGCAAAAATAATATTATATTAGTTGTTATATGTTTGTTTGTCCGTCCATTTGTTGGTCGGTTAATATGACGGTCATTCAGTTTTACTCAAAAAACAATATGAGAAAAAAATGTAACAAAAAATCTTAATCATACAAGTGAAGTAATTATTTATTTAGTTTTAATAAACTTTTTTTTGCTGTTTGTAGAATTTGAGAGGTGATTTTTATTTTAATTTTTAACTATATTTGTTGTTATTGTTGTTGTTATTATTTTATAATTTGAAAAGTAGACAAATACAACTGTAGATATACACATACATAGATACATACATACAAACATACATATATAAATAATAACAATAACAAATGTATTGACGCATAATCTTAAAGAACATTGGAATTTTATAAATTCAAATATGACTAATAAATAATTAAGTAACAACAAATAAAAGTGTGAGTTAAATTTATTTAAACTGAAATACTAAAATAATTGGAATTTATTATGTTATTAATATGATAATAATTGTATATCTAGAGAAATTGAATATATAAAAGTAACTGTAAATTCAAATTTTATTAGGATGTGTAACAAGTCAAACTTCCAGGTTTTGTTACAGTTTCATCTGATCAACTGTTTCGTTTTTTTTTTTTTATTTTTTTACTTTTCAACATTTATTTGTACATTTCCATTTCCTGTTATCCAAAAATTACAACACATTTTAATTTCTATTTCCTTATAAATGATAATACAATTAAACCAATGCGAACATAAAAGTTAACTGTTCTAAACTTAAGAAACTTTTTACATTTCGTAATCTTCTGTTTCTTTTGAATCAAATGAATTCTAAAAGATTCATTAGAATTGGGACAGGCATAGCTTCAGACTCCAACGTTAGACACTTTAACAGCTCCATTGTACTTTTGAGAAGTCGCAAACACTCTCTTCCTTTTAATGATAATGATAACTAATCTTAAAGCAACTTTGATTCGGTTCATTAAAGTAGTATTTCTTATTCAACGTAATGTAACATATGAGGGGCCAAAATATCATTGAAAAAACTTTACTCTTGTTTGGAGTTTTATAAAAGCATTAACTACAATGCCCGAAAAAAGGTTACATTCAGTACACCCAGTAGACCTCTGATATAGACTTTACATATTACTATAGACCAATCCATATGTGTTCTATATATCGTTTAGTTAATTGTGCATCAAAATTTAACCAATTCAATTTATTGTGTCATGTTAGAACAAAACTCAATTTGATGGGATTGTTTTAATTTAACATGCCGGACAGTGTAGTTGATCCTTTTAGGTAGAATTTATCGAAAAAATCATCAATTGTGAAAAGAGTTTTAATTAATTATTTTCTGTAAAGTTGATACCAGATACTGCTCTAAATCATATTTGATGCTATGTGGTTCCGAATTTCGAATGGATTATCCGGTTCATATGTTATGAAATAGTCACAATAAGTTTTTGGCTATAATCAACAGACAGTCGTATACTTAATGCGTTACACATGAAATGACATAGTTAATATACCCTCCTCATAACCACTTGTGATGGTGTTTCTTTTTTATTGCAGACTAAGATTACATGTAATGAAGAATAATCTTAATATTATATTACAATCATAATTATATATTATATCAGACCTCATATTCTTTCATAAAATCAAAATGTGAGTCGATTTATCTAGTCCATCTGTCCGTTTTTGGTACGCTCACATCCATAATAATTGACAGAGCTCAATAAAATTTGCCCTAAGTATTTACTTTATATTCTGAGAAGTTTCCTTTTCAAAATCAGCAAAATCGGTTCCGTAAATAAAGAGATATAGATCGATATCTGAGGCAATCTCTAAATTCAATATGTACTAAAATACCGTTTCAAACAAATCAGTTTAGTTGATAAAAGTTATAGCGAAATTCTTGTGTTATGTTTAAGAAAATCTTTTATATATTGTATAAATTTGTGAGTGCATGTGTAAATGTTTATGTTCGAAACATAAAGTTTTTATATCGTACGCATTTGTGGTGGAAGGTATTGAAGAACCGGCATTGCTGAATATAGCATTCTTACATTACATTTTCTTCTACTTTCCATGGATTTTGTCACTATGAAATAACAGCATAAAATAAATCGCTGTCATCAATAATATCGCAACATCTGTGCCTCAGTTAAATAAGGTTATTGCCCTTCATCGCCTTGTTTTGATTTTTTTGTTGCAAATTCATTTAAAGGTTTCTCGTTTTTTTTATTGTAAATGTTGTTGTAGGTCTTTAAGTGTAAGCTGGTTTGTATTTTCTTTTCGTATAAAAATTTTTATTATATTTCTTTTGCATCTTCTTTAAATATACAAACACACACATATGAAAATACAATGACATGCCGCTTTATGTGCCAGCCTATCCTGTTTTCTATGTAAAAAATGCATATTGTTATTGCTGTACAGCAAACATATTATCTAAAGTTGTTGTTTATTTTTTATTTTTATTGCATTTTTTCTTTCTTCTTTGTATATTTTATTTTAGTTTTGACGTCATATTTATTCACACAAGACACGAAGAATACAGCAGCACAGAACAACAAAACAGAAAATAAATAAATAAACATACAAACTATCCAAAACCTAACCTAACGCAATGCAATAATGCAACGCCACAAACTTGAATGAAATTTTTACAAATGCAACTAATAAAAAAACAACAACATTTGCAACAGCAGAAACAGAAGCAGTAAAAACATGACTACAGTCTTTCTATTCATGTGCGTATAAAAAAAAAAAATACAAGAACAAAAAATTGAAGAACCTAAAGTTTAAATAAAAACCAGTGACACATTTACTTTACAGTACATACATGAACACATACAAATAAAAGTATGTATATTATGTACACATTTTTATTTTTCACACAAAGAAAAAACTTGCTGTATGATTAGCAATGCCTGACTACGAATACTTGTAGAGTTATAAAAAAAATCATTCCGAGTTTATTATCGTTATTGCATTAAATTCTTTCCTTGTTACTCCCTCAATAAACAATCGAGTAAAAAAATTACATAATTTCAAAATTATACAATTGGAAATCTTACTAAACTAATACCTCGAAGGGAAACAATATATTTATAACTATATTGAATTATAATCATCATCCTAAAATAAAAATAGGTCATAAACTGCTAGCATCTTTATCGGAAATTCACGTGTTCATGTGTATTTCCATGACATTATCAAAACCATCATGCAGCAACACGTTAATTTGAGAAATAAATTTATGAATTTGCAAGTGAATGTCTCACAGAGGGTTTGCAAAAGCTTAAAGTTACATTAAGGAGGAAATTTATATAAAGTCTATATAAATCAATGGACCGATCATGAAAAATTAAAAATTTATTCAAGAAATCTTTTTTTCACGAAATGTGAATGGACATCTTTATATTAACGGTTCCGAATCAACTTGCCCGTATATATCACTACTTATAAATTGACACGCTATAGATTGCACAATTTGCTAAAAAAATATATTTTTAAGGAAAGTATAATTTTCTTATTAACGAGTTGCGGCTATATAATCTTTGGGTTACCATGATTATGCGTATTCTTTCTAGTTTATATTTTCCTTTCAAATTCTTAACCTGATAAAATCGATAGAAGAACAGCAGTTGTTTGTAGTGTACGTGTGAGATAAGCAGAATTTGCAGTTAAACCTCACGATTTCGGAAATCTATATTTTGAGCAACTTTTTCTTAAATCCAATTGTGTGTTTATATCGCAATCACACCGAAACTGTTAAAATGATTTGAATGAATTAGATCTTAATGTGAAACTGTAGGATGCATTGCAAAGTTGTTGATATATATTAATAATATTTCGATTTATATTTTGGTAAAACAGCAATAAAAAATATGAATGTCGTTGTTGCAAAAATAAGTAGCCTTTTAATTTCTCAACTTTTGGTCATTGGACCTTCTATGGAAACTTTTCCAATTTGGTAATGCTAAACTCTTCTGTCCCATTGAGCAGTAATTATGCACAGTAAACGAAATTTTTGCAAAAGCTTTAATTAAGCTTTTGTATGACATTTTTAAATAAACTCTTGAAGAATTTAGATCTTAAATATTTATATTTTTATTTAACGAATAAAAATAAATTTATAAAATATTAATTGATTTTTCTATTTCTGTTTCCATAAAACAAAATCGAAAACAAAAAGAATTAATACTATGTACGCCTACTTTGGATTCGTTATGTAATCAAACTAGTTCATACACTCTGAATAATATGATAACAAATTTCAGGTACTTATATACAAACATTCTTAATAAGTACCCTGCAGATTTTATATTTTAGACAAAAATTATAAAAAAAAAAAACTAATTGACAAAAAGTTACCAATTGAAGTTACTCAATTTTTCATACATTTAATTTATTGAATCTGTTCAATGTTTTACATTTTTATGTAATTTATTTAGTGATGATATCCGTGAAGTATTTTCAATTTAAAATTCAAAATCAAAAACTGATGGGAAGGTACACCTTTGTACTATATATTTTTGAGACTTACAGCTTTACTGAATTGCAATTGTATGAGACTCAATAAAAATATAAAATACTTTTAATGACGTCAATATAAAAGTTATTTCTCTCAATTTATTGTAAAATATCCCTGTTGTTATAGTTACATATTGTTAGTTAACAGTTTTTAACCAATATACAGTCTGTCAAGAATAAATATATATTTTTATTATAATATGATTACAATTTATGGTTTTAAGTATTCCTTGATTTATTGATTAATGATTAACATGAAAAAAGTCCAAAATGTTTGCGAAATAAAAAAAAATTTGCAGAAATAAAAATATCTTACATTTGTTAGTGTCAATAAACTTTTTACATAAAAAGAGCAAAAGCATGGAATTACAACCAATTTTATTTTCCCACAACAATCCTCGAATGGGGGTGTATTTACTTTGTATTTAACACAAAGAAAAGGAGGAATCACACAAGACTATATTAATTATATATATTCTTACATCAAATGTCTTCATCCATCTCTCTTTGTTACTATGCTTACTTTCATTCGAATGGTATTATATATATAAAGTTTTCAATGACAAGTAAAGTTAATCATATTAAGCGGCTTTACTTATGCCAAAAATTATCAAAATCAGATTCGTAGAAAAAATGTCATAGCTTACGTTATGAGACATTATGTGGTTACCACTATAAGCATTTTCGCTTTATAAGAAAAAATATATATGTGAATCTTTTCAGCAGTTGTTGGTGACTGTGGCGAACTAAACTTTCAACAGTTAAAAAATGACCGTCATTATTCACTTTAACAATGGTTTACCTTAGGAGGTATGATGTTGTCAATTTTATAGTCTAATATAAACAAGGGAAATTTGTGTGCCCTCACTGTGTCCCTTGTAACGATCAAATGGCTGAATATATCTTATATCTTATATATGTTATTTACCAGGTAGATAATGGTCGTGGAAGTGATTGCTTGGGCATAGAAAACTTCTCTTTATCCCTGTCATACAGTTGATGTCGATAATGTATCCGGACAATTTTTTCAGGGTGTAGGGTAATGTTGCTTATTTTAGAGAATAATTTTTTAAAGAAATTGATAAAATGTAAAACTTGACTATTGACCCACAAAACTCAGATAAATTTCATTCAATTACACCACAATAAAATGATTATGTTTCGAAATAATTTTTTCAAGCCAAATGTATATACATATATATATATATATATATATATATATATATATATATATATATATATATATATATATATATATATATATATATATATATATATATATATATATATATATATATATATATTATATATATATATATATATATATATATATAATGTAAAACTTGACTATCTATATATATATATATATATATATATATATATATATATATATATATATATATATATATATATATATATATATATATATATATATATATATATATATATATATATATATATATATATATATATATATACAATGGCAACACTATTTTTTTTTTGTTTATTTATTTTTGTTAGAAAAACTCTCTTTATTTTATTATATACTCATTTCACCAAAGAGCTTTTATTCACAATTTTTTCATTGTCATTATGGGGTTTCGTGCTCTAGAAATCATTTGCCATCACACAATTATCTTATTTTTGTCAAGGTATTGGTGCTTAAATTTCATAGCGTTAATATTTGTGTACTCTGCAATTTGCGTCGTTTATAAAATTTTCTTAAATTTACGCTCAGTCTTTTAATTTTTTTAATTCTTATTACTTTTGTTAACAACAACATCTGAAGATAAAAATATTTTACCAGATGAGAATGTTTTTTCGATTTTAATTTCAGTTTGGAATGGATTTCCGTAAGGCACATTAATTGGTTTTCGTATTAGAGGTTATAAACTGTATAAATTTAGAAATTGTTAAAAAACATTGAATTAATGAAAAGATTTTGATATTATTCTTTTCGAATATTTTTCAAAAAAAAATCATTAATTTGTTTATAAAAATTTAATTATTGTAAAGTTTTTCCCATTTTAGAATTATTTTTTTCATATAATCAGTTTTTAATAAATAATTTTTAACTTTTCAAATTTAACTTTCAAAATAATGAAAAGCTTTAAATTTGATACAAGAACAATGGTTTTCTGGCAACACTGGACTCAATACGTAAATGAGAGAAAACTCAAAACAGAAATGAAAAACACCGGTTGGGATAGGGTCGTGAAAAAAACCCTCATTATTTATTGCTGTTGTTATTTATAATTTATTTTTTTAACTAAAGTAACATTTTTATAATGTTTGATTACATTTATTTCTTTATCAATATTTTAAATCATATGAACTCGGGAACAAATTTATATTCCTATGAAATTGTTTATTATTTTAACAAATATGTACACTTACTAACAGAAGTAATGTAATATATTAAATTCCAAAAAATATGAAAGACTCAATAAAATTCTATTACGCTTTATGTAATAGAAATTAATAATTTTAATATTTAAATAGATATTAATTACAAAAAGAAATGTTCAAAGTCTTAAGATTAATTGGCTTATCATCAATAGTCTCACTTAGCCCATCAATTAGAAAAATGGTTAAAGCTCGAGTTTTTTTGTTTTTGCTTTTAAGCAAATCAATGTTAAGTTTTTTTATTTAATATTTTTCTTAAATTCTGATAATTTTAAATTTTGTAAACCTAAATCAGGTCTGCCAGAGTTATTATTCAGATGAAGATAAAATTATTTCGAAACTATTTCAGTTTTATCAACTGGTGCAAAATCTTGGATGATGGCACGAGAAATACCGAAGCCGATTGCTTAAAATTACTTTTCAAAATAGCTTCTCCTATCACTTATCCTGTTAAGTGAATACTTCTCGAAGACAATAAATTTTAAAATTACAAAAAAGGGGAATTACCAATATTATAGCGTGTGTAAATTTCTCCCAAATTTATGTATGTGAAATAGAAGAATTTCAAAAATTCGAATCGTTTAGATACTAGAATTTTTAACTTCAATACATTGATACGCTCTGCGGTTTTAATTTTTGTTAAATTCATAAATGATTTTTCTTTACTGGTATAAATACAAAAAAAAAAATATCCTGACAATTTGTCACTAGTCGAATTTATTAAAAACAAATTTGCAATAATCCTCTCGAATTTAATCTAGAACCTTTATTAGGAATTATGTCGAACATTTTTTATTAAACTGAAACGATCTTTCTAGTTTTAAAATTTCATTGAGCTCTGTCAATTATTGTGGAGAATAACATCACACGGACAGACAGACTTAGCTAAATCGACTCAGATGCATGTTTGTATATATATTATGTGGTCCTTCTTAGCCTTACACACGGAATAACAAAGATAATATACCCTCTTCTTGGTGGAGGGTATAAAAATACATTAATTATCTGCAATAAAAAACTAAATTATATGAAAAAATTATGAATTATATTTCAATTATCTTAAGAAATTAGAAACATTTTTTTCCATAATCATCGTGGAAAAAATTGGTTCTAAATTCTGAGTCTACTGTATTTGAAAACACAACGTCTTTTGTCAGAAGTTATAATTAGAATTTCTAATGAATTAAATAGAAATTCTAATGATGACGTCTATACTGATTAATAAATTTCCGTAAACTGTAAAAATATGGCCGCAAGTGGATTTAACAGATTTTGTCCTTTATCTCTCATTTGAAAGTACTTCAAAATATCAATAATATTTTAAAGTGTGATTAAGCAACGATAAAAAAAAGAAAACACAGTCCTTTTAAGAATTTATAATGAAAACTAATAGAAATTGCAATAATCCTCGGAACAAGGTAGTTTGAATGTCTATGAGTCTACCTTATTTTTAAGTCTATTTCTTCAAAATTTACATCAAATTTACCGGAAAATGTGGAATGCGTATATCTAATCCGGGTAAAATTTTATTCGATATTTTCTGTTTGATATTCCTAAATTATTTTGTTTGGTACTGGATATGTATATGTAACACATACATACATACATGCATCCTTTTAAAAATGTTTAGATGTCTGGTGTAAACTCCATTCTTTATCCGTTAGATTTTTAATAGAATATTTGCAAGTTTGCAGAATACAGTAACAAGAACAAGAGAACAGAACAAAACCACGATAAAAACAATAACAAATTTAAGAACAAGTTTTATATAAACAGTTTTTCTGTTTTTTTTATTTCACTTTGTTTTGTATACATAAATAATGTATGTATTGTTCAATAAAAAGTATTTAGCAAAAAATATATATAAAAATTCTACACACATGTACATACATAAAACCGAAGAACATAAATAATGAACAGAAAAATACGAAAACCAAAACACAAAACCAATATGGTCAAAACTCCATTGAATACCGAAACAATGTGGAAATGAAACGAAACATTTTCAGAAACAAAACTGCAAAATGTCAATGTCCTCGAGACTCACTGACAATTCTATACATTTTTACTCAACTTAGTGTGAGTAAAAGAAAAATATTGTAGATGGAATACACACGACAATAAAGAAAACACAAAAACAAAATAAAACGAATGAAAAAAGCTTATGAGAGAGGAGAATAGGAACGAAGTTCATACGAACAAATATATAAAACACAAAATATTTGTATGAGACCAGCGCTATAAATTTTTCTGGTTGCTTCGTTCGTGCTTTCGTATATTGCGGTGTTTTTTGTTAAATTGTTTTATTTCATTTCTTATATTCCATCATTTTTATTTTACTTTTCTCTTTTTCAGATCTTTCGTAAATGAATTTTTAGAAAATAATTCTTATTCTAAATAGTTGTTGTCGTTTTTTTTTTATTTCTTCTTCTCTTCAGTACAAGTACTGCGTCGTAAGTTAACGATTAAGGAAAAAATACGATATTTAAACTTAAATATGTATGTGAACAGATTAATATACATACGTTTATAACTGAATATAAATATAACTTCTGCATACATATTACGTACGTAAATATTTACATACATATATACATGCATGTCATTATATGTTTGTTTTTCTTCCTTCATATTGTTATTTTAATGCCGAACATAATTATGTTAGAATGAAATGAAATCGAAACATTTCACGTTTAAATTATTACGGTCGAATTTTACAAAAAATATATAAAAATCGCTTTATAAACCAAAAATTCCTTAAATTAAATAACAAGATTCTTTCACGCTTGATCATCAATATTTCTTATTATTATTTTCTTTTCTGTTTAGATCATTATTTTCATTCATTACTGATTGATACTTATCGTTCCAGACAATAACTTATAGAAGACCAAATAAAAAATCACATACAAATAATTTCAAAACACATTTAACACAATATCTTAGTGCTGTCAAACAACAATAAATCTCGTTATTCGAATATTTATTTTGTATAAATAAATTTATTTTTATACTTGTTGAAGTCCATCTATTTTTGTTTGACAATCTATTACCAAAAATATATACTTAACTTCAAAATTAAAAGAAAATATGAAGCACTAATTCTATAGAGAGAAATTACTTTTGTCAATCCATATATATTCTTGCGTCAAATAAAAATCTGACTCGATTAAGTTATGTCCGTGTGACTGTTTGTCAGTTTATTGTTGTCACGCTCAAATAATTGAGAAGTTTCCTGTTTAAAACCTGCAAAAATCAGGTTCAGTATATTAATAGATAGAGACCGATAAATTATGAAAATCAAGAGAAAAAAGTTTTAGCCAAAACTATAAATAATTTGATATCTCAATAAGAGTTCCCATTAAGTTGTATTTTGGAAAAACTTTTATATGTGTACGTTGTAGTGGATGGTATTTAACATTCGGTTATGAGGCATTCTTACAGATTCAATATTAGTTTGTCAAGCTTAATGCACTCTATGTTGAATAATTTTATGAAAGATGCAGAACTGTAAAAGGAACTTCCCCTAAAAATTTTTCTTTTTATATAAAGCAAAAGCTTCTTAGAATATTAATATTCTAATCGTTGAAAATGATACACTTCATAATCATCAAGTGTATCGTATTAAAGATTTTATTAGCACGGTGGAATTATCATTTAAGTAATTAAATGATCAGATACAATGCGTAAAAGTATTTGATCGTCACAAGGTATATCGTCTAGAGACAGAAGGTACGCACAGTGTGTTGTGTTTCTATAAAGGGAACAATACGTAATTTCTTAGGACAATTTAGGAGCTAAGTAAAAATTAATAGTTATCTGATGCGACAGCTTAAATACAAAACAAAATGTTTCTAAAGCAAAGGTGCGCACCCAATCTTCTATACATTTGCCTCTGACCTTTGCTCGAAATGACGATATTGTAATCTGTTGTTTTTAAGTTATAATTTTACAAAATTTCTTCGTTTAAATTACAATTTTTTTCACATAAAGATCTATATATATTTTAATATACCGAACCGATTTTGCTGGTGATGATGAAAGTGTATATATAGTACACTGGTATATTTCTTGGTATTACTTTGGAGTGTACCGATTTTTATTAAATATATATTTCAAGAGTTCTTAACTTTAATTTTGAGGTCTCAGATATCGTTCTATAACTTTTTATTTCCTGAGTCTTTTTAGTTGCTTTTAAGTTGGAAAGTTATTAGAGCAACAACACAATAATGGAAATAGCTCTATTTAAACACACTAATTATAGTTAAGTTATCAAAAATATGTTTTCACCAATAACACAGATACAAAATTATAACATTAATATATATAGACGTATATATGTATTGATGGATGAATAAAAGGATGGTTGATTGAATATTTCAATGAATTATTAGTTGGTAACAATTGATTTGGTGCGTGCTATTTCCTCTGGTTCATGATATTTTGCTAATAATGTGGCTTTAAAATATGTTAATGAATTTTCTTACTTTCACAAATATTTATTTTTCGCAATAGTTATGCGAATGCTGTTGGGTGTTATTCATATTTACAGAAATATTATACAAAACAATTCTTAAGAGAGACACGAAAAAAGTATACAGTAAAGTGATAACGAAAATCGGAATTATTTGTGGAAAAGGGTAAAAAGTATTTTAAATAAATTCTTCATTTTTTCACTAAAGAGTGGTCGAATCATAATGCAAGGTGCTAATAAATGCCATTTTTTTTTTGCACAAGTAATCTCGATTTTTTTTTTTTTTTGAAAATAAATATGTAAATAAGCTTTAATTTCAAATTTCATTTAATTAGAAATGCTATTATTTTGCGCATCACTGAATATCTAATAATCAACATAAAAACCTTCAATGGAGTTAACAGACGTCCTTAAGGAAAGTTATTGAGAATGGGCACTGCAATGTAAATTATTATTATAGTATAGTAGAATAGATACAATAGAATGGTAAAACTTTATTATATTTATAATCGAAGGATTTTCTATTAAATTTAGGGTTCGGTACAAATGTTAACCTATATCTTTTAATTTTCTGAACCGATTTTCTGTTTTAAATAGGAATCTTTTCAATAAATAAACTAATAATCAGATCGAATTTCACTGAGGTCGAACCATTACAAACAGAGAAAAGTTATCTTTTTTTCGTTAAAACTTAAAATTTTCGACTGAAATTATATATTCTGTCAAAATAATTTTTTTTTAAAATTTCGTGCGAACGAATGACTGCTCATCTAAAATATGCGAGGGTGCCAACAATAGATGGACAAAAATTATCCTTTTTCGATCACCTAAATTGATTAATCCCCCAAAGATATCGGTTCTTAACAAAAAATAATTTTCACTTAACAAAAAAATATGCTACCACAAAGCGGTTTTTTAAGTTCATTTAAAGATTTTCGTCTTTCCGAATGGCTGCCTATGAAAATATGTATACAATTACATATCTATCTCGATGTGCTTTCGTGGTATTTATAATTATGTTGACCCAAGAACTAAGTCTATTGAAATTGATCAATTCAATATTTCAAGTAGCTGCCATACAAATTCCTCCCTGAATAAGATTTCAAAAATGTATTTATTATAGAAGAATTTTAATAAAAATTATGCATATTGTATTAATGTATAATATATCATATAAAACTTTACAATGATCGGCTCATACCTCAAATAAGCACAACCTTCAAAAATTGTGTATTGACTTAATATGAGGTATCAAATTAATATTGTATTTAGGACTGTTTTTATTAGCTCAATTTATAAAATTCGATTCTATTATGGTTCTTTCAGAATATCGTATGTCTCAAAAATAATGTGGGTCTTGACCGATGCTAACATAATTATTTGTTTAAAGATGAAGAAAGTTGAAGTAAGTAGATTTTAATTTTAGCTTGTTGATAATTCAGGATATCAATGACTAGTTCAATATTTTTAAAAGGGACACATACCTGTCATATCCAATTTGAAGTATCTGATAATATGCTCATTCAAGGTTATTTTGTAAATCTAAAGGAAATTCTACTTTGCGATTGTGTGAAATTTTAATTTATTTGAGATAAATTCAATTTATTTGGGATAAATTTTTTCATATTGAAACCTTAAAATTTAACATTATTTTAAAGAATGTATAATTCCTTCCATAATCATAGATACAGACCTCTGGCCCATTACTCCACTAACAAAAATGGAGGATTGTCCAATTGTGTATTTATGATCTGAGGATTATTTGAACAGGTTTTATTATCAGTAATGTTTCAATGATTCGTTGTTGCATGAATATTTCAATGTGGATTATTTTTTGAAGTTCGATATTTTGTAGGCCTACAATAAGTCTAGGTATGCATATACATACATTCATACATACAAATACAAGTAATTTTGAAATTATTTCGATTTTGTTTATATTATTTCATTTCTACTTTACTCATCACGTAAATATGTACTTTATTGTTGTTGTTGCTTTTATTTTTGTTGTTGTTGCCGTTGTTGTTGTGTTACGATGATGGTAATTTTATATGGCCTACTTTCACTTTCATTTTCTATTTTATCACCACGATAGCTTTTTGTTTTTGTATTTTTGATATTTCTTTTTATTTTATTTTATTTTATTTTATTTTCATTTTCTTTTATTTTCTTTCTTAACGATATATAGTGAAATGTAACAAAAATTAAAAACGAAAGTTTGAATTAAAAAAAAAATAATAATAATAAACATAAAATAAAATTTGATCTTCAAAGTAAAATCGATTAAAAAATAATAATTTTATTAAATGAACTAATTTCACATTGACAACCGATTTTCCGATTTGAATCACTCTAACAGACAGTTAAAAGAAGGTGTATGACTCTGAAGAGTGATTCTGTTGTTGATACTTTTATTGCTGTATATCACAGATATTTTAAAATCGCATAATAAACCAAATGTTGGTTAAGGACATACACCAACATTTCAATTCATATATCCCCGACATTTCACTATCAATACCAAACATTTTAAGTTTTCAACGATTAAATAATAACTTTTTTCATAAAATTTCCCAAAAAAAAAAAAAACTTAAATTCAATTTGATACAAAACCTTAACCAATTATCCAATTTGGACTCAAGTAAATGAAGGCTTATTAACGTTAGTTTGCAGATTTATGCAAATCATTTCTTCTTAAAACTTTTTATTTTAAATTAAATTAATTTATTACCATAATGAGATTTTATGTATTTGATTTGGGAGCTAAAAATTTAAATTGCATTAGTAGTATCAAGCCTAAAGGCAGTTATTAGTTACGGTCTAGTTATTATTATAAAAAATAATGAAGAAATAATAATGTTAAATAAATTAAAAGTTTTTAAAAGCTTATTTATATACATGAACAATGTTAAAATGCGACAATACGATACAAAAAGAAAAAGAAAAGAGTACATATTTAGAAACTGAACCCAGTAACCGATTAAAAAAATAATTTCTACCGACATCGATCAATTAAGAATTACAATCGTAGACAATTTAGACTAGCTGTCCCTGTGATCAAAGACCCCAATGTCCCATCATGGTTTTAAGTCCAATTTGATAATTTATTTTACACAATATATTGCGAATACGTTTGGTAACATTTTAGAACTATGTGCCAATTAATGCGTTACTCAGTTTATAATTTCTGGTAGCAATTATACCATATTAAAGTCTGAATATCATTTTAAAATAGTGTTATTAAAAATGAAGATCTCGTGACTCTCGAGGTTGGAATAAAAATTTTGCTTACTCTCTCGCTCTCTCTCTCTTTAATTTTTTGTTGACTCACAGTGCGTAACACTGCGCAAATCTCACATTAAAAACAAGTTTGTTAGTTGTTGTGATTCATGTTCTGATTTAACTCCAGGCTTAGAAATAGTGACACTACTATAGGATGATAGATCTTCTGAACTAAGAGAGGTAGGATTAGCTTGGCAGTTAAACAAATGAGGTCCTTATCCACTGTGGACAAATGTTACGGATGGCACGGTCAATACGAGATTAGTAAGCCGAAAGTATTTGTGCTGGAACTACTTTTGTAGATCTTAGGAGATTCTTTTCTATGTCTACGCTATTTTTTTAAGGGATATGACCAGTAAAGAAATTGTGGATGAGATAACCATTTACCAAACCGCATAGTTCATCAACTTATCCTTGTTCAAAATTTTAAGAGGATCGGTCTATTATTTATCATGCCTTAGATATATTTGGTCCTGGAACAAAATCAAGCATTTTTTCATAATTTCTCTGGCTACCATATGGTGTAATTGCTCTAAACAAACTGTAGATATTTTGATTAATTAAAAAAAAATCGGCTTATGTAAATTAAAAAAGAATATCCTTTGAATAAAATCTCAAACAGAAATTTAAATCGATGACATGAAAAATTGAGAGTCTATCCTACAAGCTTCATTTACGATATGTGCCAGTTGCCATGAAGAATGCTTAGTAAGATCTGAACAGCAAAATGGTATCATGACCCTCTTTTTGATTTCTGCCTTAAAAAGTAATTTTAAAAAGTGGGTCATATATTATCCATGCCAAAACTTTTCTTGAAATTTGGTATCGATAGAAAATTTATTTGCATTTAATTTTATTAAAATACTGTTTTTTGAAACTTTTATAAATTTAAACGCCGAATCCCGGAGTGTATTTGTATGGGAGTTATATTATATATTGAGACATATAATATCACCATTTTCAAAATTTATCAAATTGCGTCCATTTTCAGCAGAAAATTGGACTAAAAATGAAACTAATAACGTTGCACTCACTTAAAGAAAATTTTATTTCAGATTTGATGCATACAAAGTTAATGTAAATCACAAACATCAAAAACAAAACAATGGATGACAAAACATATATTTTAATATAACTGAAAAAGTATCTCTCCGATCTAAATTATTTAATAATTATACACGTTAAATAGAAGATTTCATTAATATCGTATTATTAATTAAAATTTTATGCATTTTTTTCTAACAATACGATATTAAAAATAAAACAAGTTAGAATGCTGTATTCGGCTATGCCGAATCTTCAATGCCCTCCACCACAAATGCTGTGTGTTAAGTAAATACGTTATGTTCCGTACTTACACACTCACAAACGAAGTTTTTCTTAAATATAACACAGGAACACTTAATGAATTATAAAATTAGTTAAAGTTTTGGTTATAATTTTTTTATTACTTAACCGATTTGAATAATTTTTAAATGATAATGAACATATAAGTTAATATTATGGCAACATTTTATTCTAATTTGACGTTTATAATTGACAATTTTACGAAAACGCTTCGCTTGAATTTAGCGGTTGTCTCAGATATCGGTTTATATCTTTTAATATACTGAACCGAATTTGTTGTTTTTAAATAGGAAACTTATCAGGACTATAATTAAATTCTGTCAAATATTGTGGATGTGAATGTGCCAAGAGACATAACTTAATCGACTCAGATTTTGATTTGATGGAAGAATATGTATTATATATTAGCGATACACATTCAATGACAAAGTTAATATACCTTGTGGTGGTGGAGGGTATAAAAAAATTATTTCTGTCGTTTGTGTTACGAATGTCTGTTTATTGTCAATTTAAATACAATACACTCTTCACCATTAACAGAACCATAACAAAACAAAATAAAACTAAAATCTTACAATAAAAACAATTAAATTGAATTCATTCATTCATTCATTTATTTATTTTATATTTCTATGCAAAGCACAATACAGTAAAGATTAAGTAAAAATAAAATAAAAAAGTTTTTTTTTCTATTAATAAACAATAAATAAACTTTCACTTTCAATGAATTAAATGAACTGCAGAAATATACATATGTATGTATGTACATACAAATACATACATGTATCTATTGTATTTATATCTCTTTACAAACAATAAACATAAATAATCACAAATATAATTTAAAAATTTTAAATTTATATGAATATGTATTTAATATTCAATATTATTCCGATACTTTTATCGGAAAAATGACTCCAGAAATTAATTGGATCAAAAATACGACTTTTATACCCTCCACCATCACAAGTGCTGAAGAGGGTATATAAACTTTGTCATTCGTATATAACGCTAAGAAATAATCATCTCAGACCTCAGTGTATATTTTTATTCTTGCATCAAATCAAAATCTTAGTTGATTTTGCTATGTCCATCTGTTCGTTTGCTCACATCCACAATAATTGACAACCTCTAAGTTCAAGTAAAAACTTCCGTAAATCGTCAATTATAAATCGAAAATTGTAATGAAATTAAGTCATAACATTAAGCTATATGTACTTCATTACCATTAAAAAAAAATTAAATTCGGTGCAGTAGAAAAAAGTAATAGCAATAGTTGTAATATAAGTAGTTGTATTTGTTCGAAACATAAAGTATTTACTTCAAACGGATAACTTCGACATAACCGAATATGCATTTATATAAATTAATTAAAATATAAATAATTTAACTTTATTTAATTTGATTTATTTATTTATATAAAAAATTCATGGTTGTATAATTTTATTTATATATTAATATCGAATGATTCTAATATGTACATTATTATTTTACCGCAATCGAATAAACTTTAACTTTATGTTAAAGCATCTATGTTCAACGTTGATTTTGGTTCATGTTTTTTCTGTGTGTACAGTTTCTTCATGAAAATAACATAAGATATATTCTTTATTATCTTAAAAATCAGTGTTCAGATAACGTGAAAATATACTTATCAGTAATAATATAGAAATACAGTAAGGATTTCATAAACTTCACTAATTGTAAAATATATATGTTTTCACACTTACCCTGCATTTTCGGCTGCAGCAATTGACATGTGGTGTTGGGGCTCATCTGATAGCTGCAGCGTTAGATAAGCCTATTGATATTTCTGTTAAGCGTTTTTTTAATTTTCTTTTTTGTTTAACAAAAACTTCAAATCATATATTATTATATATGTTCTTTAATTAAATTTTTATATAAGTTGTTTTAACTGAAAAGAGAAAATAAA
Source organism: Cochliomyia hominivorax (assembly GCA_004302925.2). Classification (NCBI taxonomy): domain Eukaryota; kingdom Metazoa; phylum Arthropoda; class Insecta; order Diptera; family Calliphoridae; genus Cochliomyia; species Cochliomyia hominivorax. Next base: position 102,617,954 of record PYHX02000158.1, on the reverse strand, counting down.
GAAAATAAAAATAAGTTATTTGAAACTATATTGAAGTAAGTAAAGAAATAAATTTAACAATTTATATTTCTAATGAAACAATTTGAAATTAATTTGATGCCTATATCACTGAATCTGATCTATAACATCGTATTCATGGAACAGTGATTGCAAAAAATTTAAACTTCTTGTGAAACAGTGTTCTTTAAATATTCAAAGATTAATATTAATCTGTGAATATCAATTTCGTTGATCCTATCCTCCCTCACTAGAAGAGAAGATATTTGAAAAGTGGTAGTGATATTTATAATGACATGGGTTTGAGAATCTTGTCGACATGAGGAAGTTAGTGTGAATCTGTGGAAATGTTCTTGTAGTGATTTCGTTGGAAGTAAAGCTCCATTCTCCACCAGAAGAGTTCGAATGAACTTGTGCGTTAAGACATTTTTATATTTTAAGTGACATTTCATATGCTAAAAATCTTTCACAAACCAGAATAAGAATTTATTTAAAAATTAATAATAGTGAAATGGATTCTTTGAAAAAAATAATTTTAAATGATATATCCAGGACAAAATATGTCCATGCCTGTTCTAAAATAGTATAAATACGCTAAATTTGTCATTATTTTTAATGATTTTATTTTAATATCGAATAATATTTCTTATTTCGACATAAGTTTGATCATTACAACCATACTTTTTAATGTGTTCACGCTTTTCTGAAGTACAATGTTTAGGCCATTACAAAAATTCTAATAACACGCTTTTTGAAAACTCTGTTAATAATAAATTACAGAAACAACTATACAATATTTTACACTATATGTTATAACAATTGTATGAACTGTCTATTGTGTTTTCCAAGTATAATAGAAAAGATGTTATTATTCTGAGAGGTTCCATTACAATTTTTTTGGAATAATTGTGTTACTTTAAAATCAGCAACGAAGATGTGACATTTAAGTAGTGCTATAAATTTAACCGCAGCTGTATGTATTTATGCACTTTAAATCGAAATAAAAAAGGGGAGATTGTAAGGGATCTTTGAGAATAATAGTCCGGAAATTTGTATGGGTTCAATAAATAATTAACCGATCACAACGGACAAACGGACATCGTAAAATCGACTCAGGAAGTGATTCTGAATCGAACGTTAAGGACCAACTTAAGTTACTTAAAAAAAAAAATTAATTAATGTATGTAAAAAACGAAATTTTATTTAAACGTTAAATATTTTGTCAAAATGGCATTTTAAGTGAATTTTTATCGAATACTGAAAATATTATTAAAACTTATTGTTTCAGCGAAACAAAACAATTTTTAGAGAAAACAAAATTCAAAAAACATTTATTTACTTTTTTAATGATTTTTTTTATTTTTTGAATTTTTATTTATTTTTTATTTATAAATTGAATAATATTTTTTTTAATATAAATAAAGCAAAGTTTTATTTTTAGTAAAAAAGGAAAGTTTATTTTTTATTTATTTTTATTTCACAATACGAGAATCAAACCCATTAGAGCCAAATATGATTCATATTCTACACAAAATTTTACATGGAATTTTAAATAGTTTAAATAATTTAAAAATGTTTGTATAATACAAATTAAAAAATTGGATCCTATAAATAAATGGTTAAGAAAAAAATTACATTTGATGATGAAATTATGGTTTCAGTTTACATTTGAATGTTTTATTTGTGAATGAATAGTTCTCTGGGGGGGAGAATTCCACACTTTAGAAATCCTGACATAAAATTACTTTTTATATACAGATAAAGATATTGGATTAAATATTATCTGTGGGTTTCTGGTTAATCTAGTAAAGACAAACTTATCGGCTATATATATTAGACAGCCCGTTACAAAAGCATTACGAAATTACAATAGGATTCTTAATTTAATAAAGTTTTCAATGAAAATTCCAATAAGATTTAAATTATATATGAATCAAATTATTATTTAAAAGTTAAATATTAAGTGAAAATTTCATTTTTAATGAATTTTTCCCCTACACCACATACCATTTCAATTATTTTAATGAATGCAACTAAAGTTAAAAAATATATTCTGCTCTAAATTTTCATAATATTATTTCCAAGAGTCCTAGTGGCCTATGAATTATTTTATTTTTAAATGTTTCCATTTATTTGCTGTTTTTGTTCAATTTCGAAATTTTAATTTAGATTTCAACACAACATTTTTGTGTAAATTTCAATAAAAACTGTTATTTCAAATTAACTCTAAAATCGTTTTTCAATGTTAACTTATTTTTAGTTATAATATTAACGGTAAATATGTTGTTGAATGTCTGTTTTAATTCATGTGTACACACAAACACATACATACATGCATATTTATATGTGAGACGACATTGGTATTTATTAAAGACAGTTGTGTTTATTTGTTAAAACACACAAAACATTTGTTTATCGTATCTTTCTGTTTTAAAGAATATTCGTATGAAAAATAAAGAAGAAACAATATATATATATATATATATATATATATATATATATATATATATATATATATATATATATATATATATATATATATATATATATATATATATATATATATATATATATATATATATATATATATATATATATATATATATATATATATATATATATATATATATATATTATATATATATATATATATATATATATATATATATATATATATATACATACATATATATATATATATATATACATACATATATATATATACACATATATATTACACATATATTAACACACGTACACTAATACAAATTGTTTTTTTTAATAAAGTTATTATTTTTACTACAATCGATTTTAAAAATTCTTTGAATATCTTCATTTGAATTATCTAAGTTCTTCTTAGATATCGCTCTATATAACTACTAGGATAATAACAAATAACTATTTTATTTGTGAATAGATTTGTACTAATCAACTAAGAAAGCTATATCTTCAATGCTCGCTACTACAAATGCGTGTAAAGTAAATACATTATGTTTCGTACATACACACTCATACAAACAATCATAGAAGTAAACAATATATACAAATTTTTCTTAAATATTACATGGAACAATTTTTCAACTGAACCGATTTTGATAATTTTTGGAATGGTAGTGAAATAAATATAGATTTATATTAATGCAAAACTTCATTCTTATTTGTCGATTTATCATTGACAATTTACGAAAGTTTTTTACTTGAACTTACATTGAACCAAATATCGTAGATAATATTAACGAAAAATTTTCGTAGAACTTAAACGAATAAAATGTTGTTTAATATTCAAATTGAAGAATTTTCTTCAAATACACTAAAAAGAAATTAATCAATTTATTAATTTTTTAGTAAAAGATGTAAAATTTAATAAAATTTTATTAAAAAAATTAACAAAAATATATTATATTAACAGATATTTACTAAAAACGACAGTACGCATCGTAAGTAAATTACACACACATTTATTTAATTTTACATATTAAAATGAAGTTAATTTGATTAAAATTTTTGTTTATTTAACTATTTTATTCGTCAAATTATTTTGAAAATTTTCTCTGTCATATGAAATGAAATATGACAATAAAAACGTAAACTGAATATAGAAATCTAAGGAGCAAAACATTTTATAGAACATTCTAGTAATTATATATATATAATTGAATATTTTGCATGAATTCATAAAATACAAAAGGAATATCAGCTGATCAACAAACATGTAAACGAATTTTCATTAGAAATATAAGAAATTCATTTTTGTCTATTTTAATAATATTTTTCTAAAAGTTGAACAATAATTATTCAAATGAACCCAATTTTTATTAGCGAATTCAAATAGTCATATTGACAATTTTTCGTCAATTTGAAAGTGTACAGGTTGCTTCAGATATCGGCCTATATCGACTGAGATTTTTATTTGATTACATAAATCTTAGCGTTACACATGGAATGACAAATTTAATATATCGTCCTTTCCACTTTTGATGGTGAATTTATGATCTAAGAATGTTAAACTTAATATACGTTTCCATTCACCACCTGTGTTAGTGAAGGGTATATGTATATTCTTAAAATAACAATAGTTATGTATGTATACGTAAATATTTTCTCTTTTTTTTAATTTTATTTTTCTGTATTTTATTTGTTGGTGTTTTGTTAATAATTCTATTACAAAATTTTAGTTTGAAGTATCAAATATAACCAGTTTTTTATGTGTAAAAGCCAAGTTTCTTTTTTATTTTTAATTTTTTAATCACGTTTTTAGTTGTTTCTTTTTTTTTTCTTTTTCTTTTTTGACTTCTACTTTATTTCCTCTTGTACTTTTGTTGTATGTACGTATGTATATTTCCTTTGTAATAATTTAATTTAACAGTGAACTAAAAGTTGCGTAATTTTCTTAAGAATTCATTTTTTTCTTTCTTTTAAAGTTTATTTCTTAACATGAAACGTGTTTAGTTTTATATTCAGTTATTAATTTATTTTATAAAATAGTGAAATTTTAATTACAAAAATAAAATAAAATAAAAATTCATATAAGTTGGTAATAAAATGTTGTGTTAAAAAGAAAATAAAAAAGTAAAATAAAAATATTTAAGGAGTGAGATCGAAAAATTCTCAACATACATAATAACATAACTTTAAAAAAACCTTTTTTGGAAACTCTACCATTAACAGTGCTTTCTGTCACTTGGCTCGAACAGGTAGCTCATCTCCGTTTAAAATCTTCCACACCTCTGATCACCTTTTTGTGCACAATTTTCTTTTAACAGATCTCCATATATTTTTACTGGCTTTAGCTCCGGGCAGTTTGGAGGATATATCTTTCTTGGTACAAATACCTTGTATCACCCAAGGGCTTCTTTACCATAATGACCGGATGCCAAGTCAGGCCAAAAATATGTAGATACATTATGTGGTCTTAGAAATGGAAGTAGCATTTTTTGTAAACAATCCTTAATCCTTGATTGGTATTTTTTGCCGCAACTGCACATTGCCAATAACTTATTAGGAAATTTTGACTGCTTTTGGGTTCTTATCTTTTCTTCAACATTCCTCGAGCATCAGCAACATACTATTTAAGCATGAAGTGGAAAAATAATCAGCCAGTACATACGTTTCGACATTCATTATGCAGCAAGAATATATATTCCTTTTTTAAAAATTTGACTTAAATTTTCGTCTTTGTTCCTGCCAGGAACTTTTTAGCCTTATATGTTTTTAAATCTGCATTTGCATTAACTTTTCATACCAAACACTCCGTGCACTGAGCTAACCGTTATACTTTTCTACCGGGTATGTTGTTTGACGGCAGATCTTTGAATGCTTAACCAATTTCCTTCCAGTGGGACCAAGTTGGGTTTTGCTGAAAACATTTAAAAATTCTAGTACGCACTTTTATCTGGTCACTCATTTTAATCAAATTACAATACAATTCATTTGTTTGACATAAAATATTATAAATGACATGTATTACAAAATTAACTTGAATAAAAAAATAATCATATAATACTTGTGTTAAAAGTTTCAATGAAAATGTTTTAAGAATTTTTCGATCTCACTACTTAATGCTATAATCGTTATGAAAATAATTTGAATTGAAGAAAAAAATAGTTAAAAATAATTTCAATTGAATATACTTTACTAATTGCAAGTCCAAATATATTTATAATTTAAAAAAAATAAGATTTTGTTTCTAGTTAATTAATCTTAAATTCGATATAAAAATTTAATAAATAAAAATATTTTCATAAAAACGATTATGAACATAATTTTCAACTAAAATTCAAAAATAAAATTTACATAATGTCAACACACAGCAACAAATATTTATAAGATACTCAAATGTTTTTTATTTAAAATTTGTTTATATTTTTTTTGATCATAACAAAACAAAATTTATAATATTTTTAAGTCATTGGAAAAATATTCGTATTTGAAAACAAGAAAGAATGGTACATTCAGCTAAACCGAATTTTTAATACCCTCCAACACATATATGTTTGTGATACATATATCCCTGAAGGAAATTGAAGTTTGATAGTGGCATATTGTTGGAGACAAAAACATTCCTCTAATCCTACCAAAAGAAGCGAGAATGTAATGTCATTACATTACATTACATTACATTGCATTACATTTATTATATTAAAATTGATGTGAACATCCTCTGCCGAAATTTAAAAAGACAATACTTTATTAATTTTGTATAAATTAGAATTTTCAGGAAAGTATATAAACGAGTCTACATCTTGCTCTGAAGGAGTGAGATCGAAAAATTCTTAGCATGAAATTTTCCTTAAAACTGCCGTCAAACAATTTCGAATTTTATTAATTGTACCGGGAGAACTTGTCCATTGATATAACACCTGGTTAACGTAGAAAGAAAGAATGGTCCACATGATGTTTCTGAAGTATTTTTATATGAGTTCTCAATACGACTGGTACGAAAGCAGCCCGATTAGCTCAGATCTCGGACTATTTGGTACGAAAATTTAAAGCCAATGCAGGTTTGACAACATACAAGGTACAAAAAGTTCCTGAAACGCTGCTAAAACTGTAAAAGCCAAAAACCGAGCACAGAAATTTATGTCAGGTTTTTTGAAAAAAGTATTCTTCGTGCCTAATGGATGACGAAACGTATGTTCTGGCAGATTTTTTGCAAGTTCAAACATTGTATGTTGTTATTGGTCGGGGAATGTTAGAGAGAGTTTAGGAACCAAAAGATGTTAAAGTTTCCCAAAAGGTTCTTTGTATGACAAGCAAAATGAAGATACGGCAAATGAAGTCAATATTTTGTTAAAAAGGGCTCTATATAAATATCGAAATTTACATTAAGAAATGTTTACAAAAAAGGTTGCTACCATTCATGAGACTTCATAATGTACCCAATTATTTTTGGACCGACAAGACCTAGAGTGTTACTAGAACAAATTGTACCCAAAGAGACAAATACTTCAAATTGCCCAGAGCTAAGGCCAGTAGTTGGATTGGGCTCGATCAGAGTAACAGAAAGCACTATAAAAACGTTAATGGAAAAAAGGGCACATTTATTTAAGAATTTTTAAAAATTAAATATAATTTTTTAAATAAAACTTTAATAAACTTAAATTAAAAAGAAATTATATTAAACTTTCAGTATAAATTAATTTATTTGAAAAAAACATAAATTTGGAAAAAATTAACATTTCTAGTGAAAAATATTATTTTTCACTAGAATTTTTAATAGAAAAAGAAACACCTGCCGATAACAAATGGAACAATAAAAAAATGGTATATATTATCCTAAAAGCTCAATGAGAAAGAAAATAACACGTTATTAGCATTTTAATTACGTAACATGATACATTTTAAACGGTAATCGCAAATCCAACCCGCATTAAAAAAAGGAAGTAGCTTTTCTTTTTCCCAACGCACATTATCACAATCAAATTTTAATAGCAAACTACAACTGAAAACTTTTATTACGGGTAAAATGAGGGTCACTTCAGTAATATAAGCACTGCTATGATACTAAGAATTGAATTCATTAGTTTATCAAATTCTTTAAATGAATAAATTTATGGGAATTACATTCACATTAGACAAATATTTGATGAAGTAGAAATAACCACTAATCCATAATATTTTCTAATTATAAAAATTAAATTTGGGGGCTCTAATATATGCTAATACTACTTTATAATTAAAAATGAATTAAAGCATTTGATTAGCTGTTACATCTATTAATTTATATATTTGCTTTATCTGAAGTGTTACCTTAAGAAATTGTGAATCTATTAGAATCTACGCAAAAACAAGAAATAAGATAAAAATCATTTTTAAAAGAATTTCCATTACATTCAGTAGGAAAGCTGCCGATTTTGCTAAGTGTTCAGGTTTAAAAACATACAAGGTTCTTGACATGAAAGCTGCTGAAAATTTAGAGGCCAAAAGCAAAGCACGGAAATTTCAGTGAATTTTCTAAAAAGATATTCTTGAAATGGACGACGACAGTTCTGACAGATTTTACACAACTTCCTCCTCAAAAATTGCATGTTACTGAGGGAATGTTATGGAAAAATTTGGGAGACAAAAACAGTCAAAATTTCCCAAATTTTTCATGGTATGACCTTTAAAAACCGAAATTTACATCAATGACCTTAAAAAAGATTGCTCCCATTCATAAGACTTCATAATGTGTTCACTTATTTTTAGTCTGACTTGGCACCCTGTCACAATGGTAAACAATCCCTGAGTGGGACAAGAAAATAATTTAGTGTTTTTTATCAAGAGAGTCAAATCCTCCAGATTGACCGAAGCTAAGGACAGTGGAAATATATTGGGCTCTAGTTAAAAGAGAATTGAAGGGCACAAAAGTGGAGATGGACTTCCTGAGCGAGCAAAGTGACAGAAATCATTATAAAAAAAGCGAGGTTTCCCAAAAAATGTTTAACATTTCATCACATAAACTATATAAATATTAGTATTAATGTTTTTGTAAATTGTTATAATAATTTCAATCATGTAAAAAGATTAAAACTGTAAGTTTAATTGCTTCTTTATTACCATATATTTATGTTAAGAATATAACTCCTTAACTTCATGTTTAGTTATAAAAACATTATGTCCCTACTAGATAACAAGTATATTCTTTTTAATAATTCTTTTCATTTTTTTCAAATATTTTATTCTTCTTTTTACTTTACTTCTCATATTAATAAAAAGCAGAAAAAAGCAAAACAATTTTAATATTAAGTTTCTTTTGGGTGTCTGAATATAACAAATTTTCCATCCCTGCCTTAATGAAAAAAGAGATGTACGTATTATATGAACCATTTATTTGAAGAGTACATACATATATTGGTTTGATTTGGATTTTGTTCCGAAATACGTGCTCCTCTCTTTCGTTAGATTGGTAATACTAATACTTATAAAAAATATTTTTTGTTCTTGTTTTTTATTTCTATATTTTATAATAATATAATAAAGCGCGGAAAAAAAGTTGATTGCACTCACATTTTAGATAAAGCTTTTTCAAGGTCATCACCAAAAAAATATATAAATTTTATTCCTCATGTTCTGCTACTTTGAGCATTTTGTTTTTGCTGTCACTGTTGTTATTGTAGTTAAAGGCAGTTTAAAACGTAAAATTATTTAAAGTTTAACAAAAAGTTGTTTTATTTTTTATTCATTCTTTCTGCAAGTTTATTATGAAAAGCTTAAAAAAACCATTAGAATGTTGAGAATATTTAATTTGGATTGTTTATGTATTTTCTTCTTTAATTCTAAAAATAAAAACCATAACAATCCAATAAATGAAGCACGCATTCGGCTAGAAAAAAAATAATAAAAATAAATAAAAAAATGCAAAAACTTCGGTGCTCGTAACTCCTCTATATGTAAAGGGTATTTGACTCTTGTGAATCATACAAATTTTTTAAGTCAACAATAACAAAACTTTTAGTGACTTAAATCTATATATAAAAATACTAAATACTTTCAATTTAATAATATACTAAATGTTTATATAATCAAATTGTAGAAGATTTAAAAGGTTCAATTAAGATAGCTTAAACACTAACAATCGATTAGTGATAACAATTGTTTTATTTCACCACACCTCCATCGAATCCTTACGATAACTCATACGTAAAGCAAGGTTTAGAGATTTAGTTCTTGAAATCTTCAGAAATTAGTATTTGATTAATTTGAATAAAAATTATAGAATTTGAATAATATATTATACAAATAAATTCTTTATATTGATGAATATTATTCAATTTAAATACCTTTTTAAAGTAAAATTTGCGAAATTTTAGTTGAATTGAGGTAAGAGTTACGTTAAATTTATGTAATAAATTAATACATAAAATATTAAGTACAAAATATTTTATGAAAAATTCCAATAGTACCAGGGGACCAGTAGTCCCCATACAAAGCAAAGCGGGAGAATATCTAAATATTATAGTTTATAAAATATCTAAAGATCTACTATAGCGAAAATTTTGTCCCAATAACTTTTTTGAAACACAGGGGACCAGTACTCCTCATACCAAGCGGGGGAGGTTGTCTCCACACCATGCTGATATTTTTAATAGAATTTCTAAAGATCTGCCACAGCGAGAATTTTTTCCCAATAACTTTTTTTTTAAAACATATGGTGATTTGTTAAATTTTTTCCGAGATCTAGGATTGAGGAAGTTTGTTTTGATCTTCCTTTTGCATTTTCATGAATTTATGCAAAATATTTCATTAATTTCAATCAAATTAATTTGAATGTTCTATAAAATTTTACTCAACTTAAAATCTTTTACTAAAAAATTTTTTAATTAAATTTTTTTAATACATTTGAAGAAAATTCTTTAATTTGAAGAAAATTCTTCAATTTGAAGAAAAATTCTGTTAAAATAAAAATCAGTTTATGAAAATTTGTCATTAATATTACCTACGACATTTGGTTTAGAGTATAGAAACAAAATAAAAACATATTTACATAGGAAACCTTGTCGACACAGAGTCGATTAGTGAAATATATTAATTGCAGTTTTAATAAATTTATTTACTTTTATTATTATTTTTTTGCGTCGGAGTACTCTCACTATTTTACTCTCTTAAAAATTTAAACATTTATTTTTAATAAATAAATAAAAATATGTGCAAAAAAAGGATAATTATTATTTTACATTTATACTTCGTACACAAAAGTCACAATGAAGTTATATAAACAACACAAATTATACTTTATTTTCTCAGTTATATTTTGATTTGCTAATATCATTACTTTTATTCTCTTTATACTTCATTTTCAACTTCAAAAAAGTTACCTAAAAAGTTTAAAAATTTATGTTTTTCTTTTTGCCACAGAAATATTAACTTAATATTAACGTATCGTCAGATCTATTTTTAAATATTTGTTGTAAATATGATTAAATTATAAAACTCAATAACATTATTGAGAGAAAACAAAGTCTTTTTCTATTTAGAGTTATTTGTTATTTATAAAAAATTTTTTGAAAGAGAAGTAAAAACAAAAATGGAATCTTAAAAAAAAATCAAATGAGAGTTCGGCTATGACAAATCTTAAGTACCCTCCATAAAAATTTGGACATATCAATTAAGTACAAATTTTATTAACAATTTTCCATTTGAAATGAAAAAATATTAACAAAATGTTTAAATTATAGATTCCGTGTAAACTATATTGAGTCTTAAATAAAACATACACGAAATGGCCACTACTTCCAAATGTGGTGGAGAGTATTTATTAAACATTATAAAGCACATAATTAATGGGTGGCGTGTGGACACAACATGTATAAAAATATCTATGTGTTCACAACATACACACATATTATAATTAAATCACAGATATTTGTTTAGAATAACACAACATTTAAAAAAATAATAAAATATGAGGCAGTCTCCTTAAAATCGTGATGTTATTACATCTTGAATAAGATAATAACATAGACAGATATGTTTATATGTATAAGAATAATGATTATATTTGTAATCATTTCATATTTCACAAGTAGGAACATTTATATTACTTAAAATGATTAAGAATTTTAATTAGATATATATAGGAATAACTTTATGACATATAGTTATATATTAGGTCCATTTTTTTAGAAAAAAAAGATAGTTTTTAATCAAATTTTTATGTTATGGATATATAACTTTTTATGGATATATAACTTTTAATTAATTCAATCTAAATTAAATTAATTTTGATAGAAACTTCTATAGATAATTATCTATTCTGAAATTTGATGTAAGAATATACTTTATCGAGTCTTGTATTATTTCTTCTTAATATCACATACAGCAAAATATTTACCTGCGGTAGTCCTGATCTGGAGCCGATACACTACTCATTTTAGAATTTAAATTATAGCAATATTTCAGGTATCTCCCATAGAAATGTCCTCCCGAAATAAATTTTAATGAAATTTATCAAAATGAAGTCTTATAATTTTCCAAATCCATTTCCCAAATTATACGTATACGATCCATATACGAGAGTCCCATACAAGTTCCTTTCAAACTATGACTTTGAATGGTATAAATCTCACTTATACGTTAGTATTGTAAAATAATTAGTCAAATTTTAGGAAGGTCGATCCACAATTTCTTGTAACTCCAATTTCGCACAAAAATTCATTAGACCCTTTCACATAAACTTTAATTTCACAACAAACTAAAGTTTACTTAAGAATAAATTAGAAAAAATTATACGAGCTTCATTCATTACTTCTTCATAACTGCATTTTTAAACCAACATTGTGGTTTAGGGTTTTACATAGTTGGGCTTGACCGACTGACTATAACATTCTTACTTGTTTTTCTTGAAATCGTTAAACCTGAGCTATCATCAGACCATAAAACAGAGTGAGTTTCTACTATAGAATTTTTGAAGTTGTGTACTCCGATCTTTATATATTTATATTTCCATTTATACAATAAAACACAATTTGGATATAGTTCAACATTATTAAGGTCAATCTGTATTATACTTCGAGGAATGCATCCATAAAAGTTAAGGAATATATATTTTTGAAAAAAGTTAATTTTTTGCCATAATATAACTTTTACTTTATACAAATCTGAAAGCTCGTATCTGACAAATTATATTAAAAACAACAATTTTTAGAATTGTAAAATGAGTTACAAAAACCAACCAAATGTCAAAACCAACCCAAACACACTCCATTAGCTTAAACTTAATATTTAGTTATTGAATTACGTAATTCAACAATTCGTTAGAATATAAATTCAAAAAGCAAAACTTAAAACAGAATTCAAATGGAAAAAAAGAAGAAACAAAAATAATGATAACAAATAAATTTGTAGAATAATTTTTCAAATTATATTCTCTTCTCTTCAGATGGAACATTTAGATAATTTCTTTACATTGTAATTAGTGTATTCATATTATGAATTTTCTGTTAACATAAACATCTGGTGGGGAACTTTACAGACAAATAACGACGAATAACTCATTCACTAAAGAACCAAACAAGTAGACAAACAAACAAACAAACTTTTAACGAACATATTTTACCAGACAGTCGACTTGTTTGTTTATTAAAATTTATATGGATGTAATCTGTGTCTGTATGTGTGCGTGAATCAGGGATGATAAATTTTGTATTGATTTACATATTTCAATACAAAATTTATAAATTTTTAATTAAAAAAATTATATGACAAAACTATAATTTTATTATAAAAAACTTGAAGCGAAATCATCGTTGAGAACATAGTCGAAATTAACGTTTTTAAATTTTACTCCAAACTAAGAACAACTGAAAAAATAACATTGTCAATAATCAACTATGCTTGACGTTGATTTTACTTTTTTCTGTGTTTCTTTTCAATATTGACTTTAATATTTAATGATAAATTTAATATTATTAAAACATAGAATTTTTAAAATATTTTGGCGAAAGTTTTCTTTACTTGCAAAATTAAGATATAAAGAAAAGTTTTGTGGACCAATGTAGCTTAAAATACTTTTCAAAGCGTCTTATTGACCTTTTTAAAGTTTCTAATGAAGAATATTAATGATGAAAAGTTTAATACAATAGGAATTATGTATATCTTATCTAGTAGAGTGAATGAATAGAAATCTTGGAGTTGATACGACCTTTGCCTATTTTATCTTTTTATCTTAAATGTATAAGAACCTTATATTTCTTGGTATAAATGTTGAGAATTTCTGATTTGGGGTAATTCGTACAAAGCCCTTATTATTATTAAATAGTTGCAAAAATATGTGCTTTAAATTCTAAACGATTTAACGTTAAGTACTCTTAATACTACGTTTAATAGTGCTATGTACTACAATAAGAAAATATATGAAAAACACTTGGTAATCTCATTGATTATTTATGAAACTATTTTATGTATAAACATTGTTGCCAGATTTGGCAATTTAACATCATTTTGACTTGGGCTAAATTGAATTTTTCTGCCCGACTTTAATAAACTCAATTCAATAAAATTGTTTCAGTAACAATCAACTTACATATCGTATCCACGATATCGTAAAATATTTCCGGGTCATTAAGGAAGCTATTAAAGTGTTTTAAAATTTTATCATTATTGGATATTTTTTTAATTTTTTTGGCGATTTCGAAAAGTAAATTAGATATGATTTTTTTCCAACAAATTTGATGACATTTGTCCAAATTTATCTGGTATGTATATAAATGACAATGCTTTTATACAATTTTTCTCCAAATTTTGAATCTTATTTCAATATTATTATATTATTAAAAAAATAAATACAGTTAATCCAATCTTTTAGTAATTAAAATTACAATTTACCACACCTGGTATGAAGCAGATAAATACGACGAGTAGATACGAGTATCTCTATGTTAAAACATATTTAAACCTACACATATATATAAATAATAATAACGATGGTTAATGGTTGCTCTCTTTTTCCTAATTTAACTTTCTCTTACTCACTCTCTTTTACTGTAAATCTCTCTCTCTCTCTTTGCGTATATTTCTGAGCTATATTTGTGGCAAATTATTTGATTTGATTCTTTTAAACTAAATAATTAATTAGCAAGTGCAATTTTAGCAGTGACATTCTTACCAAAAAAAAAATCATTAATACATAGATACATACAAACATACACATGTTTATATATGTATATAAAAATTTAAACTTTGTTACATTTTTTCTACTTCTCAGTTTTTGAGCATAATTGTTTTACGTAAAAAAATTATGTATTACTTTTTTATACCTTTTATTCTTATTTTAATATTCCACAGAATTTTGCAGAAATCCAGTTATAATTGTTGTTGTTGTGTTTTTAACTGGGGTGTTGCTTATTTAGAGAACGACATAATTTAATCCAATCTTAATTATGTATTTTCTATTTCTCTTTTATTTTTGTTATCCATAAGTAACGAAAAAAAGTATTTGTTATAATATTTAACTGTGGCTTTTTATAATAATTTCATAGATGTGATTATTTTATAGATTTTTGTAATTCACTTTTTAACAACAAATTATAATTAATGTGAATAAATTTATATATTTTATTAATTTGTTTAATATTTAAATAATTTTTATATAATCATGAAACCGCTGGTATAAATACTTTACATACTCAAAACTTTGTTAATAAATATAAATATTTGGATTTAAATTTTTTTTAATATTTTTTTTCTTTTATAAATTCAAATTTTTAATATTCACTTTCTTTAATAGATTTCAACAACTTTTTAAATTTCAATTAAATTTGTTAAATATTATTTTATTTTGTAAATATATATTCATATTATTTACACTTTTTTAATTAATTCATTTGAATTTCTTTTTTTTTTTTTTTTTTTTTTTTTTTTTTTTGTAAAATTATATTCAACTTTAATTTTTTATTAATATTTCATTTTATTTCTACAAAAAAATATTTTAACGAGTCATCAAAATCTGCGAATAAACTTTTTTCACTGGAATTGAGTAGTTTTTTTTAGACAAAAAACGTCAAGAAAATATTAAAATAATAAAAACAACAATATTTTTTTAAAGAGACACAAGAGAATTTTCTAAAATCTCTCTCTGCTCAATATAAATAAAATATAATAAAAAAAATCACAAGTTACGAAACGGAAACGAATAAAAGAAACGAAATATCCAGAGTAATTTCAAGCTATTATGCTTCCATTTAATAACAAAAAAAACAATAGTTTTATTAAAATCTTCAAAAAATAATTAATATTTGCTTTAATATCCAAACTCATTTAGATTAGAAATTATAAATTAATATTTTGCTCGCATTTAATAATTTTCTCACAATTTCTCCCAGAGAGTGGGAGGAGGCTTTAATACGCGAAGATAACCTTTAAGTTAAAGGCGTAACGAAACAAAATGGCAATTGAAACACTCAAAAATTCCATAAGTAAAAAACCGAAAAAAGAAATCACAAAAGACAAAAAAAAATCATAAACCGAAAATATATTTTTTGCGTTTTAGCGAAGAAGAGAAAAAATAAATACATTTTATTTGTATAAATGTATATTAAGCAAATTTGTATTAACTATAGAAACGTGTTAAAATAGAATATTTCACAGAAGTTTTAATTTTTTTCACTAATTTATTTTTTTTATTGATATAGAATATTTTCTAATATAGTCGCGTACACGCGACACGTCAACTTCTTCCCATCCGTACCAGACGAAATACACACTCGAACTAAATATTTCAACAATACATTATGCACGAAATACACACAAACAGGGATGGTAAATTAATAACATTTCAAATGTACTTTGTATTTTTTATCAATTAAACAAATTTCATTTAAAAAAATAGTAAAAAGTATTCAGTTTAAAACATCAAGTTTGATTTCAAAGAAACAAATTTATAATTATAAGAAGTAATAAAAAAATAATGAAAATTTCACAATTTCATATTTTTTATAAAAATATTATAACTTTAAACTTCTATCCCTGATGGGCACACGCATACACATCAACATATTTGCACTTTATTTTGAGAGATTGTTTCAAATTATTTCGCTCTTATTTGCTCAGAACCAGTGTTGCCAGTTAATGTAAAAGTTAAATTATTTAATACATTCCTAAGAGTTTGTGCAGAATTTCCGGAATTTAAACAGTAAAATATTTCTGCATATTACAACAAAGTAAAAGCGAATTCTTAACCTGCATCGTATTTCACTTTTCACCATGAAGGTTTATGAATTAATTACTGTGTATAAACATTAAAGGGAGGTGCAGTAACACATTCATGCACAGAGCCCTAACAAAACGTATAAACATAATGACAAACCCTATTTTAGGGTTTAACTTTTTCCTCACCGTTAAAGACCAACTCAGTTTTTGATGGGCTAATCGTCAATAGCCACACACTTCTCTTCAATTAGAAAATTTACTGCAATTATGACAACAATCCATTCAGGCCACAAATCTGGAATGCCAGTCTCTATATAATTAAATTACGATGTATGTATTAATTATCGATTAACTAAATAACTTTAATAGTGAGTGTCTTAAAATTTTACTGCAATTATGCCACTGTTAAACACCATCACTTGAAACAAAATATAGGACCTATAGGATCAGGGGAAGAGGTACCGCTTTCACAAAGCAAATATAAAATACTAACAATCTATTTAAAACCTACGATAATATTTGTTTTGGCAAAACGGGTCTGCTAGTAGGCATATGCAACGGTAAAGAGATTTTATATATGATTCAAAATTTATACTTTGTAAATTAGACCTATGTTATGACAGATGTTAACTTCACAGAAATGCAAGATGGTAATATATTACAAAAGGCTCACATCTAAACCATAAATGAATTATGCTTGGAATCAATAGATGAATTCTTCAATAAACCAATAATTCTGCTTGTTTTCATTATATTTTTCTTTCAGGCAGCAATAGAAAATATCCAGTTCCGACGTAAAATCGGCTAAGTTTAAGTAAAATTTCATTCCCACGAATATTATTCGAATTTTTACTTAAGTTTTATACCCTCACCGCTAAGCAACGCTTAGAAGAAATCACCCTAGACCTAATAATGTACATATATTCTTGCATCAAATCAAAATCAGAGTCGATTTAGCTATGTCCGTCTGTTATTGGCACGCTCACATCCACAATAAATGGCAGAGCTCAATGAAAATGGGCCCGAGTATTTGTTATAGTCCTGAAAACTATTATATATACTATTGAAGAATTTTTTATAGAAATAAATAAAATTATCAATCATAAATAGACAAATTAAAATAACATTCCAAAAATTAGCAAAATCGGTTGAATAGAAAAAAGTTATAGCGAAAAATATAACTGATTTAATGAATTATTAACGTTTTTATATTTTAAATGAGAGTGTGTATGTATGCAACATAACGTATTTACTATACCACGTTTGTTGTGGAGGGTTTCGAAGATTCGCATAGCCGATTATTACGTGTTTCTATATTATTTTAAACAGTACTTTCTATATAAAAAATAATAAAAAAATAACACTTAAACGTTTAAAAATGTATATGGCAATACTGATTTTATAAAACAAAATAAAAAATATATATTTATGAAATAAAATTAAATAGAGAGTTTAATGTATATATATATATAATAAGAACCGGCAATTCAAATGTAAGATTCGAGTTTGTTATATATCTATTAAATTATGAATTATACGAATATCTGCAAAAAAAAAAAAAAAAGAGTATAAAAACAGTAGAAATTATTATTGCTCATTTCCGAAACGAGATACAGAAGACATTACAAAAATTAGTTTAAAAAATTAAATGATTTTGGAATCTCAGTTTTTTTTTAATTTGAATTATTAGAGTGGGCCAACATATTTTTTGTGAAATTTATTTAAAAGTAAATTTTTGTTTACTAATTTGTAATGACATATATATCGAATGAAAGCTAAAAAAATATTTTATCCGTATTATTTATATCTCAAAAATTAGTTTGGGTGTTAGCAAAAGGAGTGGTTTACTAAAAATATTCAAAACACAAATAATATCAACAGAAATTTATAAAATTTCCTCTTTGGCCTTCCGCTTATACTTTTTGGAATATGGTGATAAAAGATTGTTCTGGCTTTATCTGTTAAAAGGACCTATAGCAACCAGTTTTAATTGACATAGAAAACTCAAATTTGGTGATATACTTTGATTTGAATCGCTCTAGCGTAATTTTATCTTACAATCAGAGAAGTGCAAAGTTTTTTAAAATATATTAAAAATAAAATTAAAAACAGGAGACGGAATTTTCTTGCGATTTGCAGAGCACTTTACTGTAATCACAGAATGGGAAATACCAGATAGAAGATCTAGGACACTTTTTGAATCATAACTGATTCGCTGAACATTATTAAAATATCATTATTTATAATACATTTTAAAAATATTATCCCCAGTTTTTCTACTTTCTTTGTATAAGATCATATGGAGATTTTGTATGCCTTCCGTTGATTGCAAAAATATCAGAACTCCAAATTTAATCTTTTCGGTAAATATATTTAATGGTTTTAACAAAATTATCCTATATTTAATATTTAAATTTTTAGCATTTTATAAACTATAAACATTAATTAATTTGCTCGAATAGGTTATCCACCTCCGTTTAAAATCCACTACACTTTTAGACAACTTCTTTGTGCTCTTCAATACTCTTTTAACAACAATTCTCCACTGTTCTTAGCTCCTGAAAATTTGGGGGATTCCTTTACCACTTAAAGCCTTGTTTACCAAAGGACAGAATGTCAAATAAAGCAAAATATGTGGACACATTATGAAATGTTATGAATGGGACAGTTCTAACAAATGATTGGCTTCTCAAATAATAATTGGGTTGAAAGGTTTAATGAAAAATGGGTGTTAAGAATTTTTAGATCTTACACTTTTTTGGACCTCGTCATGATGATTACACAAAGGCGATGAATATCTGATATTATGATTAATTTTCATGAAGTGATCTTTTGGTGGATTGCTAATAAAAATGTGAATTCATTGCAATGATTTGTTCAATTCAAAATAACCTTCTTAAAAATCTTAATTACCTGTAGGCTATTATGATATCCTACAGGTAATTAACAAGTCACTGGTAAAAATAATTCTTTTTTTGAAAGGACATTTTTTATAAAAAAATACACTTCAGTATTCTATAGTTTTAAAAATGTTTAATAGCACTGAGTACAACTAGACAAACTTCTCTTTTTATTCATACAGTAAAAACTACTCTCTTCTCTCCAAAAATTGTTTAAACACATGCAAAGTGTCGGATTTGTCTTATAGCTGAGATATGACTTTTGTGAGAGAGTTGAGTATTCATTTGTACTCTATGTTTAATAATTACTTTCTTATCAAAAAGAATAAATAAATTTCATGACGAAAAGACGTTGCGTCATAAACGTTAAGGTTGCCATCAACTAGTGGTTTAGCATTTAATCATTTTATGAATAAAATTTATTATACATTGTAAGATTTACAACTAATCAATAAAAAAGAAAATCAATGTTCTACAGAAAACCATTTGCTACTTAGGAAATTGTAAGATTTTTACTGAGCAGTCAATCATTAACTATAAAGATTGAAAAACTTGGCCACCTTAATTTAAAAATATAGATATCACCATTAAAAATATACAAAAAGTACATCGATATCACTTTAACAAAAATTTAGAAAACAGGGATGGAAAATGCAAGTTTTAAAATATGTATGCCATGTAAAAAATAATTCTTAAAATTTTAATCATGAATTTTTAAATTCTTTTAAAGGTCAATTAAACAAATTCAAAGTTATCACCAATAGTCTTTTTACAGTTGACAGGTATAAATTTAAAATGAATGTAAAATATTAAACTGTTTATCAGTGATATATAATGGAACTTTGGCTTTTAAAGAAGAAACATTTTCTTCACATTATACTACATTAAATGAGCTAAATGGGTATAGCCCATGTAACACCCCAAAAATGTTGATATAATTCAATTCTGCTGAAATTAAATTTATAATTTGAAGTTTTATAATTTAATTAAAAATACAATAAAGATTGTCTTTTAAACAATTTAAACTTCAAAATGACCGAATAACAATACTGTATAATTTGAATAAAATAATAAATATTTTATTAAAAAATTATGGTTTTGTGAAAATTGCTTGAATTTCATTATTTAGAATCACTTGAGCAATACTGTTACTGAAGAATTGAATTCCACTGTATATTCAAGGTTAATTTTATTTATTTTGTATTGACTTGAAATGTAAGGGATTTAAATAATTTTTCCAACAGTATTATGTTCGCCCTAAATTAAATTCTCTTTTTCAAAGAAGTTTTTTTCAATCAACTATATATATGTTAATTATCTTAGTAGTTTTCTTTCAATTGATAATAAATAATTAAAGAAATGTTTTTAAATTAAAATTAGTTTTTAAATCACTTCATAATTTACTACATAAATTTTGAAATGTTTACCAAAAATTTAGTTTTTTACAAAAAAAATGTATAATCGTAATTTTTATTAACATTTTAATTTTACTAAAAAAATATTTTTTACTATTTTTCATTATTTCATAATTTTTCATTAAAAATTATTTTTATTCCCTCCACCACCACAAGTCGTGATGAGGGTATATTAAGTTTGTAACGCCAAGAAGGAATCATCTCAGACCCTACATATATCATTGCATCAAATTCAAAACTGAGTCGATTTTGCTATGTCCGTCTAGCCGTCTGTCTGTCTGTCTGTCTGTCTGTCTGTCTGTTGGAAACATTCTCACGCTTTGAATAATTGTCCGAATTCAATAAAATTCGGCCACATCGTTTGTTAATGTCCTAAGCAGTTTGCTATTTAAAACCAGCTATACCGGTTTATAAGCAAGAAAGTTTTATACCGACATCTGAAACAACCTCAAAATTCCGAAAAAGAACTCTTCAAATTTCTTCTTAAAATGTAATTGGATTTAAACAAAAATTAATTTTAGCATACAATTGTACGTGCTCCATCATCGTGCAAAAGATCATCAAAATCTGAATAACAGGAAAAAAGTTATGGGCTATAATATGCAAAATTTTGATACACCCCAAACTCTGTGTGTCATATGGGCCGCAATATGACACACAGAGTTTATTGAAATTTGTCAAATATACTTATTTTGATACGATAATAAATCCAAAGAAGTCATATTGTTCTGGGATCATTAATTTAAATTTGGCACAATTATTTTTTTAATTATTTTAGATATATATTATAAATTTTATTAACATGGGTCCATATTTTAATATAGATCCCATATAACTCCCTTTCCTGGAAAACGGGTTTGAGCTTATAAAACAAATAAATAAAGACCAATTATATTGGAACTCAGTACAATGAATTTTTAAACTATTTTGAATGTATATTATTAAATAGAAAATATTTTGATGTAGCTCCCATATCAGGCCCCTCACCGAAAACAGTTTTCAGCTTATAAAACGAGTAAATAAAGACCAATTGTATTGAAATTCGACACAATTATTTTGCAATCTGTTCTGAAGATATTATTATTAATTTGCCCTATATCGGTCCATATTTTTCTATAGCTCCCTTATAACGGGCTTTCCCGGAAAACGGGTTTGATTTTATAAAACATTTAAACAAAGATCAATTCCATTAAAATTTTGCAGAATGGTTTTTCTAATTATAATCAAAGTATTTTATAATATACTATACACATTTGTGAGTGTATGTGTGTGTATATGTATATCTACGGAACCTAATGTATTAACTTCACAGGAATTTGTGGTGGAGGGTGTTAAAGATTAGGCATAGCCGAATACATCATTCTTACTTGTTATTTTATTTTATTTTATTTTATTTTTTTAATAAAATTTCATTGTTTACAATTTTCGTTATTAAACATTAACATTTTCTCAACTTCCACATTTTACTTAATTTTTTTATGTTTTTATGTAATAGAACTTTTTAATCATAATAATTTTACCACTAGAAGTTTAGGTGTAAAAGTCTACTCCAAAATTTTAGACCTATATGAAGTCTGCTGAATAGTTTTGAAATTTGAATGTATTTCTAATTTTTTTTGATGTTTTTATTTGTTTTCATTACAAATCTGAACGTGATTGATGATATTTGACATAAAGATGAAGCCTTCTTTGAGGATTATTAAAAATCTCCCACATCTCACATATAAGTCCAAATACGAAAAATTACTTAGTTGATCATTTTATTTGTCACATACAACTGCTCATAGCTGAGAAATAGGGGCAACCATATTTTGTAGTTTAAGAATAAATGAGCTAGAGCATTTATGTGAAAAGAACAAGTCGTATTTCCACGTTTAAATAAGTTATCTATCATTCAACAAAATATATCTCTGTAACCCAAAACAAAACAATATTTATACAAAATTATAATAATTCAAAGTATATTTTGATTTATTTTAATTTTTACTCTCTATTTGTTTTTTTTTTTTTTAATTTTTATATCGCAAATAAATTATTTTTAAACAATTTTTAAAAATTTATAAAATTATTTTTGTTAGTATCGCACAATTAACCTTCATCATAAAAAAGTTTTAAAAAGAAACAAAAAAAAAAAAAAACTACTTTTTATTTGTGCGTTACCGGTTTACTGTAGCATTTCGTTGTAAGCGTTGACAACGGTTATTTTAACAAAAACGATATGATTTGAACTTTTAATTTTTTTAGTTATCAACTTAACAGATAAAATTGTTCTTCGATTTGGAGTCATTATTGAAAATGCTATTATTTTCACTGTGCTTCATATTTGTTTTAATAAAATAAAATTTCTTTACATTTTTTGCCATATATTACTTTATTTTATATGATTTCATAAATTTCAGTTTTATTGGTAAATCGCTTCAGTTTTTTATTGGTAATGTGCTTCATAAGCATTATTAAGTTAACTATAATGCGGAAGTTGCTTGATAAGTCTTTATTTGTATTTGGAGTGTATTTTTTTATTTCATATTTATGAACTTGGGAATAGTTAGTTTGTCTTACAGAATGGCAATTGAATATTATAATGGACCATATAAAAATATCTGTGTTTATTTGCAGCAGTTATTTAATATTTGAAACTAAAAAACTAAAGGACGAATCTGATATTCTTAAAAAAGATCAACAAAATTTACAGCCAATAATTTAGTTAACTAAATATTTGTTATAGTGGAGGGTATTAAAGATTCGGTATAATCGTACATAATATTTTCGTTAGCTTTTTATTATTTATTAACAATATATTTGCGTTTTCTGCTTAATATTTGTTTTGTTAAAAATATCATTTGGATGCCATTAGCAAATTGTCGACTTCATCACATTATAATATTCTGCAACTGAATTGATTCCTCAGTTCGAAAAGACCATGATACAATACCTTAAAATTTATCTTCCGTTCTGAATTTAACATGCTGGGCCTTGATTTGGAGCTAGATTTAGAGAACATATTTGCCCAATAAAGAAATCCATTCATAATTTTCCAACTGATTGGTCAGTGAGAATTAATCAAAAAATATTTATATATTTTCATCAAACTTAACTTTATAATACAAAACGTATATAACAGTATTTAATACTCAAATTATAAAGAAATCTTTAGCGAAATAGTTTGTATTTTCCCAATTATTTTTATGAATTTTAACTTTAAATTTGTGGCGTTCAATAATTTGATATTTTTCCATTCAATCACCCTAATATAGAGTAACAAATTTCGCCCGAAGTTCTAAAAATTTCCAAATAAAAAGTACACTCGAATGTCAATTAAATGGCCTATTTAAAAATTGACATTAGAAAATCTTTGATAAATAAACGTATGTACATATAAAAACTATGAACATAAATATATTTTTAATGGTAACATGTGATTAAAATTACTTGCTTATACACCATAGGAGGTTGATGGATATCCAGGATTCTGTTCGGAACAGTTTGTCTGTGACAAATACAATAATATCTATGAAATAAAAGATACAAATAGATTTTGATTTGTTTATTTTTCTCAACAATCACAATCCCGTGGAGATTAGGAAAGCTTTTTGTAATCAAAAGTTATAAAAGTATGGGTGTCTTATTATTGTGAAAGTTATGTACAGTTGTGTTCATAAAAATAGAATTACAGCTATATAAAAATTATATGCGAAATCTTTAATACCGATCACAATAAACATAAGTCGAATAACTATATTTCGTCCGACCATTAAAGAAAATTAGTATGGATATGAGCGTGACAATAATTGACGGTTGTAACAGTTCGGCTATACCTGGTTGAACTCCCTGAATTGATGAAAGGAGATCCATTTGTTGTGGGAACAAATTATTGGTAGGAATATCCATTTTGATTGCAGCCCCTAAATTTCATAGGTTCCAAATATATACATTTTATAGGGATTAAAATAATTCCTTTCGTTTACAAATCCTTATTTTACATTTGTAAAAATAGAGATTTTTTCATATTCAGTAAGGTTTTACATACATTTTATTGTGGTAGGGACAGGCGTCAAATATATTATGTTTTTAACTTTCTACATTTTATATTTATCTAAGTAAATATTAATTATTCAATAATTAAATGAATTAAAATGTTTCTCACAACTTGATGAACATGTATATGTGAATCTATTTGTTGACAAAAATGAATTTAAACTTGTGTTAAGTATTAATTTACAAGTTTATCAAAATAAATTTCAAACTTACTCCAAGAAAATAAAAACAAACAAAAAAACACTTTTGCTGATTCTTAAAGGTTATTGACTTGTAACGAAAGAAATATTTTATAAAAGAAAATATAAATAAATATACCTTATGTACGCTTATTTTCAAATTTGTATAAATAGTACATACTATAAATATACATATATAAAATTGCAATTATACAAACAAAAATTAAAAAAAAAATAATAACAAATTTGTAAAGTTTATGTGAATTAATCCCAAAAATATGATTACCTTCAATTATGTATAAGAATACCATTCAAAATAAAATTTGTAAATCCCATTCGTATTTGTATTGTTGCCAAATTATCAGAATTCTAAAAAATACATCATAAACATTTATAATATCCGATTAATACATGTTTTTCTTTAGTTTTCAACCTTTAAAAATTTTACATATTCCATCAGTTCGCTACTCTGGCGACTAAAACTTAGTGCATTCAAAACCGAACCCGAAACCGGTTAACTGGTTTTTTTGCATTTCAGAAAACGGACCGATTTCGTATAATTTCTATTTTCGAATTATTCCAAATGCCAGTTTTTTAAGTCCGTTAAACATTCACTTTTAAACTTTTCTCTATTGTATTCAGCTTCATTTTTATATAATCCGCCATGACTGAGTAAATATATAAAGTTTTTCATGCTGTGGTTTATACGAGCAAAGTAATATATCCCACTCATTTAGGGCATTATATAGTGTGAAGTTTGTTACAAATGCTTATTTTGATATGAAACCATTATTTTTAACTTCATTTCATATAAAGGTCATTACACGATATAATTTTTTGATTTAACTCTATATTTCTACTTAATAATAATTTGAGTCCATAAATTTATTATAATCAAACAAAACACCGTTAACCGGTTTTTGTTGACATAAATCTGTATTCGAAATCCGTATTTATTTTTTGAAAATCCTATTTTTCGAATTACTCGAAAACCGGTTTTCTGAAAATTCGGTTTTTTGATTACACTACTATAAGAGTTTAACAGATTCATAAATCCCTAAGAACCAAACGAATTTCCACATAATTAAACACAATAAATATTAGTTTTGCCGTCGTTTTAATTTGCAAATTATCAAAGTATATTTTAATATATTCGAATGTACGTATTTATTTGGCAACACTAGAATGCAAAGTATTTTAAAATCAAATAAAATTAACTCTTATTTAGCTTTACATATTTTTCTTATACATTATTGTTTCATTCTTTCTTCGAATAAAGTTAATTTGGTGGTAACATAATCATTGTTTTTTAAACAAATTCCTAGAATTCACATTGGAAACCTTTTTGCTTTTTTGTTTTATTGTTTTACCATTAAAAGCTGTTTTAGATTTATCGTAATACGATATTATATTTTAAGCAGGTATGGACAATTTTAGAAAAGTATATCAAACATATTCTAAAGTCATACCAATTTTATAATATCGGATAATATTTGAGATTTTTAAATTCAGCTTTAATTTTTAACTACATTATTGTCATTATTATATATCGTTCATTTTTGAGTTCCTCATAATAAAATAATAATAATAATAATAATAATAATAATAATAATAATTTTTTCAGTAGTAGTATGGTTAATTTTTTGGCAGACACATATTATTGGAATTACAGATGAAAAAATTATATTTGGTAAATTTAAAAACCACAGATGCCCAACCGGAATAACGTTGTAAATATAATTTTTTGAAATCCTGTCTGACATATTAATGATCATTCACAAAAATTTGCCAAATAATAAAATACATTATTTACTATACACTATCGTGAAAGTCGAAATACGGGAATTTGGGTTATAACGATCATGCAACAAATGAGCATATTATTTATTAAAGATATTTATAATAATCGCTTTTCGATAAGCATTGTTCAAAAAAAATATATATATGTGAATTAAGCAAACTCCATTATTACTACATAGGAAGTAACAAGTAGTGAAATAAAGAATATGTTCTGTTTTCAGTATGAAAAAGGGAGTGACCATGTAAATAATTGTATTCTATTTCAAACAATATATGCGACATATATTTAACGATTTAAAAAATATTTTTTAAAACTAGGATATGGTTGTAGTGTACATCGAGGTGTATATAAAATTTTTTGAAAAGAGTTGAGAATTAATAAAACAAAATTATATGGTCTGTAGCGATGACAAATCATTATCTAAACTGAAATACGAAAAGATAATTAATAAACACAAACGCCAAGAAAAAGAAATTTTAAAAATAATTTTGTAACAATTTACCAGCATTCACATTTTTATTGCAGCTTTGGCTACAAAATTTGCAGACGATATATAATTGTTACTTTTGATAATTTTACTAAAAAAGTATTAATGTTATTAAACAGTACCGGGAGGACTTATCCGTTGATAGAAAACCTGGCTGCGAACACATCTGTTAGGAAATCAGGTAAAAAATTAGGATTTGAAAATGGGATCTCTATTTTCCTCAAGTCTATATGCATATCCACAACTTATCATATTACCTTCGTGTAATGAAAACCTTACCTTTGAAGCAAGCAAATACTGTTACTTAGGGGTTTGAAGCTTTGGCGGACATACTAAATGATTCGTGTGCCGTAATTTGCACATCACAGTGTAAAAGTTAGTTTTGCCACAAAACATTGTATATTTTTCTAATTGACTAAGTTGATGATTCCCCAGCCAGAAGGATTATTAAATATTTAGCTTTTTATATA